>CM040423.1:34146129-34346902 GCA_022702705.1 Papilionanthe hookeriana x Papilionanthe teres
CCCTTTAATTATTTAAATTTCAATCATCCAAATCAAATTAGGATCAAATATTTTACTTGTTAATTTTTTATTAAACCTAAAGTTTTAATTAAGGATTAAAAAATTTTAATTACCATTTTACCCTTTAAGCTTAATAATTTCATAACTCACTAAATTGAACTCAAATGAACTTGAAATTTTTATGTGACTTCACTCATGTGTCCATAAAGACATGAGAGGAGAAAATGTGATTTTTCTGTATTTAATTTATTTATATAATTATTTTTGGTAGAAAATAGAGATTTTCAAGGAAAATTTGATAACATGCCCAAGGGAAAGTTTCTGTCCTTAAGAAAATTAGTTGACATTCCTAATGACCAGAGGACCACTTGGACTAATTTTGGTGATTTTTTGAATTATATTATTTTTATTATAATTATTTTAAGTTTTGGAGTGTTAATTAATTTAAAAATAAAATAAATGTTGAAAAATGAATTTTATATTTTTCAAAATTCTCTCTGATATCAAGGAAACCAGAGGAGCAAATTTTGCAATTTTTTGATTTTTCTATGATTTATTATAATTATTTTAGTGAAAATGCTAGAAAATACATTTTTTTAATTTTAAAATTACCTTAAAGCTTTAAAATTTAATATCTCACTAAATAGACCTAAGAAAAATGTGGGATTTGTTCCTATGTGATTAAAGTTCAAAATGTGACATTTTGGTGAATTTTATTATTTTTGTGATTTTTATTATTTTTTAATTATTAAAATATTAAAATATTATTAAAAATCAACTTTTTTAGAAAATCGAAATTTTAATTTTCTTAGGTTCCCCTGATATCAGAGAGGATCCAAAACCAATTTGGTGAATTTTTTAAAGGTATTTTAAAAGTTATGAATTTTTAAAGTTTAAAATGGCTAAGTCGCTTAATCAACCCAATTAGTGGGGCTAACCAAGTCCAATCGACCTCAAATTTTTATGGTGGATTCCTCCGATCCTAAAGGTCAGTGGAGAATTGATTTCAAGTCAATTTGATGCATGGTTAACTCTAATTAATTAAAGACCTATTTTGAGTGTTTAAGCCAATTAGGGTTGTTTTAAATGAACTAAGTCAAAACCTATTTTTCCTAGTGCTCTCTCAGTCATAAGCAACATCACCAAATTTTCCTAGAATTTATTTCACAACATGCTATTTATTGGAATTAAAATACCCAAAACAGTCGACATGAACTTGAAAAATCAATAACTCTTCATGTGGATGGCCTCCGACTTTGGAAAATTCAGTGAATGTTCCCAAATTCGTAGGCTTCAAAAGCCCTATGGTCTCATGCCATGGTGAATTGTATGCATGCATGGAGAATTAAAATAATGCAGAGAGTAAATAAATTATAAAAAATAAAATACTCGATGAAATTAAATGATTTCTTTTTTACATTATTCTCCTCTCGTTCACCGAGCAAGAGGGTATTTTTATTTTATTTTTATGATTTTCCTACACAGAGATATGAATTTTTAAGTTTAGGGAATTAAATAAATAAGAAAATACCCTAATTTTCTATTTATCCACGCGCGCCGCCGCAGTCCTCTGCAGCTCCGAAAGGCCACGCGGCGCGCTCCCATTCGACGCCGCCACTCGAGTCGCCAGCCCGGGCCCCGCGGTTCTCGCACCGTTTCTCGGTCCGACGCCATCCGAGCCGTTTGTCCGCGCGTGTATCGAATGGACGGCATCCGTTCATCGTCCCCAAGTGTTCTCACCCGAGAGCCGTCCACACTAAATCCCTAAGATCTCACTCGATTCTCAATGGATTTTTATGTTCTTATACTCTATGGATTCGTCTCGAAGAGACGAACACATCTATACTTAACATGCATCGAAACTAAGGCATTTGAAATGAGATTCTCCGTAAGCTCGGGATGAAGAATTAGCTCATACCTTGGCTCGCAGAAGTGTGGCTTCAATCCGAGAGTTGTCGCACCTTCGATCGGATCCCGCGAAGCTCCGCATAAAGTCTCCCGGTACTGGTGAATCGTCCGGATATGATTTCGACTAAGCCCGATCACAAAGCTCGGAGGCCGGAGCAACCGGGTGGCCTCGGAGATGGGGCTTTTGTCGTGAACACCTTCCCTCGGTCCGGTGAAGGTGCAGAGCCAATCAATTCGAGAATTGGCTCACCGTGGAGAAGTGTCCCGGTTTTGGGTGGAATTTCAACTCCGAAATCGAGCTTACAGAGGAGAAATGGCAAGGGGATTTCACCTGGGATCAAGTGCTCTAAGAGTGGAGAAGGGTCCGGAACAATTTTAGCAGTAGTTTTGGCAAGGTTTGTGCTTAGCTCCTCTCATGGCCGAGAGGGGCGGAGTTTAAATAGGAGAGGGTGGAAGGCCTCCTGTGGGGAGTTAGGGCTCGGGATCACCTGCTCCGGTGAGGAGAAGATCAGCCATGGTGACCACTAGTGCACTGGGCACTCAACAAGTGAGAATTTCGATGTCGGCTCACATGCGAGCTCTCGGCCATGGTGTTTTCCGGCTGCCCGGTGGTCGGCCGGCCGTGCAATGGTCACCATCTTGGTCAGTGGGTCGTGGTCGGGGTTTAGTGTAGCAATCGGCAAATGCCATGCGTAAAGGCTTGATTCAAAGTGGAATGGGGGCATGGCTAAATTTGAACCTAAATGGGTCAACCCACCCATTCGGGCTAGGTACACCACCCAAGGCTTGGTTTTGGCCGAGGGAAAAGTGATTTGGCTCAAAGATAATCAGTAGGGTCAAGTCACCATCCAAGCACAATTGAGCTTAAGCATGGTTTAGATGGAATCATGCAAGTGGTTAATCACCTTTAAGAATTAAGGAAAGAGCCTCCTCCTTTGCTCAAAATGGCATGGTGACATGTAAAGAGGCTCTCATGGCTTGCATATGGCTTGTGCATGGCTCCATGGCTCCATTTGGCTTGGGAAAAGGTTTCAGTCAATTTCATAAAAAAAGATTTTAAGGATTTTAGATAATTTGGTGGAAATTTGGATGAAGCTTCATTTAGAATTATTTGATGATTGGATTAGGACTTAGGGATGATTTTAATTGAAAATATGATGAGGGGAAATGTCATATGGGCTTTGGAAGAATTTTTGGGGTTTTGGATTCTGTGGAAGTGGGCTTTTAAAATGGTTTAAGGAATGGCCTTTTAAGTTTTGAAAATGAATTTATGGATGAGAATTTTGTAAAGAGGTCGGGCCAAATAATTGTTGGGTTTAGCTCATGGATGTGTCATGAGTGACTTGAAGCAAATTGGGGGTGATTTGGTTTTGAATCGGGTCGAATTTGAACTCTTTTGTGAATGGGCCAATATAGGTCCAAGTGGGCCAAGTTGGGCCAATGTTGGGCTAGAGTTGAAATTGATATAAAATCAATGTCGAGAAATGTTTATGGGAGTGTTTCAAAGAGGTGTTGACTTTGGTCGGGCTTTGATTTTGGGGTTCGGGCTCATTCGGGTTAAGCTCGGGTTATGGGTCCAAATCGGGGTTTTGACAAAAGTAGGTAAATCGACAAACTTGGCCCATGGTGTAGTTGGACAAAATGAAATTGGGAATATTTGGGATTTTCTCGAATTTTCTGGGAATTTTCTGAATTTTTGAATTTTTGGGTCAAGAGGGGTATTTTTGGGTATTTGGAGGGTATCGGGAGGTTTTCTTGGAATTTTTGGTATTTTTGGGTATGGATGATCAATTTAAGTGATGTGGAAATATTTGGGATTGATTTTGGAGAATTTTGGGTAATTTGGAAATTTTTGAGAAATTCGGTAATTTCAAGAGTTTTCGGTAGGCTGAGCGATGTAGGGTCCCGGGGTCAAAATCGAAAATTTGGGAAATCAAGATCGGGTGAATTTAAGTGGAATGAAATCATTTTGGTTGAGACATGAAGCCATATCAAGCCTACATGAGCTATGAAGGGACTCATTCGAGGCATTCACTACGTTGTTCCTAACCCTCTTAACCAAGGGCTTAGGGTTAAGGACCATCCATGTGAATCACCTACATGAGTCAGAGGTCAAGTCGGGTATGGGTGTGGTTTTAGGAGGTATGTGGAAGTGTAGTGTGTAGGTGTAGTGTATAAATGTAGGTGTGTGTAAGCCAGCCCCTTCACTGCACTGTAGCCACCTGTAAGGGCCCTAAGGCCAAAGAGTCCCATATGAACTCATCCTTTAAACTTCCACATTCGATTTCAACCCTCTAGGTGATTAGGGGTCTACAATCAAGTTTGTGGAGCTTGCAGGAGTTAAGAAGTGGTTTGAATTTCTAAAAGGTGGGTCCCAATTCTAGTCCTCTAAGATAGTCAAAGGAAAAGCCTAAGGCTAGATCCTAAGCACTAAAAAGAAGAAGAGAAGACCTCATCAAAAATGAGGTCAACACCAGGATAACAGAAAGGACCAGGGAAATCTCACAAAGATCAGAAAGAAGGCTACCACGCTACCGAGATAGTAACCACCAGCAATGCACGACCTTGCTGCGTAAGCAACCCCGGGGATGTCCCGACAGTGCATCATCCCCGAGGAGCCGAGGCATGCAGGAGAACGTGAAGGGATCGAACCGTATATCCCACAATATGTCACTAGTGCCTCGCCATCCGCAGATCATTCCGAATACGAGCCGGAGAGAATGCAGAATGTTGAAAAGAAAACCTTCGAATACTTCGAGAGAATTAAAGGTAGAAGAATCAATATACTAGTAGGGCCTCGAGCTACATACGTACGTATTCTCGCAGTATGAACAACAACAAATCGTGGATTGCATCCGGATTTGAAAAGAATGGCCGAGCAGCCGCCCGAGGGAAAACACATACTCGTAACCCCGGAGATGGATGCCGTGGAAGGGAAGAATCACAATACAATGCGGATGCCGCTACAACTTCGCGGAAGACAGGAAGGGAAACCCACCGGAATACTCCGTCATGGGCAAGTGGATCCGATGCCATTAGTCATCAAGAGAATGGTAAAGAGATTGATAACATGGAGGGTACCGCGCAGTATCGCATACCCAATACCGCATTATTAACATCTACAAGTAGGGTGACCGCATACCCCCACACATAGATCACCACGACTTCGTCGGACCTTTCGCACGCCTCTTTCCCGAACGAGTGTAACATCATGTTCGGATCCGACCTCCGGATAACGAGCCCGTGTGAGTTCCGAGGGCCGATGAAGATACCTTTACCCAGTAGGTTCCATCATGATACCGAAGGGCAACGGAGCGTATATCGCTAAGCATCGCATACCAGGAGTACCAGCTGAAGCGGATCTCAGCTACTTTCGTAAGGATGGACGACATGAAGACACCTTACCACTTCCAACTGTGCACCCGGAGCTAGAGAGCCTCCGCCTTACGAGCCGCGAGTTACATGGAAAATATCACACCTCCAATGTACATCCATACGGCATCCTCGCCAAGGATGGCTTGGAAGGTGATGTTATCGACCATGTACCCCACTATTCGTACATGGATTTTTGACGATGCTTCTTTGGATGGATCAACAAAGATCATACATACCCGTTTCGAGTCTACATGGATCGTATGAAATGTATTCCGCATCGAGTCGTATGATGTATCTTCAACATGATTGGAATGAAAGTGACCATGTCACATTTTTGGCCTTCACCTCTTTTGTGCAAATTGACTGGGAAACGCCATTAAAGTTATATGAACTTCGAACAAAGAACATAAAAAAAGAAAGAATAAAAGAAAACTTTCCTAAAAAAAAAAAATCTTAAAAATGACGAACACCAAATTCACATGAAGATTAAATAAACGATATAGTAAAATTTGAATCATTAGAAGATAAACAAAATCAACATAAATGTTAAATCAGATCTCAAATCAAATTCTCAATCAAATTTCAAGTCCAATCTCGATCAAATTTCAAGTCCAATCTCGATCAAATTTCAAATTTGATCTTCCAAATTTCAAATCAAATCTAAATCAAATCTCAAATTCAATCTTTCTAGATTTCAAATCTAAATCAAATCTCAAATTCAATCTTTCCAGATTTCAAATCTAGATCAAATCTCAAATTCAATCTTTCCAGATTTCAAATCTCAATCAAATTTCGAATTCGATCTTCCAGATCTCAAATGAAATCTCAATCAAATTCAAACTTTTGGGTCGAGGATTTTACATCCAAGATCGCATCGCTTTAGGATCATTTCCCTATCGCGATGAAGTACATCAAATTCAAACTTTTGGGTCGAGGATTTTACATCCAAGACCGCATCGCTTTAGGATCCTTTCCCTATCGCAATGAAGTACATCAAATTCAAACTTTTGGGTCGAGGATTTTACATCCAAGACTGCATTGCTTTAGGATCCTGTCCCTATCGCAATGAAGTACATCAAATTCAAACTTTTGGGTCGAGGATTTTACATCCAAGATTGCATTGCTTTAGGATTCTTTCCCTATCGCAATGAAGTACATCAAATTCAAACTTTTCGGGTCGAGGATTTTACATCCAAGACCGCATCGCTTTAGGATTCTTTCCCTATCGCAATGAAGTACATCAAATTCAAACTTTTGGGTCGAAGATTTTACATCCAAGACCGCATCGCTTTAGGATTCTTTCCCTATCGCAATGAAATACATCAAATCAAATTCTCGGGTTAAGGATTTTACATCCGAGACCGCACCGCTTTAGATTCTTTCCCTACAAAGAATGAAATACATCAAAATCAAACTCTTAGGTTAAGGATTCTACATCCAATACCGCATTACTTCCGAGATCTTTCCTCATCGTAATGATCCAATCCAATCGATTCGATCTTCTTTCGGGTCGAAGATGTTACATCTAAAACCTCAAAATTCCATTTTTCATTTCAAATCAAATCCCTTCAAATTAATTTCGACAAACTTCAATCTAAATCGAAACTCCAAATTGAAATCTAAACTCACACATCGAAACTTAAATCGAAACAAAATAAAATCTAAATTTCCCCGCATCATGTGATTTGGAATTCACCTCCTTTTCCTTTCCCCAGCCGAGAGTTCAGAATCTCCGGCTTCAAAGATATACTCGACACTCCCTAACGGAAACTCTTCTATTTCGTCCTAAGTTTGTCACTTGGACATCCGTGTTGGTTTTGTCGATCGCTTCGGCCAACACCAATACGCGCGGTGTGCTCCGTCACCACCACACCTATTGGGGTCCATTTGTCGACATCATTTTCGATGAGGTCTTCTCTTCTTCTCTTTAGTACTTAGGATCTAGCCTGCAGCTTTTCCTTTCGACTATCTTAGAGGACTAGAATCGGGACCCACCTTCTAGAATTTCAAACCACTTCTTAACTCCCCGCAAACTCCACAAACTCGACCGTAGACCCCTAATCACCTAGAGGGTCGAAATCAAATGTGGAAGTTTAAAGGATGAGTTCCTATAGGACTCTCTCGCCTTAGGATCGCCTCGTGCGGCCTCGGTCCGTGAAGGGGCCGACTTACACACACACTACACTCATACACTACACTTTCACACACCTCCTAAAACCACACCCATACCTAACTTGACCTCCCGATTCATGTAGGTGATTCACATGGATGGTCCTTAAACCCTAAGCCCTCGCTACGAGGTTAGTGAACAACATAATGGATGCCTCAAATGAGTCCCTTCATGGCTCATGTGGCTTGATATGGCTTCATGGCTCAACCAAAATGATTTCATTCCACTCAAATTTACCCAATCTTCAATTTCCCAAATTTTTAATTTTTGACCCCTGGACCCTACACCCGCTAACCTTACCCAAAACCCTTGAAACTACCCAAATTTCTCAAAAAATTTCCAAATCACCCAAGATCCCTCAAAATCAATCCCAAACATTTCCTCTCCACTCAAATTGATCATCCATACCCAAAAAAACCAAAAATTCCAAAAATACCTCCCAATACCCTCCAAATACCCAAAATACCCCTCTTGACCCAAAAATCCACAAATTCAGAAAATTCCCAGAAAATACCAGAAAATCCCAAATATTCCCAATTTCATTTTTTCCAACTACACCATGGGCCAATTTTGTCAATTTACCCTACTTTTGTCAAAACCCCCAATTTAACCCATTTTAACCCAAAATGAACCCAATGTCAAGCCAAACCTATCCAATTGACCCAAATTCTGGTCCAATTCAATTCTAAACTTCAATTCAACATTACCAACACCAATCTAAATCAAATCCAAGTCCAATTTGATTGACATTTGGATCCAATTTCACTTTTGGCCTTAAAGCCCAATTTGGACCCATGACCCAAACCTAACCCAAACTCACCCAATTCAACCCCAATTGACCCCAAATCTTTTCTAAACCTTCCTTAACATCCCCACAAACAAAACACTAACATGATTTTCCCAATATTTAGACCCAAACCTCACTCAAATTCAACCCAAAGCTAAAAAGCCCAATTTTGACTTAAACCCAAACCTAACCCAAATGAGCCCAAACCCCAAAATCAAAGCCCAACCAAAGTCAAAACCTCCTTGAAACACTCCCATAAACATTTCTTAACAATAATTTTACATCAATTTCAACCCTAGCCCAACATTGGCCCAACTTGGCCCACTTGGACCTATATTAGCCCATTCACCAAAAGAGCCCAAATTCAACCAATTCAAACCCAAATCACTCCCAATTTGCTTCAAGTCACTCATGATACATCCATGAGCTAAACCCAACAATTATTTGGCCCAACCTCTTTACAAAATTTCATCCCAAAATCCATTTTAAAATTCAAAAGCCCACTTTCCTAAACCATCTTAAAAGCCCATCTAAAACCCTTTCAAAAAGCCCAAAATTCACCCTAAAGCCCACATGACATCTCCATTTGCTATCCACTTAATTAAAGCCATTACCTAAGCCCTAAATTCATCATCAAATCATTCCAAATCAAGTCTCATACAAATTTCCATCAAATTACCAAAAATTCCTAAAATCCATTTTTATGAAATTGACCCAATCTTTTCCCAAGCCAAATGGAGCCATGAAGCCATGCACAAGCCATATGCAAGCCATGGCACCACTTTACACATCACCATGTCATTTTTGGCAAAGGGAGGGAGTCCTTTAATGATTCCCTTAAGGGTGATTAAGCCTTTTCATGACTCTTCTAAACCTCGATTAAACATAAATGTACTTAGATTGAGTGACTTCTCCCCACTAAGCTAGCCGACTTACTCGATTCCTCACCCAAAAATCAGCCTCGGAGGGTGAACCAAACCTAAATCCATGACTTGGACCCATTTGGACCCAAAATTAGCCCCTCCCCCATTCCATCTAAATCAAACCCTTTACACATGGCCAATGCCAATCGATCGCACTAAGCCCCGCCACCGACCTCCCCGACCAAGATGGTGACCAATGCCCGGCCGGCCACCACCAAGTCACCGGAAAACACCATGGCCGAGAGCTCACATGTGAGCCAACTTTGGAATTCTCCCTCGTCGAGCCGCCCCATCCTCGCTGGCCATCGTAGCTGTTCTTCTCTCGCCAAGAGCACTCGATTCCAAGCCCTAACTCTCCCCGGAGGCCCTCCACCCTCTCCTATTTAAACACCACCCCTCTCGGCCATGAGAGGTGCCGAAACAAACCTTAAGGAAACTCGCCAAAATTGTTCCGTACTCCTCCCCATACACAGGGCACTCGATCCCCACCGAGATCCCCCCGCCATTTCTTCTCTCGCGAGCTCAATTTCGTAGTCGAAATCTAGGCCCAAAACCGAGACACTTCTCCACAGCTGAGCCAATCCCCAAATCGATTGGTTCTACACCTTCACCGCACCGAGGGAAGGTGTCCACCAGCAAAAGCCCCATCTCCGAGCCACCCGGCTTGCTCCGACCTCCAAGCTTTGTGGATCGGGCTTGGTCGAAATCCCACCTGGACAATTCACTCGACCAGAGACTTCATCTGGAGCTTGCCGGGATCCAATCGAAGGTGCAACAACCCTCGCATCGAAGCCACACTTCTCCGAGCAAAGGTATGAGCTAATTCTTCATCCCGAGCTTCGGAGATTCTCCATTCGAAATGCTTTAATTTCAATGCACGATCACCGTATAGATGTGTTCGTCACTTCAAGACGAATCCATAGAGCATAAGAACATGAAAATCCATCGAGTATCGAGTGAGATATTAGGGATTTAGTGTGGACGACTCTCGGCGAGGACACTTGGGGACGATGAATGGATGCCGTCCATTCAATACACGCGCGGACGAATGGCCGGGATCGCGTCGGATCGAGGAGACGGTGACGAGAACCGCGGGGCCCGGGCCGCCGACTCGGATGGCGGCGTCGAACGGGAGCGCGACGCGTGTGCGTTCGGAGTCGCCGAGGTCGACGCAGCCGCCGCGTGGATAAATAGAAAATTAGGGATTTTTCTCGATTTATTTAATTCCCTAAACTTCAAAAATTCATAACTTTGTGTAGAAAAATCAGAAAAATAAAATAAAAATACCCTCTTGCTCGCGTGAATAGAGGAGAATAATGTGAAACGAAATTATTTAATTTTATCAAGTATTTAATTTTTAATAATTTATTTACTCTCTCGCATATTTTTTAATTCTCCATGCATGTATACAATTCACCATGGCATGAGACCATAGGGCTTTTGAAGCCTCCGAATTTGGGAACATTCCCCGAATTTTCCAAAGTCGTAGGCCATCCCTATGAAAAGTTATTGATTTTTCAAATTCATGTTATCGTTTTGAGTATTTTAATTCCAATAAATAGCATGTTGTGAAATAAATTCTAGGAAAATTTGGTGATGTTCCTTATGACCAGAGGACCCTAGGAAAATAGGTTTTGAGTTAGTTCATTTAAAACAACCCTAATTGGCTTAAACACACAAAATGGATCTCTAATTAATTAGAGCTAACCATATATCAAATTGACTTGAAATCAATTCTCCACTGACCTTTAGGATCAGAGGAACCCACCATAAAAATTTGAGGCCAATTGGACTTGGTTAGTCCTACTAAATGGGTTGATTAAGCCATTTAGTCAATTTAAACTTTAAAAATTCATAACTTTCAAAATACTTTTTAAAAATTCACCAAATTGGTTTTGGAGCCTCTCTGATATTAGGGCAATTTAAGAAAATTAAAATTTCAATTTTCTAAAAAAGTTGATTTTTAATATTATTTTAATATTTTCAATAATTAAAAAATAATTGAAAATCACAAAAATAATAAAATTCACCAAAATGTCACATTTTGAATTTTAATCACTTAGGAACAAACCCCATATTTTTCTTAGGTCTATTTAGTGAGATATTAAATTTTAAAGCTCTAGGGTAATTTTAAAATTAAAAAATGTATTTTCTAGCATTTTCACTAAAATAATTATAATAAATCATAGAAAAATCAGAAAATTGTAAAATTTGATGCTCTGATTTCCTTGATATCAGAGAGATTTTTGAAAAATATAAAATTCATTTTTCAACATTTATTTTATTTTTAAATTAATTAACACTCCAAAACTTAAAATAATTATAATAAAAATAATATAATTCAAAAAATCACCAAAATTGGTCCAGGTGGTCCTCTGGTCATTAGAAATATCCCCTAATTTTCTTAAGGACAGAAACTTTCCCTTAGTCATGTTATTAAATTTTCCTTGGAAATCTCTATTTTCTACCAAAAATAATTATATAAATAAATTAAATACAGATAAATCACATTTTCTCCTCTCATGTCTTTATTGACATATGAGTGAAGTCACATAAAAATTTCAAGTTCATTTGAGTTCAATTTAATGAGTTATGAAATTATTAAGCTTAAAGGGCAAAATAAGAATTAAAATTTTAACCCTTAATTAAAACTTTAGGTTTAATAAAAAATTAATAAGTAAAATATTTGATCCTAATCTAATTTGGATGATTGAAATTTAAATAATTAAAGGGTAGAAACCCATTAAGCAATTTAAAATGATTAAACCTTAATTAAATAATTGATTAAATTTGAAAGAATAATAAAATTGGAATTATTAAAATAAGGGATATTATTAGGAAGATATTTATTCTTTAATTTAAAAATCCCTAAATTAATTATCTCATTAATATTCAATTCTTAATTAAAATGATAACTTAAATTCAAAACATTAAAAGACTTAATCATTAAACTAAAATTAAATTATTAAACTCTTTTAAAAATTTCAATTAAAATTAAAAAATAAAATTAAATTAAAAATTAAATTAAATTAAGTAAATTAAATTGGATTAAATTAAATTAAATTAAATTAAAATTAAAAGTTGAATTAAATTAAATTAAATTAAATTAAATTAAATAAACAAATTAAATTAAATTAAATGAATTAAATTAAATTAAATTAAATAAATAAAACCAAATTAAATTAAGTTAAACCAAATTAAATTAAATTAAATTAAATAAATAAAACCAAATTAAATTAAGTTAAACCAAATTAAATTAAATTAAAATAAATTAAATTAAATTAAAATAAATTAAATTAAATTAAATTAAATTAAATTAAGTTAAATCAAATCAAATTAAATTAAAATTAAATCAAATCAAATTAATTTAATTTAACATCAAATCAAACTAAACTGAATTAAATTGAATTAAATTAAATTAAAGATTAAATTAAATTAAATTAAATTAAGTTGAATTAAATATAACATCACCGAAGACATAAAGAATTCAAAATAAATCTAAAATAACTTGAACATTATTCCAAATTTAAACCCATTAATGGAAATTAAACTAAATCACAAACCATTCGAACACCAATTTACCCTCAAAAGCTTTAGTTATCATAACTCCTAAACGTAATATTAAATGAAATGTTACTTCACCTATAGGATATTCAAATGTCCTAGTTACTAAGCAAGATAACAAAACTCGAGATTCTTGGACGATTAATTCATTTGTGTAATTGAATCCATTTGGACTTAAAACAATTCTAGCAATATTAAAAAGATGTTTAAGATTCTTCTTAAACACTTTCTCAATATGATAGGATGTTTATAAGAACAATTGAATTTAATTGTTCTTCGATGAAGAAAATTGTCTTCAAACCAAAACACAAGGAACCTAAACGCCATAGGAAATGACTCAGCTATAGGATTAGGAATTTGGTAGAAAACCATAACCCTTCCCTTAGCTTTACCTAGGAACTTGCTTAAATATTCTAATTGTGTTTTAAGTGCAGCTTGGGATGACTGGAAGACCCTCCAGTACGCTTTTGTTTTATTGCAATTTATTTTCTTGCAATTTACATTATTGCAATTTATTTAACTGCATTACACTTACTTTTCTTGCATGATAAACAACTATTGCATGAAAACACACACCTTTAGGATAGTCCCTAAAACTGAAACCAAAACTAAATTAAAAGTCATTGCAAGATAAAATTCACCGCCACAACATTTCAAAATATAAAACAACTCAAAATTTAATCACAAACGAATACAAAACTACAATTACAACTAAATTAAAACGTCCTGTTGGATGATCGGGAATACCTCGGATGATGTAACATACGTGTTGCTAACGGGATTTCCCACGGTCTAAATGAAAGTGTGGAACTCATTCAGACGAGTTTAGCAAATTCATTCGGACTAAGTGAATCCGATAAAAATAATGATGCCGAAGGATGGAACCGTGGGATCTTAACCGATGTCGTTATAATCAACTTTAAGATTTGTTTTAAATAAAACATAAAAAACACTTGGAAATTAAGATTTTCTCTAAACCAAAACACTTTTCTCATCTCCTGACTTATGACTTCTAAAACTAAACCTCTGCAACAATAAGGAGCTCGGAGCATGGTGGGCAGCACGACCATCGTCGTCGACAGAAACTTGAATCTACATCGACAAAACTTTCCTAGAATTAAACAACAAAGCCATAGGATTTCGAGGTAGTTTGCTCTAGTGCAACATAAATCCTCAACCTCTTCGTTAGTGCCTTCGTATCGCAAATTAAACCCTAACCGGTCTTAGGATTCCGAGGTAGTCGTCTGATAAGACATAAACCCTCACATCTTCGAGGCTATTTGTATGATTCTGTCATATAAATATAAGCCCTAATTAATTAAAATTGACAAAATCAAAACATTAAATAGACATTAGGATTTTCCTAAATTCAAGCCAAACAATAGGATAGTCGGGAAATTACAGAAGTTCGCTTCGAATCCGTGATTTCTCCTACTTTTCTTCCTTTGGATTCCCAAAACAAAATGTTCCAAATTTGATCCATTCCCTATTGAAATTTCAAAATTCAATCCTCGAAAACTTAAACTTCGAAATTCTTGAGAGCGAATTATTGATTATTATCGAGAGTTTTCTTAGGTGATTCCCGTCACTTAAGATGTAATTAACTATAGGGCTTGCCCTTATAGGGAATTTTAAAGAACCCGAGTAATATAAACCCCGTTTAATGCTTTCATATTAAGCGTGGGAATTTGTCGGCTTATAAAATTAGTTCGCGTACCAAACGGATGTCACAAATCTTTTAGTTTATTTAATCGAGCCCCACCATCAAGCAGTGCGTCTATCCTAGTGGATAGATACACGGCTTGTAGTGCGGTGCTCGTTTATATAAACTATTCGGGATGTGAGATCGGCTTGATTTCATATCTTAAAATCTTCAAATTTAAAAATTATTTTTAAAATTAAATACTACTTTTCAAATTATTTATTTAAATTAAATTAAAAATTCGCCGACAACTTCTGTTAGGCGACCCTTTTTCAAAATAAAACACACAACCTAAAAATATGCCAACATAAATCTAATCAAAATTTTCCAATAACGACACCGCCAAACACTACAAAACTTCCCCCAATAATACTGCAATAATACCAGCAAACATCGATAATAACACCACCGTAAACTGGTGTGTGAAAAGATTGCATAAATTTATTTATATTTTGCACATCTTTTTGAATGAAAGTACATTATAGAGAAAGTTATTTGTATATTTTTCTTGCATGTATAGCAGGTATTAGGAGTAGAACGAAGTGGAAGAAACACGGAGCGAAAATGAGAATATTTAGAGAAAAAGCATTTTGTGAAGGTTGTGGCCATGGCCCCGAGTATTAAGTGCCTAGACACCAACAATGCCTAGAACTCAAAAGATTGGTCCTATAGCGCCAACCACTGGGCCCCATGACCTTAGTTCTGAAGGCCAAGGCCATGGCGCCAGATCAATGTGGCATCTAGGTGCCAGTCTAGTAAAATGCAACCCGAGTTGGCGCTTAGGCACCAACCACTAGGAGCCATGGCACCAATCCTGAAGGCCAAGGCTGTGGCACCATAATAGAGTGGCGCCTAGGTGCCAATACAAAATTCTAGACAGTTTTGAGATGGTTTAGAGTAGTTCACCAACGGGTTTTTAAGCAGTTTAGAGGGAAATTAGAGAAGGAGAAGGACAACTCGAAGAAGGTGTGGCCAGAAGAAGAAAAAAAGAAATTATGGTGTGTGTTCTAGGGTTAGAGAGACTTTTGGAGGGATTTTTCCTCATGTATTTTTAAGTATCCTTCTAAGCAAGTTTAGGGGTGTGAGTTGTGGTGATTTGTGAGTTGGTGTGTAAGGAGTTGCAGGGGAAGAGTAAGGGCTAAGGTGGATCATCCTCAAGGCAAATTGAGGGAGAGAGATAAGTATATTTGTGATTTGGAATTGTTTATTTCTGAAAAACATTTGTAAGTTTTGATATATTTGTTTCAATGTATTCTATTATTATTTTATTCATGCTTTATGAGTAAATCTCCTCATTATTCCTTGTGTTGATGTGGTATATTTGTAGGAATATTGGATTGAATGCTAAAATAGTTTATATTCTAGAATTTTGATGATTTCCATCTACACTTAGTTTACTTTTTAATCTGACAAATTGATCTGTTATAATGTTTTGTGACCTGTAAGGACTTGAAAGAGCCATGGTATGAATGATTAGAAAAATCACGTTGAATTATAGTGTATGAATTAATATATTATATAGGGAGATGCAAATAAATAGAGAGATATATTCATTGGGTTCAAAGTGGGACTTAAGGAATTAAATCACTTTAACCAAACATATTTATGCGTTTAAAAGAAAGTAAAGTAGATTTGTGCTTCTATCTGTCACATTGACATATCTTAAGTTTAGTCACGAAATCTAAGGCTAGGCTAGGAGGATACCAACTCTCACTACGGACCTCCCACTCACCCTTCACCCGAAGGCTAACCATAGGCTTTAGTTACCAATCTTAGGACCAAATTAGGGATCCCATTATGTCACCATGAAACCTCCAATTTGAAGTCCATCCAAACTCATTTCCCTATTTATTTACACTCAATTCCCATGAACTACGCAATTCATTCACAGACATTGAATGGGTTCTCCATTCTTGTTGTAGAACATACAATTCTTTTGGAATTAATGTTCCTCAACATATTTTAACAAATCAATTGGCCGGATTGAAAAGTAAATTAAGTTCCAAATGAAAGGACCATCAAAACTTTTATAACACTTTAAGGGCACATCAATTCCACATCACCACATCATCACTACTTTATGCAAGAAGAAAGACAAATGAAACTACTCACAAATCATGGAGAAGATACAATAAAACATGAATTTTATATATAAAAGAAGAGTCATACAAATCACAATAGCAAATACAACTTATCTCCTTCTCTTCCTCAAGCGAATTCCTTCAAAGTTCCCTTGATTCCTTTTCTATTCCTTGCAACACTTAATTTCCTCCTTGGAACAAAGATGAAGAAGCAATCTCTCACTTTACTCCATTTTCTCCCCTCCTTAGAGAAGAATCTCTGTTCAAATCACAAACCCTAACTCTCACTCACACTTTCCTTACACTCTCTACAGTAATCCTCTTCTCCTTATTCGTTTTGAACACTTAATTTTATGTTAGGAACGAATTCCCCAAGATTTTCTTCAAGCACCTCTTTAAAAATCTGCCAAAACTCTTCAATTTGAAATGAACCGACATAGGGCGCCGCCAGCGCCCTATCCTGCCAATAATTGCTGAAGTTTCTGGAAGAGGGCGCCGGCGGCACCCATTCTGGCGCCGGCTGCGCCAGAAGCTGTTTTCCTCCAAATTGCTCCATTTTGCTCCAAATTCGTTCCTTTTTGCATCTTTTCTCTCCAATCACCTATATTCATCATACTTGCAACAAATCATGAAAAATACTTTCCTTTAAAGTGCAATATCACCAAAAATATGTAAAAATATATAGCTAAAAGAGTATATATTTTTGGTGCATCAGAGTCCTATTTATCGATCCCACAAGGAAGCGAGTAAGAGGTCCTTAGTCAAATTCTAGTCTACTATTATCAGACTTTAATTTGGAAGGTCGATATAAGTGGTGTTTTATCAATCAACTACTCCTAAATGCAGATGGTTATATGTATGGATAATAACTAGTCTTAAATGCAAATATTACTTCTAGAGATAACCCTTTTTGGATAAATTGGTTTGGTGAATTTTGAGATAATAAAATCTACAATTCTTATGTAGTGAATTGAATAATGTAAATGAATGAAATATATTAAATATTGTATGTGTCAAATATGAGTAATCATATTCTGTTACCCTCTTCCGAGTGCATAAAGAACATTGGCTAATCCTAGGTTTAGTCCTTAAATCTGTGGTTAGGCTGGGAGGATACTGGCACTCACTCCAGAGCTCCCACTTCCCTTCTCCTGAAGGCTAACTCTCGCTTTAGTTTCCAAACACTAGGACCAAATTGAGGATTTTAGTCTGTCACCTTAAAATCTCCAATTCTACGCCCATCAAAATATATTTCCCTATTTGTTTGCACTCAACCCCCATGAACTTCACCATTCATGGAATTTGAATGTGGTTCCACTTTATTGAGAATTACACCGCCCTCTCAAACTATATCCCAATTACAACGAATTTTAACACTACAACGAGCTCTTTTTGTAATGTAAATGAAACACAAGTAAAAACCATCACATTTATAATTAAAACTTCTTTTAGCATGCATTCCAATATCCTAAACATGAATCCTACTCATTGCAAAAGAAAAGTAGAATGGATACAATAGCATAATATTTTTATGCGATTATTTCTAAACAAGAAGAAAGAGTAAGAGAAACACATCACAAAGTACGAAAAAAACACAATAAATACTTCATTACATCAAAGCAAATCCACTAAATAAGTGTTTACAAAATCATAAGATAATGAAGAACACAATACTTAGCCTTTTCCCCTTGAATGAAAGATAAAAATCTCTCCCACAAAGTCTCCCGCTGATCCATGCAATGCAAGTAGATTCACATACAAATTCTCTCAAAATCTCATCTCCAATCTCTCAAAAAATGTAGATCTCTACATTTCTACTCGTATTCTAAGATCTCTCAACATTCTCTGCATTTTTCCTAACATTTCTCTTACTTTTTTTGACATGAAAATCATTCTAATATAGTGCAGCGACGAATTTCCTAAGAGGTGTCTCAAAAAACCCTCCAAAAAACGTCCAGATCAATGTATATGACCAATAACCGTCTCTGGCGCTATCGACGTTGTTTTTAGGTGCGGCCAGGGCCCAAATTCTGTGCTCTTGGGTTTCTGGCGCTGGAGGCGCTCTATTGGGCGCTGTCAACACCCATTATGCGCAGCTTCACCATTTTGCTCGGTTTGGCTCCGTTTCGCCCCGTTTAAGTTGCGTTGCATTTTTAACAGATAGCCTTACAAAATAAACATGAAAACAACCTTTATTTAAATTGTAATCTCATTCAAAAATATGTAAGAAGTATAAAATATATTAAACATAGAAAGACTTATCGAAATGTGTTATGCTAGAATTCGCTTTTTTGCTTGTTTTTGCTCTAAAGTGCGCAATTATTTCTTCTTTTTCTCCAAGAGTCCATTTACTGTACCTAAAACCAATAACATGTAAATACGTTCCTTTAAAGTACAATATCAATAAAATTAAGTATAAAATGTATATGTAAAATCAAACATTTTTTAGGCTTATCAAAGAGTTGAAGAATATGTTCAAAAGGATGTTGGAGTTGAAAAACAGGTTGTGGAAACTGAAAAAGCTTTGAAAGACATTTCTAAAGATTCAAAGAAATCAGTCTGTCCAACTAAGATTAATCTAGAGAGATCTCCACCTCTATTTCCTCAAAGACAGCAACTGCAAAATCAAGATCAATAATTCTCGAGATTTTTAGAAGTTTTTAAGAAGCTAACAATTAATATACATTTTTCTAAGGCTCTAGAGCAAAAGACTAGATACGTAAAGTTTATGAAATACATTGTCAAAAAAGAGGAAGTTTAGATTTTACGAGATTGTTGTGCTTAGTGATGAGTGCAGTGATAACCTTCAAAAGAAGCTTTCTCAAAAGCTGAAGGATCCTATGAACTTTACGATGCCTTGTGCAATAGGAGAAATGATTAACGACAAAGCTTTATGTGATCTCAGAACAAGTACAAACCTTATGTCATTATCTATTTTCTAAATGTTCGGCCTAGGAGAAGTGTCTCCTACTACTGTAACTCTTCAATTGGCTGATTATTTGACACATATCCAAGCCTCTTTTACGCTCAGAAGAGGGTAAAGAGGATTTATGCTTCTATTTATCAGAAAAAATTTCCTTATTTCATATTCCTTCAACTTCCACACTACACTATTATCACTGCAAGGAAAGTATCCTTAGCACTTGGCAAAACCACTACATATAGCATGGTTAGAAATCTTGTAGCGTAACTTTAGATAGTTGCAGTAGATTTATTAGCAAAACTCTAGTATTTAAAATTTCAAACTAAGAACAAATTTAGTAGACTATAACATTTTCCTATTTTGGCTTCCCATTATTTTCTGTGGGTTAGACATTTTGGACTCTTAAGAGCTCTATATTATTGAAATAATACGTATACTTATGTGAGAAACCTCAATGTGCAGAAAAACCTGATTTTAAGAATTTAATCAATTTTTTAGGAAGTGGATCAAGTTTTTTTACTAGGACTTACATTACTGTGATAATAACTAAGATGGATCACAAACACACTCCAATGACTCCATGGGATCCATCCATAAACAATGTGAATATTGGAGTATTAACATGTTTTGGCATTTTTCGAGGTATTATTATTTTTTTATGCAAGTGTTATTGGCATTTATGCTGTAATATTGGCATTTTGCGCAGTATTATTGGCATTTTCCATGGTATTGTTGGTGTTTTCTATGTGTTATTATAGATAAAGCAAAGTTAATAACATTCAAAAGCCAAATTTCACGATTTTATTGGTGTTCTATGCAATGTAATTGGTGTATTCTGTGGTGTTAATGACGTGTTACTACCATGCTATTTGAGCTTTTCCACGATTTTGTTGTAATGAACCCAGAATAAACCCATAATATAATGAAAATATCACCTCAATAATGTCATTTGGGCAACTCATCCAACGCGCCACATTTTACCCTAATAACAATGTAATAATACCTTTATATCACTTAAAATATCCCCACATTAATAATGCCTTAATTTAGTAGAAATAAACTAGTAGTAAAACCACAATAACTTGAAAATAATTCCTCAATAACACCACAATAATACCGATGGTGTTATTAACGTATATTTTTTCGTGGTGTTATTGGTGCTTCTAGAGATGTTATTAGAGGTATACCGTAGTTTTATTGGAGTTTCGTCATGTTAATGGAATAGTTTTTCTCCGATTTTATTAGGGTCTTTGCGGTGTTATTAGACTTCTTGGTAGTGTCATTGGAGTTTTTCGAGGTTTTACTAGCGTTGTTTTTCGGTGTTATTGTAGTTTTCTGTGATTTTATTGGAGTTTTCCGTCGTGTTATTTCCGCAGTGTTATCATACTTCTTATTTTCGTGTTATTGATGTATTATTGTGGTATTATTTGAATTAATTTGTGGAGATATTTATGTTTGATGCATTAGTGTCTGGTTATTTTGATGCTAATGAGGTGGTGTTCATGTGTTATTGTGGTGGATGGTAGCAAAATTATTGCGATAGATTTGAGGCATTATTTTTATGCCATATTATTGTGGTGTTACGGGGTTGAAATTGAGATATTAACTAGGTATTATGCAAGTATTATCACAGTTGTTAGTGGTGTTGTTCAAATAATACTTAGGTGCCATGGGGACCTTAATTTTTAATGAGAGGGAGCTAACGAGACATGTTGAAGATCAATAAACCTAATACATGAAAGTCAGTTAACCAGCTCGTCATCCATTGATCAAATAAAAAAAGTTTCAACAAATATCATTTATATAGGAGTCAGAGCCCACATATAAAGGGCATATGCATAATTTGCTTTAAATTTTGGCATATATGCCTGTCAATCTAGTTCCTCACTCAAGTCGCCTTGATGGGCCTGTATTAATTTTTCCATGTATACAGAAGAACATGTCACTATCAATGCTATTACATTCAACAGGAACACCTTTAATCATTTTCACTGGCCATTTTGAAAGTTTGCCTCATAAAGCATTTCCAACATCTTTTACAAATAGACTGATCTGCAAAGTTACATGTGGCATTGAATAGTGCATGTATAATGTTGATTTGAATTGAAAGATTCTGTTGAGTATACTTATAATGCTGTGGCACATGACCTTATAAATCTTGTTGGGTAACAAATCATATAATACCATTTTTTTTTCTTTCAAATCCCAAACTAACAATATCAAATGTTGCTTATCAAAAAAAGGAAATAAGATAACATCAATATTTTTCACCTTTTTTATCGTGATTTGACTCACAAATATTGAGGGTTATCCGTCTCTATGCATATACCTGAAATGACACAAATTTCATAGTGGATGTAGTATAAAAAGAAAATTTGAGTTAACATTGTACGATTCAATTGAATTTATATAATTACCCAGTATAATGATGATACATATAGGTATGACCTGTATAGATAAGGAGAGTTATTCTTCATTCTCTCAAACATGGTGGCAAAAGTATCTACATGCTCATTTGCAAAGCAATCTTTTTTTAGTATATCTTTGACTCCAACACAGTCTATTATAAAAAGACCCTCATCAATCATAAGATCATCCCTACAACGTTAGTATGAAACCTTTGTGACTTATAAATACACCACTATTGCATAACATAAGAAGGAAAAGATTTACTCACTTCCCAGTGTCATCGATCACTTCTTACATTTTAAGAGGTATTAGTGATCCACCAAGAAAATCAATAATTTATGCCACGAGACGAGGCTACAAAACCACAGCACTTATGAAATATATAATGTTAAATGAGAAGATATGGGACACTCTATAAAGAGCCATTTAATAATACCACTAGCTAATAATCCGCTGCATGGAAACTTTCTCAGTGGATGTCTTGTTGATCTCTTAAATCTGTTAATGTAAGGGCTACAGATTGAACAATATCCTTTATTGTTTCTTCATCAGAATCATATTGTAGTTTGTCATCCCAAACAGCTGAAGTGCCAAAAGGTTTTGTTACTGGTTGTTCTTCCAAAATGGTTATAATATGCACAACAATGCTATTATTATTTGTAGGCCTTTTTCGTCCTGAGTATCTACAACAAAATTTATTATTGTTTCCTCAACATGTTCTTTTATTGGTTGTTCTCCAATGACTTAAGTATCTAAGTGTTCTATTATTTATTGTTTGCCCTTTTCAACATGAGTATCTACAATAGCGTCTACTATAGTTTCTTTTGAATTTTCAGCATGTACAAGAAAATCCTTAGCCCTTACGGCTAGAGTATCTAAAAAAGATTTTGTACGATGTTGCGCAACAAAATCCTTTATTAATTTTCTTCTCTTACACTCAAAATTAGTATAATGAGAACTCAACTTCCTCCTTCTTCTACTTCGTCTGGCCTTAATCTTTTATATTAAGCTACCAAGGGAGGATTATTGGGTTCCTTTTTTCCTTTAACTCACTATCTTCATGAACAAGGAAGGATTGGTGGGGTGCCTTTTCATTTAACTCATTGTCTTCATCAACAAGGAAGGATTGATGGGATTTTTTTTTCAACTCATTGTCTTTATCAATTTTTGTTTCTTCTAACTTCTTAACCTCAGTTTTGAGTTCTTACACTATGTCTTGTAAATCAGAGACTCGTGTATTTATTATAAACAATGATCCTTGAAATTCTATAAATCACTTTTCCTGAGCTCTAAATAGCTGGATTATTACTTCAAGGTCTTTATTAACTCTAATATAAGTTGGCTCCGGGATGATGTCACTTGAAACGAGTGTTCCCACACCATATGATACATGTAAATGTGGTGTATCGTGAGCTTCATGGTATGGGATGGCCTAACTGGACTGGGTAGTCCTTTGACTGGATTTGCGAGCAAATGGCTCTTATCTTTTTTCAAATACAAAAAATAATCATAAACATTCAATGAAATTCATAATTACAACACATTCAAAATTAAAGTTCCAATAACACCACGAAAAAAACGTAAGAATAACACGAAGATAACATCAGAATAGCACCCCAATACAACAGAAAGAATGCAACCTAAATAACACCTAAATAACATCAGGAATAATATCTAAATAACACATATAACACGATCATACCAGAATAAAATGTACATAATAATGTCATAGTAACACCTCGCTGAAATACCTTAATAAAACAAAAATAACACCATAAAACAACAAAATAACACCAAGAATAACATCTAATAACCCGTCAACAAAACCTACAACAATAATCTCTTAAAAACACAACAATAACAATATAATAATAAAACAATAACACAACAAAAACATCACAAGAACACCTAAATAATACAATAATAAAACTACATAGCAATACAATAAAACGAGAATACAACATGTATATTACATAATAACACATAAATACAACACAACTCTAATAACACATAAATACAATATAAATTAAAACAGATCTAATTTTCCAAAAAATGAAAATGTTAGCTAATGAAATAAACGGCTTACCTGTACGGGTTTGAGCTTCTTAAAGGCCATATGAATCTGTGATGAGTTCTAGCTCACATTTGTGGACCACCTCAACATGCGAGATCTAGCCTCAAGAGTGACAAAAGTGACCAAAGATGTGTGCTCATAAAACCAAAGCTGTGAAAGATAAGCCATAATATGCTTTGATAAAAAAAAGAAATTTTATGAGTTATATACAAGACATAAACCGTTAAGAGAAAAAAAAACCATTGATGTATCCCAATGACATATTCCACCTTATTTTAATGGCTATGACATTAATTTGATCAACGAGGAAATCAAATACCGCAATAGGCCAATTAAAGAAGGAGAAAGTTTTTACTTTTTCATCAAAGGTGTAAAGCTTTTTGGGAATACTAAGGTTACTAAAAGGAAAAAAAGAACTGATAACAAAAATTTCAAAAACAAATCATCAAAAGGAGCAGAACACTCCCCAATTGAAACATTCAATATGTCATTTTTTATTTGTCGGGCATCCACACACAAGAGGGAGCTTTTTTTCCAATTTGCTACTTCTCCTCTATTGGGTTTGCTTATCAACATGATAACTTCATAAATGATTATTCTTACCTCTTTCCCTCCCATTATGAATACCATTCGCTTATGGTCCAAACATTTTAATATGTGCAGTGTCAGGAAATTCTATTAAGGATATAGAGAGAGATAAAAAAATTGATCTATATTCAATACTTTCAAGTTCTTCCTAGTCTCCTCATATATGGTTGACTTGACCTTATTAAGAACATCCCTTACTATAGATGTACGACATTTACAATTGAAGGACCTTGGGTTCACAAACTTACAAAAAAAAAATAATGCAAAAAATAAACATTTTGTTATCTATAATTGTCTATAATAAAATTATTTTAGTACATCGAAAACATAAATACAAGAACTAAATATCACACAGTAACAAAATACCAACAAAATTGATTTTTGGTATTATTATGATGTTATTATAGTGTTACTAAGTTGTTGTTGTGGTGTTATTGTGATGTTATTGTGGTCTTATTCTGATGTTATTTTTATATAATTGTGATATTATTGTGATATTATTATGATGTTACTTTGGTGTTATTTATGTTGTTATTTTGGTATTCTTTTTTGTGTTATTTTGATATTATTTTGGTGTTATTGTGATGTTAGTGTGATATTATTTAACTAATACTATGATGATATTGATATGCAATTTTGGTGTTATTATGATATTCTTTTAGTATTATCTCGGTGTTTTGTTTTTGTTATTATGGTATCATCTTGATGTTATTGGGTGTTGTTGTGGTGTTATTTAGCTCACACTATGTTATTATTATTGAGTGATTTTGGTTTTATGTTGATGTTACAGAAGATAATTAGAAATATGTATGAAAATAATATAATATGCAATGCTTTTCTCGGTTATAATAATTTTTATTGAATGCTAATACAATCATAAACAAAATTACCTAGATAACGTCTTGACTCTTAAGCTCTTTGGTGTCCTTAGGTTCATTGGCTTCCTTGTTATGCTTTTCAATTTCTATCTTCTTAGACTCTTCGGTCTCCATCTTCTTAGACTCTCGATAACCTTCTTCTCTTCTATTATTGCAAAGAGGGAGTTCAAATATATATCGATCGGCAAATGACAGTGCGAACCCTAATTAGTGAGTTGGGCAATGAGAAACCCTAATCGACGGCGAATGAGGAAGAAATATTGAGTCTCTTGAGATGGTTTTATTTTCAATGTAATGTTTAGAGGTTTGGGCAAGATTCAGGCTAAATCGCACATTATATATATATATATATATATATATATATATATATATATATATATATATATATATATATATTTAATTGATAAAACCGGACGAATTTTTGTTTAACTCTGGATATAAATTTACCTCCAGAAGAATAATTTTTAGCTTGAGGGCCAAGGAACCAGTACCAGCAAAACCGATCGCCTGCATTACTACTCTCTTCCCGAAAACCCCACGCATCTGCCTTACCCCGCCTCCCGCCTCACCCCACTCTCTGGTTTCGTCCAAAGCCATCGCCTTCGTCACCGAGCCCTCGCGATAGAGTCGCAATTGGAGCTGAGCTGGTAACGCAACCACCGGATCGCGGCTTACAGATTCCTACCCGAACCCATTGAGAAAGGTAAGTGACTTCACGTTTTATTTTTAGCGCGAAGCGTTCGTCCGGGATTTACTAAATCCACCGATTTACGGGATTTAAGGCCGAAATCCCTGAAATACGGATTTATCAAATCCTAGGCTTCATTTTGTCCAAAATGACCGTCTGGCATGATTTAGGTTAAATCCAGCTCTAAATTCTCTACCATATATTGCATATCGTCCTCATTTCTTTCTTCCATCTTTTGGTCTAGATCAGTTTTCTTATGCTCTGCTTCTTCCCTTCTTCTCTATCCTAACTGAACTTTTTCAAACTCTAAACTGTTGTTCATGCAGTGAACTTAACACACTCAGCAAAGACCAAAGATTAAAGATGTCACGCCGATACGACAGCCGGACGACGATCTTCTCACCGGAGGGGCGACTTTACCAGGTGGAATATGCCATGGAAGCCATCGGCAACGCTGGCTCGGCGATTGGTATACTCGCTACCGACGGCGTTGTCCTTGTTGGAGAGAAGAAGGTCACTTCTAAGCTTCTCCAGACCTCCAAATCTACCGAGAAAATGTATAAGATTGACGATCATCTGGCATGTGCAGTCGCTGGTATCATGTCTGACGCGAACATTCTGATCAACACAGCGCGCGTTCAGGCCCAGCGCTACACTTTCGCATACCAGGAGCCCATGCCAGTTGAACAGCTCGTGCAGTCCCTTTGTGACACCAAGCAGGGTTACACTCAGTTTGGTGGGCTCCGCCCTTTTGGGGTCTCCTTCCTCTTCGCTGGCTGGGACTCCAACTTCGGCTTTCAGCTCTATATGAGTGATCCCAGTGGGAATTACAGTGGTTGGAAGGCCGCTGCCATTGGGGCCAACAACCAGGCTGCACAGTCCATGCTGAAGCAGGACTATAAGGAGGATATTGGTAGAGAGGAGGCAGTCCAGCTTGCGCTCAAGGTGCTTAGCAAGACTATGGATAGTACCAGCCTTACAGCGGATAAGCTTGAGCTAGCAGAGATTTTCTTGCTTCCTTCAGGGGAGGTGAAGTACCAGGTTTGTTCTCCAGAAGGGCTCACCAAGCTGCTCGTGAAATCTGGAGTCACCCAGCAACCTTCGGAGTCCGCTTAGCATGGTATGCTGTTAATAGGCTGCGTCATATTGAGTAGCTATTTAGCTTTTCAGAACTGCTAAAATATGGACTTATTTTAGCTATAGTTTGATTAGAAGGCTAACCTAATAATAAGTATTTCCAAAATTTAAGACTTGTATTTATAACTTTCTGTTGTATTAATGTGATTTCGCTGTGTTTGTTAGGTTTTATAAAAAAAAGGCTTCCCCTTCCTATTTTTCTTGTGGGAAAATTGGGTTTCTTGCCCGAGGAACTTCTCATTCCCTTTACCATTGATCATTTACAGATTGTTATACTAGTAAATCACGAGAATCACAAAAACAATCGTACTTACAAAGCAGGTCAAGAAAATACTATTCATAACATTTTTTGGTTTGTTGCTTCACGTTCTTGTTGATTCTGATACAACATGAACACATTTCAGTACTGTATGAGTAAATAGGTAGGAATTGGAGAAGTTCTTATATCATGCATTTCAGCATTACAGCTTATTTAGGAGGATATTTTTGATTACGCACCTTCTGATATCCTTTAAGACTTTTACCGTCATACTGGACCATTACAAATATACTAGAATTGATTGATACATGAATCTCCTGCGGGACGTTGATGTAGAATGTTGAAAACAGTAGAAAAGTGGTCAATGAAATGAGAACCTTGATTATGAGGAACAAAAAGAAACAAAAACTTTGAATAGAGTTTTAAAATATGAATATTCTGAATTTTACGACCTAACTATTTCCAAAAGTTGACTTGCCTGATAAGCCATGGAATATAGCATAATTTTCATCAAAGCAGCACAAAATTGGCTCCCAACTCAGCCACGATTTGCTACATTGTAAACATAATGAATTGTGTAATTTAACCATCCAACTAGAGCCAGGGTCTTCCTAACCATGTAGAACTTATCCCATTGGCACATTCCTTGTTCAATCAATGGCTGTAGAATTAAACTTGTGTCCACCTCAGTTATAATTTGATGAAGGTAAGCCTTTATGCAAAGTCCAAGCCATCCAGAGCGGGAGCCAAATTTTTTTGTAGCAGAGGCACAAATTAACTAATTAAAACATTTTAGAAGGTACACAAATCATATGTTATAGTGAAAAACATAGCTAAAAAGATATAGATGTATGATAAATTAACAGATTCTAAAGTTTTAGTGGGGCACACGCCCCCTTCTCAAATCCACTAAAGCCATCATTCCAATACTTTAGCTTGTAGTGCTATCATATGATCTCGAATGTAATAAAAAAAAGAAACTTGATTCTAAGGATTCTCAAAAGGTCACCACATGCAACTTCACCAATAACTAACTTAAAACACGTATCAGAGTTAAGTTTAGTAAAATCAGCCATAGTTTGTCTACCTAATGATTTGAACGATCCATCTTTTTTTGTAGCTTTCTTTGCATCAATGCACTCTTGCAAACTCTATAAGTCACCTTTGCCTATTTTATCCGAATCAACATTGCCTTTGTAAGAAAAAAAATTCTTTATAGTTTATAGCCAAAAATGGATTTCGTGAAAAGTCCAACCCACTTAATTTGATGCTCTTTCTTGTAGCTCATTCAAAACAAAAACACTAAGACTTGGAATGTCCATCTAATTAATGTTTGTAAACAATTCATGTCTTGCGCATTTATTGGATCATGTTCGGCTCATTCATCAACGATCAAAGCATGCACAATATTTTAGCTCAGTTTTCTAATGATCTGAACACAAACAAAGCTTCATATATTTAACTATATATAAAATATATAGTTAAAATATATATGCATACAGATTGTTAAAAGTTCAGTTAGATATATATAACTATATATAAAATATATTTATGTATTTTGGTGAGAATAATGCAAAAATTAAATCATAGTTCTTTTGGTGAATTTAGTGTTAAGTGTTGCCATTGTATGATGAGGTGTTGAATTTAGTTCTGCCTCTTTTTTTTCTTCTTTTGTGTATTTTAATACATACTGCATCATGCTTCTGTATCTGTATATTTAGCACCTAAACTTTGATATTTACTTGCAGTGTCACAATGAAATCAAAATATATGACAAAAAGGTGTATTTCACTCTAAAAAAGTTAATTTTAGTGGCATTTTTTATGTAATGTTAAAGATTTGAGTGTTGTAAATATCAAAGTCCATATCTTAAATATATATGTACATAAGAATTATAATTTGTATGTAAACCTCCTTTTTTTATTTGGAAGATTTACATACGTGCCACTCAATTCCTATGTATTTATATATCCAACACCCAAAGTTCAAATTTTACATACATTTAACCATGCATGAAAAGTTGCGTTTCACTTTTTAAAGTTAAAATGATGTTTTATATGTGATATGAATGATTTTGGTGGTATAAGTATAAAAACTAAAATTTTGGTGTTAGATATATATATACATAGGAATTGGTTGGTATGTATGTAAATGCCCCTTTATTTTTATTCAAAATAATAAAAATCTCTCTTTTGATTGATAACTTGATTTTATGTAATTTTATGTTCACAAATAAAGTCAATAATAACTAAATGAATATGAGCAAGAAGAAACAAATCTTAATGGGCACGAATCTAACAAGAATAGTAACAAAATTGAGCAAGCATAAATTGTACGAAGCTCCATTATGTGTGGCCCATCTACACTCCTAACTTGGATAATCACTTCAAAATTTTTGGTAAATTTTTATTACATAAGGTAGTTGCCAATACAATTAAATCAAGGGATGCCTGTGTTGAAATACAAAGAGAAGGGCTGCAAAATTTGGTAACAATTTTAATAGATAAGAAGAAATATAATTTAGATTCTTTAATTTCACAAAATTTCATTTAGAGGCTCGATAGAAGCCACACATCTTCATGATTTTCTCCAGTGATTTTGAACATTGAAACAACCTCAGCCAAAAAATGCATAGTGTAAGGTAGTGCATTTGTGACATACTCAAGTGTAGAGGGAATTTCCTTGTTACTATCTAACTATATTCCTTACAACTTTAAGATTGAATGATTAGTTAGAACTTTTCATCCTAGTAATTGTATAAGTATAAGTCGAAGAAGAGGTACTTAAGTGATTTTATCAGTAAACTGTTGGTGAGGAAACTATTGTAGCTGCAACACATTCCATTCATCATTATGGATGAAATCAACTACAAGATTAGCATTATGAGGTGGATAAGTTAAACACTTAACAAAGGTTTTGTCCTCTATCCTCCCATCATTTTTTATGTCAAAAAGAATATTACCAATTTTAGACCCATAAAATATCCTTTTCAAGCAAGCTTCTGGTGGCACTGGCAAGGATGTTTATAGAGATAGTATTTAGATTTCAAGAACAAAGATCATAGGCTCTTAGTCTGTTGAATTTCCACCATATCTTCATAGGGAAAGCTTTAATTAATCATAAACTTCAAACTCCAAAATCACCTTCAATTTCCCTGAAAACAAATTTTAGTTCAGTTGAGCCTATGAGTTTTCAAATTGTGATCAGAAGAGTCCTATGTATACTTATTAAAAAAAGGGATTATTTAGATTTCAAGAATAAAGATCATGGATTCTTAGACTGCTAAATTTCCACCATCAGAAAAGCTTTAATTAGTCCTAAACTTCAAACTCCAAAATCACATGCCTGGAAACTAAGTTCTGATCAGTTGAGCCTATGATTTTCTGATTGTGATTAGAAGAGTCTCCTGTATACTTATTAAACTTATTTAAAAAAACTCATTCCATTTCAGCATCTTTAGCTTTTTTAACTTGGTTTGAAATATTAGCAAGGTTAACTTAAACTCTTACTTTCGAATAGGTTTCTTTTTTGATGGGTAACATTTATGATTTTGCACGAGCCTTTAAAACCTGTTCTAGTTTAGCTGATTTGAATGTTTCAAGTGTGAACTGATCACCCTATCAATTTGGTCCACATTTAAAACTGTCCTTTCTCACGGCCAAATTGATTGGGATAGAATTGATGGTTAAGCCAATGAATCAACGGTTGTGATGAGCCACCTGGTTCATACTATAATCAATTTATGGTTGCATAAAGCCATTGAAATTAATGAACCCTAACTCTTACCTTATAATTATTCAAATTCTTTAATTTGTGAATATTTTTATTGGTATTTAGTAATATCTACTATAACTTTCAAAATATTTATGTAATTGGGCGCATAAGATTTTAGTGAATTATTTGAAATGGTTGCATAAAGCCATTGAAATTAATGAACCCTGACTCTTACCTTATAATTCTTCAAATTCTTTGATTTGAATGATTAGTTGGATGAGTGGCTTTACACTTAGGGACAAAATGCAAAATGAATATATCCGTGATAGAGTTGGTGTAGCTCCATTGACGTACAAAATTAGAGAGAGTCGTCTTAGATGGTTTTGTCGCATTAAACGTCGACCATTTGATGATCCGATTAGGAGAGTAGATGTTTTAGATTTGACTTATGTTAATAAAGGCAGAGGTAGACCTAGGAAGATTGGGCTTAATGTATAAAAGATGATCTTAATTTATTAGAATTAAATGAAAATGAGACACTAAATAGAATGCAATGGAGAAAAATGATTCATGTAGCCGACCCCACTTAGCGGAATCAAGGCTTTGTTATTTTTTTATTTGAAATTCTCTTATGACTACAAAATAAACCGTTCATCACTTGAAACTATAGGTGTTTAAATTTAAAATTATAGAGAATATATGTCTTTTTATGTTTCATAGAGTAGTTATCTTTATTTATTGCCAGATATTTGCATCATTATTACATCATTTATACAGTTTTTTAAATACTTTAATTTTTATCACATCATCTGATTAAAATGTCAGCTCAACCTTGATGGAATTTTCAATTCTCGAACATTGATGTCTTCTCGCTCTATGGCCGGTCCAAATTTTTGTATCTTGATTTTACGCATAACAAGTTAAACTAAACGGCTTGAAAGATTTAACCCTTGTAATATCACAAAGAAGTGAAATGAGCATGTTAAGATATTCTTAATCATGATTAACCTTTGAATAGTTAACAGAATATTGCTGTTGTGAATAATGAACATGCAGCTAGGGGGTAACATTGTTCCTTTGGTTCTATTAGTGTGACTTGAAGAAGATATTATGTGAATGTAGCCAATACATTGCCCAATGATCTTATCCTTCCCTCCAATTCTAGCCATTTTAAGGGAGCGCAAATTATAAGATGTTACAAATGCTTGGAAAAGGGTATATTGCATGGTGGCGGGAGCATGCTACTATTTGCTATGGGCGTAAAATGATTGTTCACACGTCTAAATGTTTTTTTATCCTCTTGCAGAAAAGCTGTTTCTTTTCAAATGCCTTTTCTTCTTGCTGTTTTAAAAGATGCATGTTTTCAAATGTTTTTTCTTCAAGCAAGCAGCAAAAAAGTTTGTGCAATCCTGCGGATTCTTATATGTATATGATAATAAAATCTGTAAAATGATTTTTTTGAAGTTCTCAATTGGCAATGGAATAATGATTGGATTCATTCAATTGCTTTTGTCAAGCCAGATATTTTCTTTGTGAAGTTCAATCTTGATTCTATTGTGAAGAAAGGTTGCATCAAATTAAATGGCTTAACTGTTATTTTGTCAAAAGGTGGGATGATAGTATTGATAGTTCTAGTGTCAACATATTAATTTAAGTTTGGATTAATATTTTTTGTTTGTCTGTTGTTTTTGAAATTAGTCATCTCTTTGAGTTTATCACTTCTAATTTTGAGAAAGTGATTAGCTTGGACAAACATACAATATCAAATGACTCCTTGGGGAACTAAGCTGTTGGTTGAAGTTGAGGATCCTAAATTCACACCCAAGCGACTTATGATAAGCTATAACTATTCCATATGCATGTTAATTTTGAAAGAGTTTTTCTAGAAATATTAATGATGCTTTCAGATTGCCATTCCATCTGAAAGTCAGCAAGAAAATGATTTCTCATATGCTGGAAGTTGAACATGATATTAATCATGGAAAGTTGGAAATCTAGATCCAAACTTAATGAGGCATTTATCTATTTATGATCATTAATTTTTTATTGAAGGTAAATTCTTCAAAATTCCTATTGATAAGTGTATCTCTTTCCTTCTGTGAGTTCTTAATTTTTTGCCTTCTCAAAATTGTGGCTTCAAAACAAAAGCCTATTTAGTCATTTCATTCTTGCTTGTAGAAGGCATCAAGAGTAGGCATTAGGTTCTACCACCATTAAAATCAGTAATTTAAAATACCGTGCAAAGTTTTGAAATTTTATCATCCCCTTTTGTTCTCCCTTTGTCTGCTCGGTACTTCAGGGTCTTGGGATTTGAAGTTAAGTGCTTTAACCTCATCTTGCAAATTGCATCTTCGTGTTTATTTTCTAAAATTTGTTGAGCACCCCTTTTTAATGACCATTAGAACTTGAAATGCCTGAAGCTTGATGTTATTTGCTTTCAAGCTGCTAAGTTGGTGAATTCTTTTATGGAGGTTATTAGATATATTGGTGGTATTAGAATTAGAAAATGAGATATCTTAAACCCTTAAAGATTTTTTGGAATATTCTCTAGGGTTTTCTCAAGTGGCTCTTTCTTGTGTTTTTTGTAGATTCTTTATCTCTTTTCATTTATGCTTGTCACAATCTAATTATGGCTCTGTTTCGACCAATATGAATACTCCTAATTAGAATAAGCTCTTCTAGAATGAATTATATGAATTTGGTTTTAAATTGTCCTCAAAATAAAAACTTTATGGATATTCAATGATACGATTACTTCAGAGGAGATATCTTCTAAGAGTGGTAGAGTACATTCAAATCTCTTTCTTGATCTTATCAAAATTTTAAATTGTTTGACCTTTTTGTGTTGGGTCTTAGGTTCATTTATTTACCGATAAAGTGAAGTAATTTTAGCTAAGTTTGCACACGTGCACACACACACACACAAACTCTCTCTCTCTATTATGTTCTCATTTCCAATAGTGGCAAAAAAAACATGGAATGAGTTTTTTTTTTGCCTCTGTTTAACCCTTTTTTTATGCCTTCCTATAAATCATTAAACAAATGATTTCAACATTGAAATTTATCAGTTTTTCTTCTGAGGGTTTCAATAACTTGATTTCTTTTGTGGTGTAGAAGGTTTTATATTTTTTAGGTGATAGTTTTAAAGCATCTAAGGTGGAAATACTAAGAGAGAAATACTAGCCAAACAAAGAGAAAAGAAAAGTAAAGATTTAACTCAAGTAAAGTGTATTAAAGATTTAAATAAAAAAGTGCTTTTCTTAGAAAAAGATATTCAACATAGGTGGGTGAGTTATTTTGATAAACTTTTTAATGAAGATGCTGAAAGTACGATCGACCTTAGTGATCTTATTATCATTAATAATAAAAAAAATTTTCATTTTTACCGTCGCATTAGTAAAAAAGAAGTTGATGAGGCTTTAAAGAAAACCAATGAGAGAAAGTCTGTAGGACCTTATGCTATCCCAATTGAAGTGTGGAAATGTTTAGGTGATTTGGGGGTTTTCTGGCTTACTAAACTTTTTAATATTATTTTAAAAACTAAAAAGATGCTCGAGGAGTGGAGAAAGAGCATTTTGGTCCCCATTTTTAAGAATTAAGGAGATGCACAAGAGTGTGCAAATTATAGAGGAATTAAATTGATGTGTCATACTTTAAAATTATGGGAGAGGGTAATTGAACATAGGTTAAGACGTATTACGAAGGTTTCTCATAATCAATTTGGATTTATGCCGGGCAGGTCTACCATGGAAGGTATACATTTATTGAGAGGTTTGATGGAGAAGTACAGATATAATAAGGAGGATCTACATTTGATTTTTATTGATTTATTGAAAGCTTACGATAAGGTTCCTAGAGATGTTCTTTGGAGAGTCCTTGAGAAGAAAGTTGTTGATATGACTTATATTCAAGTCATTAAAGATATGTATGCTACAGCTGTTACATGTGTTCGAACTGAAGGAGGATTGACCAAATATTTTATTATTTCTGTTGATTTACTTCAAGGATCGGCTTTAAGCCCATATCTTTTTGCTTTATTTATGGATGGTTTTACTGGGCATTTACAAGACGATGTACCTTGGTGTATGCTTTTTGCTGATCATATCCTCCTCTTGGATAAGACAAGAGAAAAAGTCCAGGAAAAACTTGAATTATGGAGGTCTACATTGGAGTCTAAAGGTCTTCATTTGATTAGAAGTAAAACTGAATACATGGAATGTAATTTTTAGTAATAGTAGGTCTAGTGACAGAAGTGTAACTTTGGGTGATCAAATTATTAAAAGGTGTGAACGATTTAGATTATCTCGGGTCCATTGTTCAAAGCGATGGTGATATAGATGGGGATGTTAATGGTAGAATTCAGGTTGGTTGGTTGAAGTTGAGGAATGCGTCCGGCCTATTGTGTGATAGAAAAGTACTGCTTGGACTGAAAGGAAAATTTTATAAGATGGTGGTGAGACCTTCAATGCTCTATGGTGTTGAATGTTGGCCTTTAAAAGAGAAGCATAATGTTAAGTTAAGTGTTGCCGAGATGAGAATGATTAGGTGGATGAGTGGCTTTACACTTAGAGACAAAATGTGAAATGAATATATCCGTAATAGGGTTGGTGTTGCACCTGTGACAGATAAAATTAGAGAGAGTCGCCTTAGATGGTTTGGTCACATTGAACGTCGACTACCTGATGTTCCGATTAGGAGAGTAGATGTTTTAAATACAACTTATGTTAAGAAAGGCAGAGGTAGACCTAGGAAAACTTAGGCTTACTGCATAAAAAATGATCTTAATTTATTAGAATTAAACGAAAATTTGACACTAAATAGGACGCAATGGAGAAAAAGGATTCATGTAGCCGACCCCACTTAGTGGGATTAAGGCTTTGTTGTTGTTGTTGTTGTTGTTGTATAGTTTTAAAGCATGATATTGAAGTTAAGTTCCAAACATGTTTTAGCAAGACAAGATTTAGCAATACAAAAGAATTGAGAGAAATCTTATTGTCATCAAATGCTCAAGTTGGCTGTTTGAGGGGGACAACAACGCTACATTTCCCCACAAAAAAAGCTTAACTGGAGAAGAAAATCAAATTCATTCATCATATGAGGTTGTACAGTCATAATATTACTTTGAAATATTATTTATGCTTTCTTTACTTTAAGTTGTTCGGAAACAGTTGCTCAACCTCTAATGATATTTATGATTTCTGTAAGCAATCTCCTGTTGATCTCCACCTTAGATTCTCTTTTATTTGGATAAAAAAAATAAATAACAAAATTTTTTCTCTCTTAGTATTTCCATATTTCATGGTTCTAATAATTTATCTATAACATTTTCTTTCAAGTAATGTCGGTTATCCTTCGCCTACTTTTGGCTAATATGTTTAAAAACATTTACTTGGATTTATGTGTTTATGCTCGAATGTTATTTGTCTTGTGCTTGAGAAAGAAGATGTGAATTCCTCAAGAATTTCATCTCGCTTAGTTTACTTAACGGTGTTTTTAAAATGTCATTAAAGTCACTGTAAATTGGCTTGAAGGAGTTTTATCTAATTTGGTTGATGTTTCACATTTTGCTTCTATTTCTTATAAACGACTTGTTGGTTTTGATATTGCTCATGACTTTTTGAAGTAAAAGAGAAGTTTATTTTTCAAATTGATTTTGAAAAACATTTGAAAACTGCTGTTGGATTTTTTCCTTTAAGACTCTAGGGGCATTTTTTTTTCCTCCATAATTTATTTCATGGATTGTGGAATCAAGTACTTGTGCACTGATCTCGGATTTTTATTGTCAACATTGAGGTTAGCAAGCAAACCATATGATTTAAGGAACTTAAGCAAGGCGGACCCTCTTTCTCTCCTTCAGCAAGGGCATTCTTTTTCAACCTTTCTTTTTATTATTGTTGTAAATGTTGTTCACAAAATGATTTATGGATCTTCAATTAAAATATTTGTTACAGGTGTCATCTTCCGATATTATGGGAGTTCTTGAATCTCTTCCATTGAAGTATTTGTGTATTCCTTTCTCTTATTGACTTTTTTCTTGGAAATGTAACTTCCTCAGAAGGTGGTCTAATCGTGTTTATGATTTCAATCCTTTCTTCTATTACTCTAGTTTTTCTTTGTTTTTTTGCTATGTAATAAAAAACTTGACGGTATTAGATGGACTTAATTGAAAAGTCAAAGTGGGAGGTGACGGTCTAAATCTTTAGTAGTGGAAGATTTTTGTAAGCTTGAAGATGAAGGTTGCCTTGGTGTGAAAGATTTATGCGTGATGAATATTTCTTTCCTCAGTAAATGAATTTTGAAATCGATTCAATGCACTAAAAGCATTATCACAAGAACCTTCATAGAGACGAGTAGTTTAAAAATATATACCTTCCATTTATCTTGAGCGGCCATGTTTCTCACTTCTATAGCTTTGTTAAAGGTGTGGGTAGAACTATTCATTCATTTCTTCTCAATCTTTCTTGATAGGTTTGTACTGGCAAAAGTATTATCTTTTGGAAAGATAATTGGATAAATGATTTTTTCCTTTGCCATTCAATTCAATCTTTTCACTTTTGTTAGTAATGTTACTAATTATGTTGCCACACATTTTAATCCTGAGTTTGTCTGACATAATATTTGCAAAGCGGTTTTTGGTTATTAGTTTAATGAAAGGTAGGAACTTTCTACTCTCTTTTCAGACAAATTAATCTTGACAAAGACGATGAAATCCTTTTTTAGTTTCTAAATTCTAACAAGTCCTTCTCAATCATCTTTTTCCATTCATTCTTAATGCTTGGGGCGGTGTTCATAATCCTAGAGGAACTGGAATCTGGAAATTTATTATTCATTTTAAAATTGCTATTCTAGGTTGGATTGCTTATGTGTAAAAATTCCTATTAGTTCTCTTAACCCAACAAAGACATTATCCATTCATCCATATGTGAGATATGCCAAGTTAATCTGGAAGATGGTGCTCTACAATATTTTTAGTATAAAATACTAATGGTTTGGAGTTACTTTGTTTGACTTAATAGTGATGAATCTATCATGAAAGAATTTAAGAAACTTAGAGAAGTTTTCTCCTTGTTATTAATGAATATTATTTGGAATGGTAGATAATTTACTAACAAAGAATAAAGGTGATAGAATCCTTTGTTATGAAATTTCAAATCTAACTTATTCTTGGATAAACAACTTAAATTTAAAAAAAAGCATCAAAATGAACAAAATCGTGGAAGAGGTTTGCTTTCTCAACTAGCCATAATGACCTTTTTACTAGTATCTTTTTGTTATTATCTTCTCTCTATTTTAGTGTTTTTTTTTAAAATATTGTGTTTAATATGCTTATTATTATTATTATTATTGAGAATTATTGATATAGTTATCAATTGAAAAAAATTATTGTGCTATTTGCTAGTCACATGCTCTTGATAGTTTAAGGCTGCCTTCGAGCTAAGTGAAAATAAAGAAATGAGTAGTAAATTTAGAGAATGAGAGGCTTTGGAATAATGGAATGAAGCTAAGTGGATGGTATAAAAATTTTATTGGATATATAATTAATAATATCGAAGCACCAAGTAATTCTTAGGTGTAAGGGATTAAAGATCTTAGCTTATTGTTTAACGGAATGAGAGTATATTGAAGAGTATAACTTGAAGTTAATTGGGTTGTTAAATAGTTAAAGGCCTTAACAACATCACATGATACAAAATTAACATCTGTGACTATTTATAAATATTGATTAATGTAATATTTTAGGCAGGTGTAGAGCTTAGAATCATACTACATTAACTCGGTATATAATCTCCAATATTTATTGTTGCGAGACCATTGATGATCACATAATAATGTAGGAGTGCCGAAAGAGCTATTTGTTTGCAAATACTTGTGCTCTGCTCAATAATCATTTGTGTTCAGTTTGTTCATTAAGTTGGCGCCAAGCTTGAACAAATTTTTTTTTGGGATTGGTTTTGCCCGATCATTTTTAAGCTTTATAAGAACTCAATATGTAAAAATACATTTAAATATACAAATATATAGGTACAAATGTATATACACAAAGTTTTGTATTTTACATTAATTTATAATTAAAATACATTGAGTATACTCTAAAAATTATGAAAAAATATATGTTATCTTCTTTCATGTTTAAAAGATATTGTATGATAAAAAGTACAAAATTTTTTTTCATAACATGTTGTACAATAAAAATACTTAGTTTTTTTTCATAATTGAAGCCACCAATTGAAAAGCCAGAATGCATTTGTGGGTTGTTCACTTGGCTTGTTGTGTGTGTTTAAGGTCGATAATAAAAAATTGATGTGTTCAAATTTTTTTACTTGTTAAATTTACTTGGCTTGATTATTAATGCATCAACCCAAATAAGTTTCCATCTTCTTCTTTTTTTGAATCATTGATAACCTTATGTTCGAGGATGAACTCTAATTTGTTTGGTCATCATTGGTTTTGATGTATTGTATTAAGTATGAAAAGGCATGAAAATATAGAACAGGATATAACCTGTGGAATTAATTTGGTGTTTTTAAAATGGAGATGTGACCAAAAGCATTATGCCATTGGTGAAATGATATCCATGATTCTTAAATGTATATTTAGAAATAGAAAATGAGTCCAATTATGGTGCATAGTTTGAAGTCTTATGCACTTACGAATTAGCTAACAGAAGTATACATGTAATAAAATTGCTAAGATGAGTATGATAAAACAAACAAGGATGGAGAGGCTTTGTGAGTAGGACTTATAGAGGATAAGGTTCTAGAAGGATGATTTTTGTGGTTTGCGTTTGGGCAAATACAGCTAGGAGTAAAAAACGAACTAATGCACTAGGTGAATTGAATCAATGTAAAGACGTATGGAGGGATACTATATAACTAAATGTTGCAGGCTAACATTGCTACGAAGGATTATAGAAACTAAAAATTGCATGCAACTTACTCTAGAATTGCATGAAAAAAGAATTTAATGATAAAACCCTAGAATTGCATGAAAAAAGCATTCATAAGGTTGAACCCAAGCAGGTAGGATAAGACTTGACAAATTTATTTTGGTAGTTTTTCACACTTACTGTCACTTTTTCGAATTTAAGTTCACATGCATTACTTGTTTTGCAGGCCATGTGATATAAATTATGTATATGTTCTGCTAGCTTCTGTAAAGTTGGAAATTTATTAAAATAAGAATTTATTAATTTTGGAGAAGGTGTTTGCTTGATCTAAATGTTTAAAATTGATTTTAGTGGCATTTTCAGTCTATTTAATTAATTTGTGATGGTTGAAGACTTGTGATTCTTGTTTCTTTGGTGATGTTTGTTAAGTTTGAGGTGTAATAATTTATAAGCAGTTGAAGTTGACGTGCTTATGCTTTTTGCAGCCAATGTCTTAGCATGAATCTCTGGTTTTATTATTATTACTATTATTATTATTATGGTTTAGGTTTGCTATTTCTATTAATCCCGTTCAGATACCATTGACAATTTCAATGTTATTTGGTGATTCTATACTTTATATTCCATTATTGCATAGCCAATTTGGATTGCAAACTAACGTCAAGTTTTATATGATTTGTAGAGGATGAAATCTTGTGTTTGGGAGTTTTTCCATTGTGCACGTGTTTCAAAGTCCATGTTTTTGCTCCTTTATATGGGCATTTGGTAGTCTACATTTGTTAGTATACTGGTATTGTAAATCTCTTAATAATTTAATTGTTATTGTAATATTTTTATGTAGAATTAATTTACTTGTTATTGAAATGGTTTTGACTGTTTTTTAATAATTCAATTACCAGCAATTAAAACTTCTATATTATTGAAATAGGGTTATCATAAGCTAAAATCAAACTAATTTGAATTTAATTCTAACTCCAATCTTAATAAATTATAATAGCTTCATCATCTAATTTAAAATAATTGTAATCCAAATAATTAAATAAATTAAAACTGCAATAAATACTAAAATAATTTCAATTATTAGAATATTATAGTACTACATCATATTCTTTAAAACTAATAAAATTATTCTTAGTAAAGTTTCAAAATAGTCCTCAACTATTTACATGGGGCCATTTTAGTCCCAAAGTTTGTAGAAATGCCAAATTGGTCCCTAATCTCTTTAAATTGGGTCTAAAATAGTTTTTTTGGAGGACTATAAGAGCCTAATTTAATAATTCTCTAGACTCATTTGACACTTCTATAAACTTTGGGACTAAAATGACCTCATGTAAATAGTCAAGAGACTATTTTGGCACTTTGCTCAAACTCTTCTCATAAGAATCTCATAGCTCTTGGAAATTTGATTTTCATGGTGGAGCCGGATTTCCAATTTTCATGGTGGAGGCGGTAGTGAACTATTTCGTGAACATATCTGGAATCTTTAGTATGTATTAATTAAGCATATGTGTAATATAATTTCATGTTTGGAGCTTACCATGCTTATATTTCTTTATTTGATCAATAAATATATTATATAGTTACAACAATGGTAAGTGTAAAATCAACCAATGCTTCTAACTCTAGAGAGGAAGTATACAAAAATTTTGGAACATGTAGATCTTTTTGTATATGCTGAAATTTAGAATAATGCGGAATTAAACTGAATTAAATGAGGATTTTTGATTGATATGAAGGAGGGTATAAACAACCATTTGCATGAATCCTAGAATAAGAAAGATAATACAAAAGAAATAATATGAAAGGAAAGATATATCACGTAATATCTCCAATAATCAATTCATATTAATTATTTGGAGATAAAAGAAATAACGTAAAATATGATAGCCTAAAATAGGAGTGGAAATAACTCTTAATCCAAGAAAATAAATATAAGATAGGAAATGAAATAATTCCTAATCTCAAGAAATAATTTATTCCTCATACTTCTCACAGGAATAAGTTAATTTTTAATATTATTTCTAACACTCCCCATTAAGTTGAAATATGGTTGAAGACCATGTTCAATTTGGATTTGAAAACATCAAACAATGAATGAGTGAGATCCCGTGAAGTAGAATTTGAAGTCTTCATCTTGACAGTAGTTGTTTTTTACTGCAATTTCTGCAGTGTCTGTAGGTAGGCGAAAGACTCTACAAATAATGAAATAATTCCTTATATCAAGAAATAATTTATACCTCATAACTTCTCAGAGGAATAATTTAATTTTTAATATTACTTCTAACACTCTCCTTTAAGTTGAAATATGGTTGAATACCATGTTCAACTTGGATTTGAAAACATCAAACAATGAACGAGTGAGATCCCGTGAAGTAGAATTTGAAGTATTTATCTTATACTGTAGTTGTTTTTTACTGCAGTTTCTGCAGTGTCTGTAGGTAGGTGAAACACTCTACAAATAATGTTGCTGCAGACAACTGCGATTGTCTTTGACTGTAATTCCTGCAGTGTCTGTAGATAGACAGAAGACTTCTATAGGTAATGTTGCAGGGGAGTTCGCAGGAGTAGAGAATCGATAAGTAAATGTCGAATTCTAACTAACTACAGTTGTCTTTGACTGCAATTCCTACAGTGTTTGTAGGTAGGCGAAATGCTCTACAGGTAATGCTGCAGGGGAGTTTGCAGGAAAGTAGACAACCTTCAGAAAAAAACAGCAGAAATCCAAAGTAGGGCCTGCTGATCTTCCTCGAGAAGCCTAGCATCAGTTGGGATGCAGAGTAGTGGTAAGAGAGGATTGTTGTTGTAAGGCTACAGAAAATCAGGGAAGCCGGACAGCTGGTAATTTTGGCAACCGCATGAAATCAAGCAAAACCGGACTGTTGCAGGGAATATTCACCAGAAACAGCAGGCGGGACCTCCAGAAAAAAAAACTGCACCTTCAGCAGTAGGGACCTTCAAAAAATAAGGGAAGCCGACAACCGGAAAGTAGGAAGCCGATTGCTGTAGGGAAAAACTCCGAAGGAGGACTTACTTACTATAGGAAAAAGCTTAGGATGAGGGCCTACTGCAGGGAAAGAACAACTGGAAATTCACATGGCTGGGAGGGACAACATAGAAGCCATCGACACATAATTCATTAGAGAAAGGTCGCCAGTGAGAGGGAGAACTGACCGACAGAGGTCTGGCAGAAATCTTGCTGGGAGAGACTGCCCGTGAGAGGGCGGCAGAGTCGAAGCTTCTGGCTTGGGAAGGGCTAGCTAACAGGCCAAGCTTGCAGGGAGAGAAGATGATGAAAAAATCTTAGTTTCCATTACCATGACGAGTGCCTCTCGCTTCCCGCACGGAGGATGGCAGGAAGGGAGTCAGGCGAATCTGGAAGGAGGACCGGTGGCTAGTGTACGAAATTAGGCTCTGATACCACGTTGAAATTCAGAATAATGCGAAATTAAGTGGAATTAAATGAGGATTTTTTCATTGATATGAAGAAGGGTATAAATAACATTTTGCATGAATCTTAAAATAAGAAAGATGATAAAAAGGGAACCAAATAAAATGAAAGATATATCACCTAATATCTCTAATAATCAACTCATGCTAATTATTTGGAGATAAAAGGTAATAACTTAAAATAAGAAAGTTTAAAATAGAAAATAAAATAACTCATAATCTAAGAAAATAAATATCAAATAGGAAAGTAAATAACTTCTAATCTCATGAAATAATTTATTCCTCGTAACTTCTCACAGGAATAAATTATTTCCTGATATAACTTCTAAAAATATATTTGGAGAAGGATTTTACAAGGATGCCATAACCTGTAAATCAGCTGATTTATTCATCTCAATAAAAGAAACAACATAAAATCTCTCAATTCAAACTCATACACTCTTCGATTTTTGTTCAGGAATAGTTCTTAGGCGCATTCTCAGTGCTGAACAAGCAGCTCAAATGTTGATTTCTTCTTCATTAAGTTTATATTTAAAACTTGAATCAGCAGAGTAAAAATGGTTAATGGATTTCAATGAAACTCTGCCAACAGAGTATCATTTTTTGAAATGGTGGAGGTAACATAATATGAAGATCAATCATATCAACAATTGGCTGAGTTTCATTGAAATCCAGTAATGATTTACCCTCTTGTTTAAGCTTGTATTGAGTAGTAAACTGAGCTAGTATTGGTGAACTAAGAATGGGGCAGTGAGGAGTTCAGGAGAAATGTTATAACAAGTTGAAAGAGGTACTGCAAAGATTAAATCCCCCTGAAGATGATAAATGGATGGAATTTAGAAATGTTGGCTTGTGGACCTTGGGCAATTGTATCAAATGTTCTGTACGTGTGTTTCCCGGTCTATAAATGATCTTGTAGATCATTGTCTAAAAATTAATTTGATAGTATTCAATATTTATTTTTTTGCAATCATTTTTCCTTTGTATTTAATTGCTCTCCTTATTTTCTTTCAATAATAAATTCATTAACGTGTCTAAGCATGTGCCCTTCAATGGATTTTCTTCTCTTTGTAAGGTATATAGCGTTTGCATTTTAAAACTTTTTCCTAAATTTGGAGGCAATGAAACTTTTCATTAGTGTCAGCAACTTACAATAATGATAGAGCACTGAAAACACTATCACTTATTGCGGTAAATCATTCCCTCACCTTAATGATCCCTATGTGAATTGAGCCCAGCTGCACTATCCTTAATGAAATAACTTCTTTCTGAATTTACTATTGTTTGCATTTCAGAACCTGGTCAGAATAGCTCAAACGGAATTCATTTTGGTTTAATGATCTCATTTATTTCTCATTGCAAACTTGCATCTTAAACTAACAAGTCATCCGGAGTGCATGTTTTGCTCTCTCTCTCTCTCTCTCTCTCTCTCTCTCTCTCTCTCTCTCTCCATCATTAAAAAGCTACTGCCTGACTACTTCGGTTTTTTCTGCAGGGAGTTGGATGGAAAATGGAGTCTTTAGCAAACTATAAGGAAACACAAAGGTAGGGTGATCAGAATGTTGAATTTTATTTTTATCCAACCATTTTGTGAGTTATCATGCCTGAAGAAACAATGAAGATTTTATTTCTCATTATTTAGTTTCCATTTCATTTACAGCCATGCAACATTATACTTTGTCCCTGCTCGACTTTAAAGCTGAACTCTTTTTAAGGAGAATAAAACTTGGTGTGTTTGAAATTCTAAGTTCTGTTATTAATCTGCATTTCCACCCCCTGATTATGGTATTTTTATTATGTCGACCACCCCTGTTTGATTCCCAACTTGGACTCCAGTTCTTGGACCATGACTTAGAAATTTTAAAATTTGATTTGATATTGTTATTAATATCTATATTCTCAAGTTTAAATTAAAACTGAGCATTAGTTTAGTTTAACTACTTATATATAAGATGAAAATAATTATAAATTTATAGGAAAATTCTATTAATTTATTTTAAACAATTAATATAATTTTATCGATATTATTTCTAATATTTTGTGATGCTGGTGCATTAGCATTAAATAATATTATATTGTAACGTATCCATTTAATAAGCTTATTCATATGTTCATTCTCATTATATTCGTAAAATACACAAGCCTTCAAATGCATGGAATGTCTGAAAAATGGAAGAATATATTCTGACTGAATCAATAAGCAGCTTAGTCTAATTAGAAACGAATTTTATGAAATTATAGTCTAGCTACTGTCAAACAGCAAATTCATTTGTTGAGAGTTCAAGTATGAGTTCATTTCTAGTCTTACTAGCTGCTAGTCAATCTTGCTCCAAACATGCCAATACAAAGAAAGGTTTGGCTGTTATATAAATTTGTTTAGTTTGAAATTAGATTAATGTAGAATTATCTAGACCAAGTATATACGAAAGCTCTAATTCAGTTTACAACTCTAAAGAAGGTGCTAAAGCTCCACTAATGTCTGATGCAACAATCGATGTTATCGCTCATTGTTGTGCTAGTTACATCAATTACATCATTTTTATATGGAGACTTTATTGGCTTTCTTCTATGATGGGACCTTGTTGAAGTTTTTGGGTGTCAAGTTGAATCAATTTTATATTTCCTGAAGAAAACTTCCTTTCCTTCATATAAAAAGAAATAACAATATTAAGGATCCTAGGTGTTCAATGCCACCTTTCTTGAATAAGGGAGGTTATACCCTTAAAGTGTGGCTTCATTAAAATTCTAAGGAGTTCAATAAGGTCAACTCCGCATCTATTCGGGTGTAACTACCAAAGGCAACCCACATTGTAATGTCCGTGTGTCTCATTGAATGAATTTTACCTCTTATTGGGCAAAAACCTCCTCATATATCTTTCTATTAGAAGGCAAATGCATCAATTTTTCCATGTATCATGTTAGACTTGTTCATTACATCATATAAATGACCTTCTCAAAGACCTCTTCTCGAAAGACAACCTTATTGAGCTTATTAGAGTCGAGTTGAATTACCTTTGCATTTCGTGAGAGCATAATCTTCAAAGATAAACCTATTGAGGTGCATAAGTGTCACTGTTTAGTAGTGATGTTTGAATTAAGTCAATTGTAGGGAGATTCATATTAGTTTTGTAGAAGCATTCTTCACTTTTCATCCAAGCAAGATAAACACAAGTATGAAAATAACATCATATAAAAGTTAAATTAATGTTTTGATGGAATTTCATGCCATTTTGTCCTATTTAATTTGAGTAATATATCAGAGAATGGTGGACAATATGTTTAGAAGATAGAAGAGATACAACCTCAGCTCAGTATAAATTATATTCTGATTAAAAGAAAAGAGTTATGAAGTCACTTGGCTATTCACCTCAGAATACTTCAATTTTAAGGAGATATAGCACGAAGGCCAATCATGTCAGATGCATTCTTATAAGTTGCCAATGGAGAAGTAAAGAGAATCTTAACTCAAACTCAAAACAAGAAGTGGCAACTGACCAAAGGCTCATAGCTAAAGAGCAAGATAAACTAGAATTTGTGCACATATGCAAAACTTTAATTTTTTTAATTTCATTATTTAAAATTTGAAATTTGAAAGTTTAAAAAATTATATTCTGATATTTGAATTTTTAAATAAATTGTTAAACATATTTATTTGGATAAAGTAAAGAAAATAAGCCATTTCTGTTCTTGTATGGCTAGTTAATGATTCTGGAGTTTATATGGTAGTTAACAATCTCCCTTCTCATTTTCAATAACGTGGGGAGCCCCTCTACCTCTTCCCTCTCTTTGTGTCACTTCACTTTTTCTTTTTGCTCTTAACTGTCATATAGTCATCAGGAGTGCCGTCAAAACAAAAAAATAATATAACACACTCATGACTGGTATTTTTCTATCAACACAGCGTTCTGTGATCTAAATTATATGATTGTTTGAGGTAGAAATGTGCCTACTTGCCCCTGACCAATGTTTTTTCATCAAATATAACTGTTAACGATTTAAATATCACAATTATCTGAGGTAGAATAAAAACATCTTCATGTACAGGCATATTGGCATCTTTTACTAATACCATAAGGCTCTGAAATTTTCCTCTTAACATGCACATCAAACACTCATATATATACTATTTACATTCTTCATAGTATGCATGTTAAAAATCTTGTATAAACAGTTGCATCTATTTTAAATCTAGTAAACATACATTTATTCATAAGGAGAGGAATATAATTAAAGATGAATAATAGAGAAATAAATGTTTATAGAATATGCAAACAACCATAAATAAGATAAATATTAACACCTTTAATTTATATTCTTTTCTTTAGCAGCTCATTCATTTTTTTTTTTTTTGGTTTATTAAATGTTAGTTATTAAAAAGAAAAGAAAAAAAAACAAGATTATCACCTTCTGTTTGTATGTTCTTGCCTTAGTTAGTTCCAAGCTTCAGGGCTAAGTCATGATAATTATTTATCATCTACAAAAGTTTTTAACTAGTGATCCCAATAATAATTTCCAACTCAAGCCATAAAGTCAACTTAGGTTATTGGCCAAAATGATATTATACAATACACTAGAAAATATGAAACACTAAACATCACATCATCTATACATATCAATATAACTTTTACGAAAAATTCCTAAAGATGGATTTTATGTAATCCCCACATCACAATCATGCTTCCATAAAATAATTATCGAAATTTGACTTCATTTTATCCAAGACTAGCCCTACTTGTTCATTTGTTCACTTCACTTAGTCTCTAATATCATTTAAACTTACTTACCCTTTCTTAAAACTCCTAAATAGATCAATAAATATGTTTAGGCCTTCATTAAGCATGTTAAACTTAGGACATGCCGATTTTTACATCAAAGCCTAGGTTGAACTAAAGTAAACATATTGTTCTTTTTTATTATATGTTTTGAAGTTTAGGGAACGACTGAAGTGATCAAATATGAGATAAAACATTACCCATATAACCTAGGATGATGGTGTAGAGTATAGAGTGGCTTGATTTTTTGTGGAAGCAATGTTTGAAGCATCATAGTGTATAATATAAGCACTTAAATAGTCCAACTCAAGTAAACAAAATGAAAATCAAAATTATGATAATGAAAATTAAGATAAATCCAAGAGTTGAAACAAGTGAAATGTTATGATTATAAGTCTAATGTTAATTTGGAAGGTTTCAAAATTTTATGAAATTTTTGCATATTATTTTGATGATATAAAATGTGATTATGTATCAAAAAACACTAACCATGCCAAATTGACTAGTTAGAGTTTAGAATTTTATGGACAAACTTAATGCTCAAGAAACACTAGGAGAACATTTGTATATCGTAATAAAACTTCTTCAAAGAATTTATCGAGATTTTAACAATAATTCAAAGCGAATTGAGGCCACCAATCAGTGTTTTAAAGAAGACTAGTCCTTGTTGCCTCAAGCTTTAAGTTGGGTTGGTTTAGGATTTAATGAACTAAGAATATTGAAAAAATCACAAAATGATAGGGAAAATAATGTTAGAGAAAACTGCAAAAAAGAAAAATGGTCGGCTTAGAACAAAAATATAACATGATCACTCACTGAAGTCACTTGTTCGAAGAGACCACTAAATCTCATTCCATGGTAAGGCCAACCACAAGGCTAATTCATTTAAGATTTTCTCTCTCAAAAATATTTTTATAATAACATCAAACCCTCAATTTTCATACCATCAATCATAAGAAAGTGTTACAACAAGATAATTCAAATATTACAAAAGCATGTGAAGACGAAAGGTCTACTTTTAAGTGTGTGAATAAGATGGAATGTATGGTTACATATATATATATATATAATCACCTATCAAAAGAGTTATGGTCATCACTCCAATTTAAAAATTGCTATTTGTTTATATAAATTTAATCATATATTAAATAAAAAAAAGTTAATAAGGTTCTTCATCATACTTTTAATTATTGAACTCTTTGATCATCTTTGTTCTCTTTAGATTGGGCCTTTGTAATTAATTCTTTGCTCATATGATTAGCATTTAGTGCCACATCAAATTGATGTGCCACGAAAAAGTGAAACACTTGTAATAGCCAAATATGAGAAAAAACATTTCCTAGAAGGCCAATGAAGGTTTTATAGAGTTTTGAGGAGCAATATTGGATGTAATGTTTAAAGCATTGTTGTGAATAATATAAGCACTTTGATTATCCAACTTTAGAAGAACTAATTGAAATTAAAAATTAAGTTAAAACTTCATTATCAGTCGTATTGGTTTAAAAATTTTATAAAATTTTTAAATATTTTTCTTATAATTTAATTTGAGTTTAAGACTTTTGTGGACTGATCTAATATTCCATAAACACAAGAGAAATACTTATATATGGTAGGAGAAAGAACTAAAAATATGTTTTGAGTTTTTGCAAGCAAATGACTTAAGGCTACCAATTGATCTTTAATACAAGGCTTGGTCTTGCTACATGAAGTGTTTGGCTAGAAACCTTAAATGAGTTAGTGCTAGGATATAGTGAGCTAAAAATACAAAATTTACAAAATATATAATAATAATAAAGTAATAAAAAAGTAATATTTGGAATAAAAAGATATTCTAATCACTCACGAAAATGATTATCTGGAAATGATCACTAAACCTTGTTTTTTGGAGAGACTGGTCAGAAGCCAATCCCTTTTAGTTTTCTCAATCAAAATGTTTTCACAATAAAATCAAACCTTTTTTATTCTTCAAATATTTTAAAAATAGAGGGAAGAGGAGAGGGTTAGCGGGGATAAATAGAGGGAGTGGTTATTATGGGTGTAAACGAACCGAACACGAATGAACAGAGCTTGTGTTCGTGTTTGGTTCGTTTGAAATTTAGTTTGTTTGAAATAAGCTCGTGTTCGAAATTGTTCGTGAAGTCATTGTTCGTATTCTTTTCTTAACGATCGAGCCGAACACGAGTCGAACACGAGCTGTTCGCGAACGACGAGCCAGTTTGACAACCCTAATATTAATATATATAAATAATATTATAGTAATTATATAACTTGTATTATATAAATATATAGTATATATATTATTATATTACTAATATAGTATATTAATATCTTATTATTATTAATTTATTATATATTATTTTTTATAAAATTTATTTTTTTAAAATATCATAAACTATTTATATATAATTATTTTAAATTATTTTATATTTCGAACAATAACTATTAGAACACGAACGAACACATCATAGTTCGTGTTTGGTTCGTTTAACTAACCGAACGAAAAAAAATAATTCGTGTTCATCTCGTTTACATATCGAACGAATCGAACATGAACTGTTCGCGAACAACAAACGTTTTTGACAGCCCTAGTGATTACACATATTTAACCACCCATAACCACTCTCCAAAGAGGTGATATTAAAATTGATTCTTTGAATAAATTTTACAAAAAAAAAAAACCAATTTATTTTTGTTTTAAAATTTCCCCATTATAATTTAAAAAACCAAATATCAAAATTGAAAGGCTTGAAATTTAAATTTTAAAATATTGATATAATGTCATTATTGATATAAAATATTAATATATTGGTTCTTATGATAGTCATTTTTTCTTTGTCTATTCTCTAAAACTTATTTATACAAATTTAAGCATATATATTTAAATATATATTTACAATAAATATTTTTTAAATTTAATATTTATTTTCATATTAACTAATGATATAAAAAAAATTACCTCAAAATATTCTAACTTTTAAAGTTAATAAATTGTTTAAATATTAGTATATGCTATTAAATTATTTTTTTGGACTGATACTAAAAAAAGATTATTTTGATTAACACTTAAAAAATATTTCATAATATTTTTTTTTTAAATAAAATTAATATATGAACATTTATTAATAAATATTATATTTTATTTTAAAAAAAATATAAAATTAATATATTTTTTATTAAATTAATTAAATAAGAATAAAATCATGGCAGCTTTCCCTATTATATTGGGAAAATTTTTACATCAGGACCCCGCACGTAGAGCTACGTGTGGAGGCCTGTAAAATCACGCCACGTGGCACGCGTGACAAACAAAATAGCATTCTGCTAGAATAACACAGAGAATATTCCCTCCATGTTATTCATGTGTTATTCATTTGTTATTGTGTGTTATTCAGGTGTTATTGTGTGTTATTCAGGTGTTATTCTGCTCCTAGAATATTCCCGGTGTTATAATAACACAATAACACATGAATAATACATGAATAACACACAATAATACATGAATAACACATGGATAACATGAGAGAATATTCCCTGTATTATTCTGTTTTTTTTTCCGACGACATATTACTGGAATCCGCACGTAGCTCTATGTGCTGAGTCCTGATGTAAAAATTTTCCATTATATTGTTGTTTTTGAAATATTATTACCGTTTAATCCATCGCTCCGCTTCCGGAAAAATTATTCAGTTCGGAGTCCGAACACAGCGCTGCGTCCGGCCTCCAAAGGGAGATTAGTGGCAAAAAAGAAATTTTTTTTTTAAATTTTCGGCGGTCCTACGGGCCGCCTATCTCTACGTTGTATGCGCATGTACCGGACGCAGCGCTGCCGAATAATTTTTCCCGCTTCCGCCTTCCTCCTTACCGCGAAACCCTATCGTCGACGTTCGAAAACCCTATCTGCTTCTCTTTAGTCCGCCATGAGATCCTCTTCTTCATCATCCGTGTCCGGGTTCTCGTCGAAGAGGAGGAAAACCAACTCTAAAACCCCTTTACAGAGATCTCCCTTTGCTGATTTCGGAAGCTACATGGCGGAGAAGAATCGCAAGCTTAGGTCTCAATTCGAACAGGAAGCTTCGAGTTCCTCAATCTTGAACTGCGAGCCCTCGTCTTCTGGGAACGACAAGGGCATCTTCCACGGCGTCTCTATCTTTGTCGACGGGCACACTGTTCCATCCAGCCAGGTTATTTTTTGCCGCCTTTCTGTTCATTTTCCTCACTTATTTGGAAAAGCTTCTTTATTTGAAATGTGAATTTGATTATTTGGACGTTTGCTTCCCTAGGAACTTAGGGGTTATATGCTGAGGCATGGAGGGCGATTCGAGAACTACTTCTCGAGGTCACGTGTGAGCCATATCATATGTAGCAATCTTCCTGATAGCAAAATGAGGAATTTTAGGTTAGTAGATTGATGTGTTGTGGACAATTATGTATGAATTGGATTTTCTGGTTTTCATTCTCTTATTTTATTTGTTAGGGCGTTCAGCCGGGGTTTGCCGGTCTTGAGACCAGCATGGGTGGTGGATTCTGTTGCTGCAAACAAGCTTTTGAATTGTACGCTTTTTCTTCCACCAGCCTATCTGTCTTTCTAGTGCATTTTTCTCTTGGTGAAACACATGTTCTTCTTTTAAAACTATGGAGGAAGCCATTCATTTCATAAGAAACATGCTGCAAACGTGTATTACTTATATTTTTTTAGATGGGATTCTGCATCTCAAAACTTCTTAAATTATCATCTGTTGGACAAACATCCTGCATGCATTGCTTCAAACATATTAATCTAAGTGATTTTAATTGTGAAAATATGAACTGCTTTAATTTTGATATCCACAGTAGTATTCCTGAGTGCTTATCTTCTTATGTTGGTTCAGTATATAGTGGAAATCACTCTGTATAAAAATATCTCTTGAAAAATGTTCATCGCGGTGCGATGAACACATAGTTTATCTTTAGATTAGGAGCTCCCTTTAAATATTTGCATTTTTTTAATTTTTTTGCCTTTAATGTTGAGTTCCTTGTTTTCATGTACTCCTGAAGGGTCACCCTACCGAATTGTTGAGCAATCATGTGAAATATATAAACAGCCGAAGTTGTCTGCTTTTTTTAGATGCAAAATCAGCTCAAGTATTAAAGATGCTGAAGTCTCTTTTGATTCCAATGATGAAGTGGATCCTGAATACTTAGAGAAATCTGAGGGCACACCTTTATCACTAGAACGGAAAGGTTTTGTTGAACCCATCCAAGTAAATGATGAATTTGGGCGGCTTGAGAAAAGTGCACAATTTACTACTTTGTTGGATGAGGGAACTGAAGTAGAGCCATCTAATACAACTTCAACTCAGCTTTCCATTCAGCTCCGCAGTCGAATTGATGATGTAAGTGTTGATGCCGTGAGTTCTGAAGAACCTACTAATCCAAAATGCCTTCAAGCTTCTGATGTCCATCATTCAACCCTTACTGACCCAGATTTTGTAGAAAACTACTTCAAGGTAAAATTCTTGGAATCATTTATCGTTTTAACATCTAAATATTTTAGCAATTCCAAATAACCGGGATAAGGCTAGTGTTATTGATCATGGTTAGTTATTTCTCATTTTAGTCGTACTCTAGGTTGTATGGTTCAAAGAATATTTGTTTTGTTATTATTTTAAAATTTTATATAATTTTTCTTTGCCATTTTCTACTGACTTAATTTCAACTAATGATTTATGCACTTTATCTTGGTTATTTTAAATTTCGAGTGCATATTCAAATTAGGATCCCTATGATGCTCTGCCTTAGTTGATTTAAATCATTCAAGGATGCAATGATTGTTCAACTCAGTCTCTAGACGATGGGTAACAACTTGTAATTCACAACATAGCTTATCTGAAAGAAATACTTTGATTATTGAAAGTTTGTAAGCCAACGTACAGTCTTCCAAGCTTCAATAAGTTCCCTGAAGACCCACTATTTGACTTTTTCCTGAATGCAAACTAGTTTGCTTGGAATTTTGTAAATTTTCTTAAGGTTTATTAGCAGTTTTTTATAAGATCTAGTTTTCTCACTAGGCTTGACTGAGGTTTGAAGTTGCAAAACTGGTTTGAAATTGCAAAACTGGTTTTTGAGATGTTTTCTTTTTGTGTGGTAATGCATAGGTCTCTAGGCATTTCTAGAGATTTGACTTAAATTTAATCTATTAAATTAATAAATAATATGAAACAATAAGTAAAATACTATGGTGAAAGTAAAATGTCAATGTAAGATCATAAAAAAATCATAATAATAAAAAAAAAACATGAGCATTATGTGTCGGCCAGCTTTTTCGTTTCGAAAAATAGTTTTAAATTTTTATTTAATATAAAATGTATGTAATTTTCATTTTAAAAATAGTGTGTTTTAATTTTTGGAAAATGAGATCGAATGGATCTCATTTACCCGATAGTTTGCATAATCGTGCCCGATACCATGAATAATACAGCTTCTCAGAAGATAAGTGTATCTCGTGACGGTGTTACCCAATCTTATAAACTAGAAGGTTTATGACATCCGTTTGGCCTGCGAACCTTTTATATGTGACCGACAAATTTTCTTATTTAATTTAAAGATTAAATAGGATTTATTTTACCTGAGTTCCAAGTTCCCTATAAGGGCAAATCCTTATAGTTAATTATATCCAAGTGACTGGGGTCACTTTGGAAAACTCTCGATAATGATCGGTGGTTCTGTTTTCAAGAATTCAAAGTTTAGATTTTCACGGTAGGACATGAAAAATCAAGCTGGAAAGGCTCAATGCGGAACACTTATTTCCAGGAGTCGAAGGGGTGAAAGGTAGAAGATGTCACGGATTTGAGGCAAGCCTCAGTGACTTCCCAACTATCCTACTGTGTGGTTGCGTTTTGGAGATGATGTTAATTAAGTGTTCGATCCTGTCAATTTTATTATTTGATACTTACACTTGCATAATACTTGATTATACAAGTAGCTGTAGAGATATGAGGGTTTACGTCGTGCCACATGATAATCTCGAAATCCTAAGTCGAGTTAGGGCTTACCCTGCACAATATGGTTGCATAGGAGCCTGAAGGTGTGAGATTTTACGTCACGCCGGGCGAGCTATCTCCAATTCCCAAAGACCCGTTACGTTGGGTTTGGCGGAGAAATAAATGGTTTCCTTTCGCGTAGCTGACTCAATTGGAAAAATATAACACGTAATTATATTTAATTAAGGCGAGTTTAAATGATTTGTTTGAAATTTAAAATTTGAAATTCATGTGAGCTGAGATAATTAGCCCGTGTTCAGCCCGGATCGAACCCAAAGCGAACCTGAATTACACCTGGGCTGAGTCTGGGCTCGCTTTAATTAAATATTTTACATGCATCAATTTTCGTGCCGTGTGTGCGAGCGCAGAACCACAACAATGTAGGTGTCATTCCTAGCTAAAGTCGACGTCCCGGACGCATCCGTGTTGTCCGTTTCGTCATCCGAGGTCGTCCGGATGAGTTTGCCGATGATCGGGCAAAAAAAAAAGTGTCAAATTTAATTTTTCTTCGGAATTTGGGCTCGTGCCGGCTCATTTTGAAAAATTGATTTGAGTTTATTCATCGGTGCGACAGGTGTAAGTGTCAACGACGTGAATTGCTAGGTTTACGCGCGTTGAATATGTGAATTGCAGTGTTTGTGCTGCCGAGTCACAGAGGGTTCATCTAGGGCCTTATGATCCTATGGGAACTCATTTTCGGGTCATCTACATGTTAGTCCTTAGCCCTTGCAACTGAGAGTCGAGTGCTTGAGACTATTCATTCGAGGTCTTCACAAAAATGGGTCAAGAAGTGGTTCGAAGTTCTATGGAAGGTGCGCTCCATTATTAGTCCGCTAGGATGATCAATAAGGAACTTTTAAAGCTAGATCCTAGGGTCTAATGTGAAGGAAGCTAGGACCTCACTGAAAATGAGGTCAACATTATGTTCGATGGAAAATTTTTTTGATCTTCGTTACTTCCATGGTCTATTTACCGGTCCATTTTGCATGCGATAATCTCATTCCTTCTTTATTCTCACATATTGTTAGCATGTATGTTGGTGATGACAGTTAAGATTAAGTGAGTCATTTGCTTGAGATTGTAGAGAAGCTCCTTGATTTCTATGATGATGTAGGTATGATACAATTTAATCACCCACTTCTCATTGGCGTCGATGAAATCTCAGACTAAGATGCTGTCGATATCTTCCTTCTCATATTGTGACTACTTCAAGATGATTAATTATGAAAAGAAAAATGGCTTTCCTTTTCATGATGTTCTCTTGGGATAAGTTGAACCTTTATCATGAAGCATTGAGGCTTTTCTTTCCCTCACTTCACCTCTTACCTTCCTCCCCTTGTGTTTATTCTTTTGATCTTCTCAACCTTTTTCTCCTTAATTTTCTAGCTCTTCCTTTAGAAATGATTTCTCTCTTTATAACAAAAATAGGTATCTAAGTCTATCTCATTATTTACTTCCTTTGCTATGCCCGTTATAATTGGATGTTAAATTACTCATTGTCAGTGGACCAAATGAAACGAATATTATGTTTGAAACATGGTGAAAAAAATATGATAGAGAAATTCATTTTCCGTTTTTTTACTGAGATTTAATAAACTTTTTTATTAAAAAAGATTGGACCAAAGTGCTTTAGACAGGTAATCCTGTAGGATCAGAATGGGCCAAAGCTAGATAGACCATAGTTTGGCTTCGTCATACTTGGGGCTTGTATGGGCAATGACTTAACTTGTAATGTAATAATTTGTATTTAATGTGCAGACATGCTTTTATATATATTTCTTACAGATTCATATATTTACGTAATGTCGTGTTTTGCATGCATGAGGATGTCTACCTTTAACACTTTTAAAAAATTATGTGATCTATCCTTTAACATTAGTTGATAACTTAGCAGTAAAGCATCAATTTTGAAATGATGATAAGATATAAGAGGTCACTTGAATCTGTGTTTCAGAGGGCATAGAGAGGTGATATCTATGGATCCTGGCATAGTTTTTCCATTAAATGTGCTAAAAATTATGGTCACTCAATATGGCATTTATTTTTCCCGGTGCAAGTGCTGTAAGTTAATCGTTTCGTGCCATATTTTTTTAAATCACCCCCTGCTGTATTTAATCAGTTATATTTTGTTGAGTGTGGTTATTTAGAAAAATCTTATTTTCAATTGGGTCTAGATTGTGTTGTGCCAATATAAGGAAACAATAAAACTTTGTTTTCTGCCCATACATCCCGTATTCAGTGAAGTTACAGGATAATATTCCGGATGCTTGTTTTTCAGTAAAATGCATACTTCTTAGTTTTAGCGGAAGCTTTCCTTGCCACTTATTGTCGTGATATTATAACTGCTTCGATATTATGGTGAGACTACTTGTCATGTATTTGAATTGTGCTTCGACTTTAAGGTTTCGAATTTGACAGTTGATATATTTTGCTGCCTTCTTTTACCTTTTCACTGAATTTTTTGTACAACAGAGCTTTGTGTGATGCCACAAAGCTTTTATTCTTTCACTTTTTGATAAAATTGCTTCATATGTTGCTTAGTTTGTTTTCTATACATCATTACTGGTGGAAATTTCAATCCTCAATTTTATGTAGGTTGTGCTAATAAAATGTTGGGGATGATTCCATGGTTGTGAATCTGAGATATATGTAATCAAGGAATGCTTTTTGCGACGATTGAAGTTACTGAAAATTACAATGAATGAGATGGGCATGTGTAAAATTACTTTATATACTATAATCATCCCTCAGGATATAAGGTCTGTTTGGGGCACCTGCAGTTTTGTCAGCCTTTTCAGCTACAGCTGTGCTGCCCGAAGTTGCGGGGAAGCTGACTATCTGTTTGTTGCAGCTGTGTGAAAACAACTATGGGGCAGCTGATTTTGGAGAAATGACCATCCCGCCCCTGCTTAGTAAAACTGTTTAAAGCAGAAATGTGACAGCCACGTATTTGATAATTTAGAAACATAAATTTATTTCCAAACAGAATAAAAAGTTCAGATGCACAACTCACTTAATTGAACACCGAAAGTGCTAAAGAAAAAAAAAAAACTAATAAAATTACAAGTAATGATGATTTTTATTTTATAGTGCAAACAATGTATGCATCGTCCTAAACTGTCAGTGTTTGAAAGGGGGCATAGATCATCTTCCTATTTGGATTTTATCAACATCACCCGATACAAAAATAAATTCAAGCAGAACCACCCCAATGATAACCCTCCCATAAAAGTGCGTAAAACCATTGAAAATACTGGCAGGAACCCATAAAATAATGATTTTTTTTTTTCTGAAGAGTTGATTGGCAGTATGAAGGCTGCTAAGGGTTTATTTTGAAGTTTAAAGATATCTTCAAATAATGATGAATTTATTAGAATTCTTTATTAGCTTGAATGTAGTAGTAAATCAGTTATTGGTTTGAAAGTCTACGAACACTTAAAGCTCTCAAACAAGATAACTATATTCACAATCAAAATAAGTGAGAACGAAATTATCATTCTCTTAAACATGTTTTTATCTGCTAGCAACCAAATGAACCATATGATATATATCAAAATAAAAACACATCCTTCAAACTACTCTCCCTTAACAACTGTAGAAAGGAGTCAATCACAATAAAAAAAAATCAGCTTCAATTTGCATTCATGCTGAGAACCCAGAAAAATTTAAATTGCTGCAGCAACTAGTATGAAAGAAGGGTTTAAAATTCTTACATTGGAAGAATTTGTCCATACAAAATGCTTAACAAACTGTAGAGTAACCCGTTCGTCGTCATGAGAATGATGATTACTTCATTTTAAACAAGATAATAAAGGGGAATTTACATAAATAACACACAATTCTTATACATTTACAGATTTAACAACTAAACTTTCATATTTACATACATAACACTCAAATCTTTTGCATCACATCAAGAAACCACTATCACAAACTGAAAAAGACAGAATTCACTGCTTCAAACATATTCTCAACTGCTTCTAGTTACCAATCGAGGGAAAACTGCATGAAAATGGAGATTGTAATATCTAAATATTGTAATGGTATTGATTGTACATAATGCAACATGGACAACTGGAAAAGATGGAATTCAAACATCTAAAATAGCAAGACTGCAATTCCCAAGCTAGTAATAATTCTCAGTTAACTTCAAAGTTTTCCTGAACTCTTGGAATAGTCGTCATATTGAGTATTTGGAAGGGATGGCTACCTGAGTAGAATGATAAAGCATTAACCCTATTACCTTAGAGGTTCTGAAGCGTGATAAATTTAGAATGATAAAGCATTACACTCCACACAAAATTTCTGCACCTTAAATAAGTACACAACTCATAAATGGCCATTGAAGGATCCCATTTAACATGAATTCCACTTCAACAACTAAGTTTTGAATACATATATATATATATGCATGTATATCAATATGTAGTTACTTTCAACGGTGTCATCTAAACATGAATTCCACTTCAATAAATAAGTTTAGAAATTACGGCCCATCACTCAAACATCATGGTAATGCAACTGCTATAATAGCTGGTCAACACAATCAACCTTAGAAAACAACAAAATTGGTTGAACTACAAAGATTCGCGTCTGCTCCATCTCAATAAACACAATAAAAAAATAGATCTTACTGGTGCGAATAGAAGGAAGAAGCCCTGCAAAGCGTGAGGAACTAGTGAGAAGAGGAGGAAGCGGATGGGTAGCTTTAGATACGCCGGAGAAGAGGAGGAAGCCGTCAGAGAAGGGAGGAGAGAGGAGAAGATCGGGGTTTTTGTCTTCTTTCACGGGCGAAATGTTTCGGGTAGGGTAATGGGGTTAAAAGCCGAATGAGGAAGCCGAGCTGCAGGTTACTGTTTGCATTCCCCGTTCAGCAGAAATTGCGGCCCGCTGCAAGGGCACCGCTGCCACAAACGGTAAACTTTAGCGGCGCGGTGCCGCGCCACAGCCTTGCTACTGCGCCAAACGCACCCATAGTTTTATTTGAGCTTTATTAATGTCATTCAGCAAATTTAGAACCCTATGATTAGAAATATTTTTTTCTTTGCTCATATTTCATTCATCACTTTAATTTTCTAGAATGATCCTAAATCCTTCATGTATTTGCTTAGTTGATTTGTTTTCTATACATCATTAATGGTGGAAATTGCAATCTCAATTGCATGTAAGTTGTGCTAATAAAATGTTGGGGATGATTCCATAGTTGTGAATGTGAGATTTATGTAATCAAGGAATGCTTTTTGCGACAATTGAAGTTACTGAAAATTACAATGAATGAGACGGGCATTTGTAGAATTACTGTATATACTATAATCATCCCTCAGCTCAAAGGATATAGTTTTATTTGAGCTTTATTAATGTCATTCAACAAATTTAGAACCCTGTAAGTAGAAATAATTTTTTCCTTGCTCATATTTCATTCTTACACTTTAATTTTGTAGAACGATCCTGAATCCGTCATATTGATTTCATCATTGATCAAGGCATTTAGTAAAGATAGAAGCAAAAAGAAGCGAAAAGTTACTAGACTTGAATTGTAGCATTGCAGCATCTTTATTTGGCCTGCCAAACTTTTGTTGTATTTGCTTATAAGACACTCAATTTCACTAGATGCACTTCTATTAGTTTTTGTATAAAAATTCTTTTTGCGGGTAATTATATGTTTGATAAAACTAGAGAGCATGGATATTGTCAGAAGGCTCATGTGTCTGTTTTGTACATGTAAGAGACACATGCTCAGAACATGTTAGCATGCCATAATGCCCTTTTATAAGAAGAGTTATGATGTGGCTGATAACCATCATTATCTGTCTGACCTATTATGCTCGCTTGGACAAACTCAGGCTGTAAAAGTTCCTTCAACTTATTGGCATAATAGTAGGTGTTGAATGCCTATGTGATTTGCGTATTTGATGAACAATGATTAAATTATTTTATGACAATTTTTTTATTTATGATAGGATTTAGTTATGTCCTTGAGCTTAATTTTCTGATGTATTCCTTTTAATTCAAAATTTATATTAATTAAATTTCAATTCTTAGCCATTTTGTTCGATACATTCCTTAAAATTTTTGCTGTATGCCTTTGTGATGTTGCAATTGAAAGTAAATTTATATTTAATGCATAATTTATATTCAAGTGTGCCATATGATTGTAAAGTCCTTGCCATGTCTACGTCCTCTTTTTGGGCTTGCTGCACCCTTTGGTGTAGTTCTTGTTGGTTTCCTACAGCTTAATGTTACGTTCACGATTGTTTAACATAAACTTTGATTTTTTCTCAGTAATGGAAGAATATTTTTTTGAGCTATTATGCTGTTGGTATTTGCTATATGAAATAAAGTCCCATCTCTTCTTACTCAGAAGACTCTGTTGTTCTGCTAGTGTGTTTGTTGCCCATGATCATGAAGCCACGGAAGATATGCTACCAGTTTGATAAGCAAAGCAATTGTAAAAAATTCTGAAACAAAGCCTAAGGTCTATGAACCTGATTAAAAGAAACAGACCCTGGAGATACCTGATTTTTGATAAATTATGGGTATTTCTCTATATAAAACTTTCTTGAAATGGTTCATGATTTAATTCGGTTTAGGACTGCTGCAATGTCTCACAATCTTTTGATCAAGTCCATTCATTGACCTTCTATGCCATAGAGTTGAAGCGTGAATTAACTGTTAGGAAATTTGAATTGTGTTTCATATTTATCTATCAAATATTATATAAGGTTATTTATTTATTTATTTATTTGATGAACTTCATGTTGGCTATATGATAATTCATAAAAAAATAGCACAATAATTACTTCTTCACCGTGGGTTTTATATTTGACATATAATGATGCATATACTGGAGGACACCTTATAACATTCTAAGCAATAAGCAGTAGTTGTTATTCACTGCAGGAAAATGACAAGGATAATATAATACTTTGAATTTCGTAGGGCTGTCAGTTACCGAGGAACTGTACGAGCAGCTTCATGATTTATTTGAAACACGCGTGACTATTGGGAAGGATATTATAACACTCTGTATGCATTGAGATGTAATCATGATATAATCTTTGTGAGAAAGTATGTTGAAGTTGGCTTGATCGAAGTTTAGGGTGGAAATACCCGTCCAAAACTTTATAGTTATTTCCCAAAATCTTAACTATCTGCGAAGAAGAAATATTAATGCATAAATTGCTTTCTTGTCTAGAGTGTTCATGAGAGTTTATTGTTTTTCTAATGTCTTTTAATTCGATGGAGATAAGAGTGAGTTTAGACGTTTACTTTGGGTAATACCTCATGATTTTTTTTAAAATTCATTTGTTAATTTTGTTGTTTTTTTCTTTCTTTTCTGCTCTTTTTTTTTTTTTTTTTTTTTTTTTTTGCATTTTCTATGTTTGGAGAAGGCTAGAGATGTTGTAATTGTTCATAGTTTGTCTCAGTTTTTATTGTACTGGAATTCTCGCTTATCTCTATTTCTTGGATGCAGCATTCAAGGCTGCACTTCATTGGGACCTGGAGAAATAGATACCGTAGACGATTTTGTAATACACTTGAGCGAAATTGTAGCAAGGATAATACTGGTTCCACTTCTTCCACAAATAAATCTTACATTATCCACATTGATATGGTAATCATTCTCCATATATTTTGACATTTTATATTGCTTCAATCGCCATTTTTTGGACCAAAATTTGTTTTTGAAGGAAGTTTTTTAGAATATTTTATTACTTATTGTGACACTTATTTTCTTGGAATTCAACATTAATAGTTCTTTTGCTTTTCTAGGATTGCTTTTTTGTTTCAGTTATATTAAGGAAGTATCCTGAGATGATTGATAAGCCTGTTGCTGTCTGCCATTCAAACAATTCTAAAGGAACAGCTGAAATTTCCTCTGCTAATTATCCTGCCCGAGGCTATGGTGATTTTCTGTTCCCAAGTCACTTTCTACGGGTTGATCCACTAATGACTTATGTATTGAGTACTATTTAAATATTTTTGTGTAATATAGGCATAAGAGCTGGTATGTTTGTGCGAGATGCCAAGAATTGCTGCCCTAACCTTGTTGTCTTTCCTTATGATTTTGTTGCATATGAAGAGGTGATTATACATTTTAAAAATTTTAATCTGGCTATTTTTCACCAATTTTGCAGCATTAAGTTTGATTAATCTCATTCATATGTTTATTTCTTAAATTTATTCTTCTGAGAGCTTGCAGGTTGCTGATCAGTTCTATAGTATATTACACAAACATTGTAACAAAGTTCAGGTTGGAGTCTAATCCCATTTCAGACGCTGTACAATGAAATTGCCTCTATTTTTAAATGTCCAAATGACATATTTAGTCATCCAAGCATCTTTGTGTGGGAGTTACAAATAGCGCTTCTTGCTTCATTTGGCTTTGTTGCTGTGGATAAAATAAATGCTTTGTTTGATATGCAGGCATTAAGCTGTGATGAAGCTTTTCTTGATATTACAGAATGTGATTACGATGACCCTGAGAACTTTGCATCAATGATAAGGAAAGAAATTGTGGAGACCACCCAATGTACAGCAAGTGCTGGGATTGCTGGAAATTTGCTCATGGCTCGTTTAGCTACAAAAATTGCTAAACCAAATGGCCAATGTTTCATTCCCCCTGAAAAAGTAGGTGCTCATGCAACTATTTGGATCTGTTAATTTTACTACAAGATCTATGCCTTGTGGCAACTACTGTTTAATCATATTTGTCTAGTAATGTTTCTTGGGCTTCTTTGTGGTGACATATCAGGATCCACTGTCTGTCTCTTGTACCCCCTATTTTTAGTGAATACCTCTCTTTTTTATGCGTGTTCACAAAAGTTGCACCAGCGATTCTTAGTCACCTTAATCACATCCACAATTAGACTGCTCACAATTAGAATGCAATCTAAACCCTAGATGTCCATTATGATGCAATATCGAGCAGGACCGAACATGTTCTGGAAACTTTGAGAGCCACCTACTTACAAATCAAGCTGTGAGTTTTTTTTCTCTCAAACACACACACACCCAAACATACACAAACTGCATATACAGATCCTTGAACTTAGGATCTCTTTGTTGAAAGACAAAGCTCTCAATCACTGTAAGTTCAATTCTCAAGTCCGATCCTCTAAATATTTGGTAAAATCAATAAATTCTATAACTCAATGAATGCTTAAGTCTAGCCATGTGAAACCATTGATCCTATCATCCATAAGCAAGTGACAGAATTGTCTCCAAAACAACCGTGTTCAACCATACAAGTACCCTTATAATGGGCACTTTTGCAAGATTTGAGTTTCAACCATATTTAATTAATTAAGGGAAATTGGGAGAGTGGAAGAACGATACCAAATCAAAAAACAGAGAACAAGATGGGAGTGTGCTGGTTCAAATTAAACAATAACAAGTGATTGTGACAACATTTTTGGTTAGAGGATCATGCAGCATCGATGACATCGTTCGGTGCTGTAGGAGGTGTCGTTCGGTTTGTGAGGGCGAGACGAGATGCTGGAGCTCGCAAGAGATAGGTGTTTGCTGGTTCGAACAACACAACAACAGGTGACAATGATGGCGTTGGTGGCAGGAGGTTTGACCGGTGTTGGCTGCATTGTCTGATGCTATAGGAGGCACCATCCAATTTAGGAGAACGAGATGGGAGGTTGCGGGAGACTAGAGGTTTTGGGATTTGAGAACATACTATACTTTTAAATCCCAAAATACCTAAAACAAATAAGAGACAATCACCTCGTCGACTCTATGGCGAAGCATAACTTATTGCATGCCTCAGTTGTTCTGAGGTGTATGCTTGACACGATCTGAGTGAGGTATAGATCTCGATGAGGATGTAATAACCCATTTTGGGAAATTATATAAAATTTTTGGTGGTTTAAAATGTAACCCAATTTTTGCACACGTCAGATTTCATCCGAGTTAATTTTATAAAATTCCACACAATTGATTAACTCGATATAAAACATTATATATAAATTTTGTATAGATTGGAATATATAAAAATTGGAAGAAATAAGTTCAATTAACTTAGTTAAATTCTTAATTATCACTTTTATTGTAGCCACCGCCTTACTCACGCGGTATTAAGCCTCGGGGTTTCAGTCAAAGGGTTGAGATCCTTATTCCAAAGCTTCGAAACCCTTCCCCCTTTTGGTTCCCCTTGTTCGATCTTGCAAGCATCCTGTGAATTCCCGCGAAAAGAACCGCAATTTTGCGTTGTAGCAGGCAGGTTGAGTGGCACCTGGGAAGCCGTTTGAGCTACAGTAAGCCGCGTCCCACTCCTCTTCCATCTCCCAATCCTCCTCTCGTTTTCCCTCCTCCCCCACGTCATTCCTCTCTGTCGAGGGAGCCTAAGACTCAAGCTATAATACTGGAGTTGGGATTTTGCGCAGAAACACAACTCTGTGCCGCTAGTTAGGTTTTTGCGGGACAAAATCAAGAGGTAATCCCTATTTCACGCTATTGGAGATATTTTTTTCCTTCCTCGCACTTTCATTTTGTGATTTGCCACTTGCATCTTTTTCATCTTTGGTCGATGTAGCGGAGACAAAGTTGCGTCGAGAGCAACGAAGTTTGTTTTGGGGTTTTCAAGTTGGCTTCTAGTTTGAAATCAACAACGTTGCGAAGATTGAGCCAAGATAAGAAGCAAAGGGAGTGAAGTTTTGACAACTTCAGAGAAGGGTTGGGTTTTTGAGAAGCTGGTTGCGATACATTTAAGCTAATCAGGTATATTTCTGGTTAAATTACTTTATCAACCAAGATATCTTTAAATCTGAAGTTAATTGCGGATTTTAGGTTGTTTACCCGAGGCAGCGAGTTCTAGGCGAGCGTGTGGAAAACTAGTCGTAGGGCGAGATGTAATTTAATTTTACACTAATTAAGTAAAATAATTCAATTAATAAAAATTGCTTGAATTTTAAGGCTTGATATTATGTTTCATAGGTTGTTAAGATTGGTTGTTAAGATCAACTTAAATATTATCCAACATCCAACAAATTACTGAAGTTTGAGAATTTAGCGTGGCATCCTAAGTGAGTAATTACATTTCAAAATTTCAGTAATTTTTTTTTTATTTCAGAATATATGTTTGACTCTATGTATGTTCTAGTTTAATAGGTTCTTCATATTGTTAGATAAAAAATATATGCATGTCAGAAAACATATACAAGATATGCATGAAAGATATGGTATGAGATGCATGAAAGATATGTATGACGCGTATGATATGAAAGAAAGACATGATAGTAAACATATATTCATGTTAAAAATGATAGAAAATATATGCATGATAAGTATGATAGAAAAAGATATGCATGAGACAATAAATATGTATGATTTGAGAGTTATGTATGATGAATAGTTGCACAACAAATTAAGAGTATATAGGGTTGTGAATTTAGCTCGAAGCTCATTAATCACTCAAAGATTGATTCAAATTTTGGCTCGGATCGATATTAGATCGAAATAAATGAGTCGAGCTAAGAGCTAAAGTTTTGGATCGAAATTTTTTTGAGCCAACCCCAGTTTGACTTGAAATCGATCCTTGACAACATATGACAATGAATTTAACAAATTTAGCTTGAAGATCGTTACTTGCTCGAAAATTGATTTGAATTTTGGCTTTAATCGAGATTAGATCAAAGAAACGAGCCGAGATACTAGCCAAAATTTTGGATTGAATTTTTTTTCAAGACAATTTTGAGCCGACCCCAGCTCCGCTCGAAATCAGATCGTTAACCCTTAGAATAAGTATGTATGTTATTAGATGCATAAAAATATCTTAGAATAATGATGTTATGAAGAATGAAATATCTTATCTAAGAATGTATATATGTGCATTTGCAAGTTCAGATGTGTATTTCACTCCCTAATGGTACAGACAATGAATGTTAATGTACCGCGCGCATTGAGTTTTTCTACCACCCAAGACAATTATGATCGATAGATCACTAACAACTGTGCTGATAGGGTAATATCGACCAGAGACGAGTAGACCAGAGCTTACCTCTCCAGAAAATCGTGATGTTTACGAATAATATCAGTTAGGGGCAGGCAAGTGCCTTTCTACCATAGACAACTGCGATGTGTAAATCACTAACCGTTATGCCGACTGGAGCCGACAGGACAATATCAGTTAAGGGTATCTAAGATTTTGTCGATGGTGATCCTCACAGACACAAAAATGTATGTACAAAGTATACAATAAAAGTAAAGTTAAGATAAATGCATATAGAAGATTAGTGCATGTTCATTTGGAAAGGATTATTGATACATTTAAGATTTCTTATAAAAATATGAAGGTTTAGAAAGATTTCTTATGGAGATATGAAAAATCAGCATACATATTATATTCTTTTGCTTGGATACTGTAGTTTACTAGTTTAATTACTCTCGGGTTATCTTTAGATAACTTATTACATTGCTTATAACTTTATTTTTAAGTTTTAGACATTTGAATAAATGAACAAAAGATGTTTAAATATATATAGAAGGCGAGAATAACAAATTAAATGTACAAATTTCTACTTGATAATTTTAGCTTCTTTCTTCAGTGGCTTTTTCACGTATTATTTGAATATTAAATTGCTTGTGATAGAAATATAATAGTAGAGAATTGATTTCCACTGTCCAAACGTTCTTTCCCGTTTCGGTTAACTCCAAGCATCAGGTCGGGTTGTGACAGAGGAAATGTTTGCAATTGCGCAGTGGTGCATCCCTTATTGCGCAATTAGTGCTACATCAAAAGAAATCACAAGATTGAAGGATTTGCTTAAATTGAGTATGAAATGAAAGATTTTAGTCCTTTCAGGTAAAATGCAGGTCATCAAGAATAAAGTAAGGAAAAGCACACGAATGAAAATATCCAAAGTATTTACAGTATGACAACTTCTAAATTTCCTATTTGATTGCTTTTAACACTTTAGCACACAATGCAATATTTTAATACAAGTAAGAGGTGCTTGTTCATCCATGTAACACCTCCTTTAGCTACGTTATCACAATAATTGCACTTCAAGTGAGTTTGCGGGTTTGGACAACACAACGACAGGTGACTGCGGTGGTGTTGGTGAGAGGAAGTTTAGGTGATGTCGGCAACATCATCTGGTGCTGTAGGAGGCGTTGTCCAATTCGTGAGAGCGAGACAGGAGGTTAAGGGAGATAGAAGCTTATGCGTTTGGGAGCAAATTATACTTTTAAATATCTAAATACCTAAATCAAATACAAGGCGATCACCTCGTCGATTCTATGGTGAAACACGTCTTATTGCACGCCTCAGCTATTCTGAGGTGTACGCCTCACATGATCCGAGTGAGGCATACACTTCGATGCATAAATATCTGCGGTTGTGCAAAGGTACATCTGTTAGTGCGTAATTAGTGCCGCCTCAGAAGAAATCACAAGATTGAAGGATTTGTTTAAAGTAGAGCTTGAGATGAAGGATTTTTGTCCTTCCAAGTAAAATGGAGATCATCAAGAATAAAGAAAGGCAATAATGTTTTTCTTCTAAAAATAGGAATATGAAAAAATTGTAAATATTTATGGCATGATAAAATTCTAAATTTCCTCTTTGACTGCTTCTGGCACTTAAGCACACGGTGCAACATTTTTATGGAAGTTAGAGAGATGTTTCTTTATCCATATAAGACCTCGTTTAGCTACCTTGTCACCATAATTGCATTTCAAGGAAACATATATTATATCATTGCTCCAACATCAACATACACACTATGTCTCCACGCTGGATCTTCTCGATTGCCCAATGTAGATTTCTCATTGCCTCCAATTATTTCCCGCAAAATTCGAAAACCTTGTAAATGAAATTTTTTTTTTCAAATTCAATTAAATTGGAAGTTTGAAACTTAGTGCAAATGTTAAAATTTATCACTAAAATGTAGGAACTAAATCCATTAGAAAATGTCTTATATGTTTTCTCATGATTAAGAAAACCACTCAACTCTTATATATCTACATATCTAACACCTGAACTTAACGTTCTTCATATCTAAGTTTTCCATACAATCATACATACCACTCAATTACTATGCATTTGCATATTTAACACCTAAATTTTATTTTTTTACATTTCAATCACCCAAATCTTTCATCACATCAAAATTACTACAATTTTTAACTTTTATAAAAGAAATTACATTTTCATGCATAGGTAAGGTGTGTGTAAAAATTGAAGTTTAGGCTTTGGATATGTAAATACATACGATTTTGGTGGAATGTATGGAAATCTTCCAAAAATCTAATCATTTAACCAAGGGAAACTTGGAGAGTGGAAGCACGATGCTCAATCTACAAACAAAAAAATGTGATAGGAGTGTGCTGGTTCGAGTCAACAACATCAGGGGGTTGGGGCGGTATTGGCTGTTAGAGAAGCTGTCAGCGTCGATGCATTGTCCTGTGCTGTAGGAGGCATCGTTTGGTTCGTGAGAGCGAGATGGGATGTAATAGCTTGCAAGAGATAGGAGTTTGCGATTTTGAATGATAAAACAACAGGAGACTGTAGTGGCACTGGTGGCAGGAGGTTCAGGAGGCGTCGGCTATTTTGTTCGCTGCTATAGGAAGTGTCGTCTGGTTCGTGAGAGCGAGACAGGAGGTTGTGGGGGATGGGAGGTTATAGGTTTGGGAGCATACCACGCATTTAAATACCACAATACCTAAATCAAATATGAGGCGATCACCTCGTCGATTCTATGGTGAAACACGACTTATTGTGCGCCTCGACTATTCAGAAGTTTGTGCCTTGCACATCCGAGTGAGGCGTACACCTCGATGTAGAAATGTTTACGATTGCACTGAGGTTCACCTCTATTTGCGCAATTAGTGCCGCCTCAAAAGAAATCACAAGGTTAAAGTTTTTGCTTAAAATTGAGTTTGAAATGAAGGATTTTGGTCCTTCGAAGTAAAATAGAGATCATCAAGAACTAGAGAAGGCAATGATTTTTCTCTTCTAAAAGTATGTAATGAAAAGATTGTAAATATTTACAGTATAACAGTTTATAAATTTGTTCTTATACTTTTAGCTTAACATACAAGTTTATCCAAAAATAAGAAGAATGATACTCTCGAAAGATCATATACGTGAAGAAGATTTGTTACCAAGGTGTTATGGGTAGTGTCATGTATGCTAAGCTGTTTAAAGTTACGTAAGTTGAGGCACACATCAATGCAATTGAGCTAAAAGAATATTCGATAGGCACACCTTAAGCTACTTGGGCAAAGGTGTATGTCTCACTTATGGGTCTGAGGACTCACCTGAAATATATTGAGCCGCCCACCTTGTTAGTTTAGGCTTATTTAAATTGATACTAGAGTTAACCCAAACCACAACTCAAAACAACACAATTTTATTACTGATTTTGAAGGAAGGTGGATGAAATCAACACATGTGAATAATAATATAAGATGTAGTGACTCAACAAACAATAAAATAAATACTATAAAGAGCAGAAACAATATTGATTTTGATTTGGTGGTGGTTGAGGCTCCATCGTAAGGTCGAGAAAGTGTTGTCGGCGGCTAATAAGATGTTGAAGTGAACGTCAGTTTTAGAGTGGCGAGAGGTGGGCTGCAGGTACTATAGCTTGCTGAAAGAGTGTTTGGAGGGGGGCTAATGGTATTGTAGCTTGCTGGAGGAGTGCCGGGAGGGGGCTGCAGGTTCCGTGGCTAGCTGGAGAGGACGCCGGGAGGTGCTGCAGCTGGCTGGGGAAGTGCCGAAATGGATAGCGACGTCTGGAGAAGGCTAGAATGGAGTCTGGAGGTGCGACAACCTGTTGCGTGGATCGTTGGGAGGCTTGACAGAGGGCTAGGGAGGTTTAAGTGGGAGTGCGGTGTCTTAGAAGGAGGGACAACCAACCGATACTCGTGGAAGGAGCAAGAGAAGGGGGCTAGACAACAGAGAATGCGACGTCAAGAGGAGTTGACGCGGAGATACACTCCACCTTGGTGGGAATATAGCAGTAGCACCACACCGCCGAAGAATACAGTTCTCGAAAGAGGGAAACCACTAGGAATGCAACCTAAAATCGGAAAATCAATCACTGCTTAGACCTGAGAATGAACTTGTATAAATTGGGAAGAAGGGAGGCAACCTAGAAAGGAAGGAGGAGAAGAAAAGGAAGGTATTTGAAGAGACGAGCAACGACTAGGAGTTGTTGCGGGAGATTAGGGCATGGGATGGGGAAGGAGAGTTTGTGGCAGAAGAGAGGGATCACGTGGTTTAAGTAGATTTAAACCAGTCTGGTCCAGCGGAGACGCTGTACCGGTTCAAGTGGTCACACTTGGTCCACGGGCGTGAGTTGCCCGCAAGAAAAGATCACGGGTGGGTACGGTTCCACGTCAATCCCCGGGGTTGGGAGAGCTTTTGCCTTATTTGCTGAGTGAGGTCTTCGACATTGAATGTTGTTGACATTTTGTAGTTTCTTGGCAAGTCAATTTTGTATGTTTTTTCATTCATTTTTTTAAAAATGCGGAACGGTCTATTGGCTCTGGGATTGAGTTGGCTGTATGCTTCTACAAGGAATCTTTCTTTCTTTAGTTGTATCCATACAAGGTTGCCTTCTTGAAATGTCACATTTTGCTTGGACCTGTTTGCTTGGGATTGATATTTATGGTTTTGCTTTGAAATTGCTTCCCCAACGGCTTCGCAGAGTTGATGAATTTGGGAAACACGTTTTGTAGCATCCTTGCTGATCTATGCAGGGGTTAAGAGTGGGACAATCTCCAAGAGTGTGTTCGGGTTGCGGCCGTACACAATTTCAGATGGTGTATGTCCTGTGGTTTGACTTGTTGATCTATTGTAGGCAAATTCTGTTTGAGCGAGAATGAGGTCCCACTATTTGATATTTTTTCCTACAAGGCATTGAAGAAGATTCCCAAGGCACCTATTAACTACTTTGGCCATCTATTTGAAAATGTGCTGTAGAACTAAATTGGAGTTTTGTGACAAATTTGCTTTACAGCCCGCCAAAAATGACCCAAGAATTTAACATCCCGATTGGAAGTAATGGTGTTGGAAATGCCTTGGAGACGAACGATTTCTCGAAAGTGCAAATCACAATATGAGATGCATCTAACATGCGGTGGTAGGCGACAAAGTGTGCCATTGGAAAAACGACCAACTTCTGCAATGATAGAATCCTTATTCCTCTGTATGCGTGGTAGTCCTATGACAAAATCCATGCTAGCATCGATCCAAGGTGCTTCAGGGACCAGTAGATGTGTGTATAATCTTGTATTTTAGCCACATATTTTGGCGATATGAGAAATCTTACATTGCCGACCGCGTCGCTTTTGTCTTGTGTTAGCCGGGCCAAGAAAGATGTTCTCTCATGAGTGTGAGAGTTTTATCTATAGTTAAGGAGGTGTTGGTGAATTGTGGAATCAAAACCTCCTCCTTTACTAGTTTTAATGAGGCTGTTAATCAACTTCCTAAGCTCCTAAAAGGATTGTTCGCCGATGCTCGCTATTTTTCTTATATGGTCCATTACTGTTGGAGGGCGTGGAATGCTTTGTGTCACAACCAAGCGCATAGAACCCCTACAATTATTGCAACCACGATTCTTGACACACTCACAATGACACAACTTTACCCATTTCGGGGGCAATGGGAGCCAATCCGGTTCGTTGGTCTCTCCATCTTTTTGGTATCCTCCTCTAGGATGGCTATAGGTTAATGTCAATAGAGTATTTGTTCCATTTGGTGCAGCCAAAACCGTTGTAATTGTACGTGGTGAAAGAGGTATGTGCATCATCGCTACTGGTTTCTATTTTGATCATTGGGACTATGCCCAAGTGGAGCTACAAGCCATAAAATCCCTCCAACTTTTTTGCCAACCTTGGATGCTTAAATGTAAGGGGATAATTATTGAGGGAGATAATGCCAACATCATGCATTTTTTTGAGCTCCACTATGAAGTGTGTTGTGCAGTGCCACCGACCACAAGAAGTTCTGGATCTTGCCCTTATTTTGAACTTTAGGTAAGTTTTATTTTTCCTTACACCATGTGAATGTAAAAGGGCGACTCATTTTTGTGCTGAGTATGCCCTTAGTGGTTCTTGTTGTTGGATGCATGTAGAGGAATCTAGTGAGCTCTCTTCCATACTGGTTGAGGATAGATCACACTTTTGTATAGCATAGGTGCACACATGCATACTTTTGTACCCTTTTTGATATATTAATGCAACATGCATATTTCAAGTAAGTGTCACATTAAATCTCGAATGATTGGTTGAAATCAGTTTGGGCAAGGACTGTTGCTCGAGTGACATTTTTCTTCAATATTTTGAACTAGATTGGGATGTGACTGTCCATGTGAATTCTTTTCATTTTAACAACTCTGTGAAGGGGGCGATGATAATGTTAAAGTTGCAAATTAATTTTCAACAGAAGGAGGTTAGCACCAAAATTGTCGAAGCTTGGTGAAAGATTGTTGTGCAATCCATCTTACGATTGCCTCGATCTTTGAGGGGTTCATTTGTATTCCCGCAAAAACATACTTGGTTTGCGAGTAAGTGACATTCCTTGGGGTGCGTATAGTTGTTCGGATTTTAAGAGCTCGTATTTTTCAGATTTTCTGTAAACCAGATTATCATCAAAGTAGATCACTATGAATCTCCCAATATGGGCTCGAAAGACTTGATTCATTATACGCATGAAGGTGCTGGGTGCGTTGGACAGGCCGAAATGCATGACTGTCCATTCAAAAATGCCATCTCGTGCTTGAAGGCGATTTTCCACTCGTCTCTTGGTCGCATTCTGATTTGGTGATAACCACTCCTTAGGTCAATTTTGGAAAGTTGGTGGCGTCATATAATGCATCCAAGAGATTGTCGAGGTGTGGCATGGAAAAGCGATATTTGATTGTAATTTTTTTGATGGCACAACTATTAATGCACATCTAATTGGAGCCATCTTTCTATGGTACGATGAGAGCGGGTACAACACACAAACTAGGGCTTGTACTAATCCCCTCTTAATAAGATCCTGCACCTGATGTGGGAGTTCCTCGTGCTCTGCATGTCATAGTTGGTAGGTGGGTCTATTTGACGAAATCGACCCTGGTATGAGGTCGATTGCATGTTGGATGTCCCGTAGTGGAGGTAATCCGTTTGAGGGATCGTCTGTCATGTCGCCTTGGGAATCGTGTAGGAGTGGTTGGAGTTATGTGGGTATCTCATTATTCGAGCCAGTACCTTCTAAGGACTATGGCTAGTGCTATCGGTGCATCATGAGCTGAGTGCAGGAAGGTGGCCCATGAGATTAATGCGTCTTCGGTGTCGACCGTGGCCCACACATCTTTTACAGGCAATAATATGATGCGTTTCCCATACTTCTTGAATGTGTAGTTGTTTTTGAAGCTATTGTGTTGTGTTTTTGGTTGAATTGCCATGGTCTTCTTAGAAGAATGTGACCTGCGTCCATTGGGGCTATATCACACCACACTTGCTCTTGCAGTTGGTTGCCGATAGAGAATTCAAGTAATCATTGTTGATCAACGCGAATCTCGTTTCCCTTTTTGAGCCAAGTGAGAAACTAGGATCATGGATGTCTTTGTGTTGCTAAATCGAGCTTCTTAACTATTAGGGTGGAGACGACTTTTTTGCAACTAACGCCATCAATGATTAAACTACAGATTTTGCCTTTGACTGTGCTTGTTGTACGAAAGATATTGCGTCATAGCCATGAAGGGTCTCTTTCGGGTTCAAACTGGAGGACCCTTCGTATGACTAATAGTTTGCTTTCATCATCGGGGAGGGGAAGAGCTTCTTCTGAACCATCCTAGGATTGGGCTTCGTCAGCTTTCTTAACTTTTTCGACGACGCATTCTTCAGTGAAAGATACAACGCAGGTGGTGGGGCAATTGACAACGATGTGGTCATACCCCTGACACCTAAAACATTTTCGTGCAGGAACTACCCATGAGGAACTTCCTCTTTCGGGTTTCGTGCCACTCGGGATAGTTTTCATGCTTCTTGGTAGTGACTTGCCAGTTTTAGTCGTTTTATTGGTTGGTGTGATTTGAGGTGATATTTTTTTATGTCGAGTGTTAGCGGAAGGAGTTTTGAAATTTGGCTTGTTTACATTGTCGTTCTACTTTTAATACGAGATTCAAAACATTGTTTAGCGTCTATTATGGCTGGAGTTGCACAATGTTGCTAATGGCGGGTCATCTTGTTCTACCAGGTCGCACTTCATCTGTAGATGATCAAATCGTGTCCCGAATTCCTGGACCAATATGTCACGCTGTTCTTGGTTGTGGAACCGGAGGAACATGTACTGACAATAGTGGGGCAAAAGATATTGCTTTTGCATTAACTTCTTCATTTTGGCTCACTTAGTGATCTTGTTGTCCCCTTTGCGTTGTCATTGCCGTAGCAAGTTGTCCCACCATAACGACGCATTTTTTTTATTTGATAGCGACAAGTTTAATTCGTTTTTCCTCGGACAGCTCCTTGTAATGAAAGACGCACTCGATCGCTCACAACCAATCGATGAAGTCGTCAGGGTCCATACTTCTGTCAAATTATGGCAGGTTTGTTTTGATGCGAAAATCTTGATGGGTGCCGAATGTGGCTCCTCACGTGGTCTCCTGTGATAGTGAGTGCCGAAACGGCGTGGGCAATATTTGTTGTCGCTAATGTCATCACGGTGAAACGGATTTAGGTTGGTTTCGAGGTCTCCTCTTCGACTCTCGATGTCACGGTCGAGAGTAGCGCCGGCTTGAGTCTTGTTGTTCATCTCGGCGATTCGTTGTTTATATACGATGAATCTCTTGTTAAATTTCTTCCCAGGTCGGGTTCGGCGTATATCAACGTGGTGGTGTGATCCGAAGTGTTTTGGGAAAGATACGAGAGAAGGAATGAGGAGAAGAGTAGAGAGAAGGAAAATGTGAGGAGGGAAAAGAAAAAAAATTGATGGATTGGGTGTGGTAGATGCTAGTGAACCTTAGGGTAGGATTGGAGATGTGCTAGCTCTGATACTAGATAATACTTGAGTTAACCCAAACTACGACTCAAAACGATATAATTTTATTACTGATTTCGAAAAAAGTACAACATGGACTCTTGGAAGAAAACAACACAACATGTGGATGATAATATAAGTAGCGACTCAACAAACAATAAAATAAGTACTATAAAGAACAAAAACAATTTTGATTATGATCGAATGGTGGTTGAGGCTTCACTGGAAGGTTGGGGAAGTGTTGTCGGCAGCTAGGAAGATGTCGAAGTGTACCTCTGTGCTGGAGGAGTGCCAGAGGGGGCTGCAGGTACTATTGCTTGCCGGAGAAGTGCCAGAAAGAAGGGGGCAGGTACTGTAGCTTGCTGGAGGAGTGTTGGGAGGGGGCTGTAGGAATTGCAACTTGCTGGAGAGGGCCTCGAAGGTGCTGCAGTTGGCCGGGGAAGTGGCGAAATGGACAGCGCGTCTGGAGAAGGACGTACTGGAGTCAGGAGGCGGGACAACTTGCTGCAGGGATCGCTGGGAGGCTCGTTAAAGCGCGAGGGAGGTGCAGGCGAGAGTGTAGTGTTCTGGAAGGAAGGGCAACCGTTCAATATGGTTGGAAAGAGCATGAGAAGGGGGTTGGACGGGCTGCAAGATGGGATTTGGAGAACATTAGCGAAGGAGGCAACGTCAGGAGGAGTTGATGCAGAGATACACACCACCTTGGAGAGATAAAACCATAGCACAACGCCGTCGAAGGATACAGTCCCCACAAGAGGGAAATCACCAGGAATACAACCTGAAATAAAAAAAAATCAATCATTGCTTAGACCCGAGAAAAAAACATATATAAGTAGGGAAGAAGGGAGGCAACCTAGGAAGCAAGGAATAGAATAAAAGGGAGCAACGACTAGGAGGAGTGGCTGCGGGAGATTAGAGCACAAGGCGGGGAAGGAGAAGTTTGTAGCAAGGAGAGAGATCGCGTGGTTTAAGTAGATGAACTCTGGACTGGTTCAGGAGGTCATGCACGGTCAACTGGCGTGAGTTGCCCAAGGAGAAGACCTCAGGCGGGGAAGATCCCGCGTCATAAATATTATTTATAATGAGGTGTCTGCCTCACTGGGTATGATCTATTGTAGGCTAGATTTAACTTATTCATTTAGTATTATAGCCATGTTTATGGTTGATGCAATGAGACATTTATTGGGTGCGGCAAGATTTGTGCTAAGATATTTAATTTTCACCATGAATTTTGGAATTAAGATCTAAAATACCTTATTTTGTAGATAAACTGATTACATGATATCTAGACTCAGATTTTGGAAAAAAATATTGCATTAGAAGCCCTAATACAGTTTTGCGTCTGGACTCCAATCAAGGCCTATCACATGTGCAAACAGATCTACCTATGTATTAAATTGGGGGTTTGCCTGTACACGTGATATGCCCTGATTAGAATCCTAATGCAAAACTGTATCATGACTCATGTCGAAATAATTTCTCCCGATTTTACAAGTTGCTATGATATTTGTAGACCCCTTACAAGTTTGTGTCTAAGGAGTTTGACTACACTATTTGTTGAAAGGCTAATTGACAACTAATTGTAGCCTTGTCTATACTAAAGCTGAACATGTTTTTCCATTTGAAGCCATAAATAACCTATAGTATTGAAATTGTTAATTTTGAATTATGTAATTTCATTTTCCCAAGGTATGAGGCGTTAATAGGATTTTGAAGATTATAAAAATTCTAATAGATGACAGTGCATCAGATGTGGTGACAAATGCTCCGTCTTCCCAATATTTCAGCATTGTTTGGAGTTACTGATGATTCTGAAGAGAATTATGTTTCTTGGATCAATTTTAAAATTAAGGCGGGGATTGTTTCTTTATGTTTGGGGTTATTTTTGTAGTTTACAGTTTAGACAATCGCCTTTATTTGTTATTGTAAATTTGCTATCAATTATTGTTGTAATTACAATCCAATTTATTTTACTTCTTTCGAATTTCTTATCATCTCCTTCCATTCCCCTCTCTTTTTATGTTATGTTTTGCTAGCCTGTAAGTTTTGATCATAAGCTATGCGAAGTGCCAACTAGTTCGTGTTCTTGGAAGAATGTAGTGTTGTAGCCTGAGATTAAGGATTGCCATCGTGTTATTACTTTAGTTGTGTGAATTTGTTCCCTTTAGTTGTGGATGGAATAAGCTGTGAATGTAGGCATTGCTTACAAATTTTCTTTCTCACGAATTTATTGCAGTCAAGAAATGGAGAAGTTGTGTCATTGGCACAAGTAATTATACCGGAGGAAACCCAAACCCCAACGGAAACACAAATTATAATTTCTAAATTCCAAATAGATTACAAACATGACACTTGAAAAAACAGAAAGTAACTAAAAATAAACATAAACAACATAAACAATAATAGATATTCGCGGGTGATAATGAGGACGGAGGCTGCTGGATTTTGTGTTGGCGGCTAATGGAAAATGACTGTGGTTGTTGAAAGAAGGCTGGAAGGTGGCTCGTGACTTTAGGAGAGGGGCTGTGGTTGTTGGATGGTGCAGGAAAAGCTGCGGCAAGCGCCAAATAATAGCGAGGAAGGTGTCGGTGGGGCTGACGGCAACAGGACCTGGAAGCGCTGAACAATAGCAGGGAGGGTGTTGGCGCTGCTGTCTCCATCAAGATAGTTGCAGGAAACATCGAACAACCGTAGAGAATGAAGATGACAACAAGGTTGAGTGGTTTGTGGCTGCTGGAAGCTAGATCAGAGGGGGTTGCAGAAAGATAAATGTCTTGTTGGGATTGAGCTACAATCGGGGGATCACACGGACCATGGGAGACGGTTACCACCTCAAACGAGTTACAGACGAAGCACCTTCTCGTCGTCGGGTATAACTGCTGGAGGGGAAGATTGCCTCTATAACAACACTCAAAAATCTGCACTCATAAAATTACACCCTAATTTCAGAAGACAATACCTATATAAAGAGAAGACTAGTAGATAAAATGGGTAAATAGTATGATAGGGAAGAGATATATTAGGCAAGGAGAAGAATAGGAAAGAAGTAGAGAGGGAAAGGAATTATAATGGGAAATCATTAGGAAAGGTCATAAAAGAAAAGGGATTAAATAGGAGGGGTTGGGGCCACGGTTACTGTAGCTGCTGAAGTAACCACGGGTGGTAAGTTCCCGCATTAGGTAAGGAAAGAGTGCTAGCTGAGAGCATCCAAGCATGTTGACGGTAAGGGAACTGTTGAATGATTACAGCAGATATGCTAACTGGTTGCAAGAAGTTGTGTAGATATCAATTTTTAATTGTAAGGTTTGAGTCTTTTTCTTCATAATCTTGTGGTTGTTTGTCATATCATAGTATATCAATTTTTTTTTTTTCTGTATAAAGGCCAATAAGGTGGCATGGTAGAAAGCATCCATTTGTAAGAGGTCTTATGAAAAAACTTTCATTTGTAGCCTATTGAACTATGGTGCATGCAATAAATTTTTTACTTATTCTCATTCACTGAAAAATTAGATTTAATACTTCAGAAACTTTCTGCCATTGAAATAATAAAGCTGCTTAAAATTTAGGTCATGAACATCTTCAACAGTAACATCAGGATGAGGGACAAACTCATCTTGGGATTTGCATCAATGTTTATTTGGATGCTGATAAGACGTTGATTGTATCCTTTGTTTTTAGGATAGGAAGAGAAGACTGGAATCTGATTCCATTATAGGATCTAAAGTTGGTTCCAAATTCTTTGTGCAAGCCTGAATTGCAGTAGTTGGAATTGCTCTTAACATATATGATTGTAGAATTTGTTGTTTTTTTTTCTCATTTGTTTTAAATATAAGGATCAATAACATATGAATTTCCTTGTGCTAAGTGAGCGTTGAGACGTCTCGAGTAGCTGTTTCTAAAAGTTATGCAAGAAGAACAATAAGAGTGAATTCCTTTAAATTGAATCTTTTGCTAATAATCATAAAGAAGCACTAGGACAAAACTCATAATTCAGAGGAATAATAATGTCTATTTCAACTAAAATCTTAGCAACTTATGGTCTTAAAAGTCAAGCAATAGCATCTTCTACTTGTAAGAGTAAGAGTTTTAAAAAACTAGAATCATATAATATAAAGATTGATTGATTTAAGCAGTGTAATCAAAGTCAACAGCAAGCAACCTAAACAACAGTAATAGGTGGAAATGTTTAAAAATGCGCAATTGGGTATTGATATATTTTTTGTTCATGAGGTTACGCTTAAGTCTCACTACATTTGAGGCGTAAGCTTCAAATTTTAAAAATTACATAAATTAATAAATATAAGTGTGAAGTAAGAAATAACATGTTAATATTATAATGTACTAATTCGTTAAAAAGTAATATAACAATATTTTAACCAAGTAAAAAGTAATTAATTACATAAAATTAGAATTAACATGATAATATCGTAAAATCAAATTAAGACTTAAGATGAGGTATACAAACATTAAACTATTAAATTAAGCTAAGGTTTTAAAGTAAAATACCAAAACATCAAAACATAATAATCAAAATAAGTTCAACATTAAATTTTGTCTTTTACTCATATTTTCTCCTGCTTAAACAATAATATAACAAATCATCAATATTATAATTTTTAATTTTAAAGTCTTTATTACTCATCATCCAATTGGATTTCATTAGAATTATCAACATAATAAATTATTTATTTTGTGTCTTATCCATCGCTTTATCTATTCTCTCATTTTCATTATCTTTAAATGCATTTATTTTCTGTTTTTTAATAAATAATTATCAATAAAATATTAATTAAAATAATAATTTTATTATAATTTTATTGATAATTAAAATTTTAACTACATAAATTTTTATGAATATCTTTTTCTTTTATTTCTTGTTACATAGTTTGTGAGGTGTGAATGTTAATGTTGAAATATATTGAAAAGTCACTTTCAATTTTATTTAAAGAAATTACAGATATCCCTTAACAATTTGAGGCGAGGCGAGGCGAGCTTTGAGTTGTGCCTCAGCCTGGGTGAGGCTTACACCTCACAACTCTTTGCGATTTTTATATTTTTTATTTTATTTTATTTTATTTTATTTTATTTTTGTAAAATGCACTGAAGAGAATCTCAGAGTTGGCCTCACATTGTATAATTTTAAACTAGGATATTTGGTTCTGCTTATGACTCAAAGTGAGGAGACCGCTTTAAGATACAAATTGAATAACGACTTAAATAGTTGAATGACTTTGAGAGAAGTTTAGTAATCTGGTTTTAAAAATGATATGGTAATAATATGATGAAGATTAGGAAGTTAGACATAGTAATTTTCAATCAAATGCATGTTTGACATAATTGTACATAGTTTCACAAAATTGGGATAATCCACAGATAATTTGCCCACAATATTGAAAGGGGTTGAAATTGCTAGCTAAAAAATATAAGGTTTACTCAAAATAAGATTAGATTTACCCTAAAATATGGAGGCCGTACTGAGATGAGTTTGAGGCGTGTTGGAGAAAATAAAGATAAATAATTTCAATGAAAGACCCATTAGCGCACTCAACATGAGAAACATCCACACAAATGCTTTGAAAGTGAGGAGAGAAACCTAAAGAGAATGGCCGTTAGAATAGATGGTAGCAAAGGAATATTCCCAAAGAGGATAACTACTTGATCTAAGTTGATGGATAGCTAACAAAGTGAATGGCATAAATTGAGTTGCTAACTGTGATTGTTGTTAAATGATTAAAAAATTTAATCTATGCGAGCAAAGTTATTAACAAGAGTAATTGTGAATGAAAAATGCTAGTGACGAGTGAAGTGGTAAATGATGGACCAATGAAATTGATGGGGCTGCCATTCCTGATGATGGTGATGGAGTTGGAGCTCGAGGTAGGCCCAATGCATTGACACTAGAAGGCACTAAAGTCCATGGATGAACTATTGGAATGAACTTGGAACAACCAATTGTAAGAAACAACAAGTAGGCTTTTTTCTATGGACACACAAGTGATGGAGGTAAGAACTGAGCATAGGTGTTGGGGAGCTTTGATCGAACAGGGGTGAGAATGAATATGGGTGATGAGCAAATTTTGGGGGGGGGGGGCACTTTTGATCAAACATGGAGTGTGAGCAAGTAGAGGCGATGAGGGGCACTTTTGAGGTGGCTCAAACAAGATAGGGACATCTGTGATGGAAGTGCAGACCAAGTTTGGCTTGATGGAAATATGATTTTTATGTAAGATAATTTTATTTTCATTGGACCATATTTTTGTTCTAGGTTAGGTGTAGGTTCATTCATTGCAAATTTATTTCCTATCCTACACCCTTCATATATTCTCATTGCCCATTTGTCTAGCACCTTCATGTCCATTTCAATCACGTTCTTTTAGAATCTCTTCCTTGGTATACGGATGAAACACCTAAGCACACTATTATGTGGCAAGAATGGTAATAATGGGCTAAGACTGCCATTAATTTTTTAGTGTGAGGGATAAGGACAGAAGGAGAACTTAAATAAAATTTGCATAATAAAAGGATCTATAGGTTTCTATAAAAAGGCATTTGTCCCTTTTTTATTTTTAAATAAGTTAAAAGATCTATATAAAACATAATACATGGACTTGCTGATTTTTTTTTTTAATTTTAATACTATTCTATCGTTTTGTAGTTTTGACTTGAGGGACTCATATGCTATTTACCATATAAATTTTATTGCTGCGAAAATAGGACACTGATGCAGAGGTACATTGTGATAGTGCCTTCATATGCAGGTCTGCAGGCTTGCGGATGCATTACATGTGTAACATATTGCATTTATTTGCATAACCCTACACCCATACATTCATGCTCCTAGTTTCTATGAACATAAATGGAAATGATAATTAGTGTTAGTATAAGAGCAGGCATCATCATTCTCACCATTATGTCGAATACATCATCCTTTTGTTTTATTTAATTTTAAATGATTATAGTCTTTTTTAATCCTTAATGCTTCTTTTTTTTTTCATTAGGTTGAACATTTCTTAGATGATCTTCCTATCACGACACTTCCAGGCATTGGGCATGCTTTAGGAGATAAACTAGAAATTAGAAAAATTCGCACTTGCCGCCAGCTGCGCCTAGTTTCAAAGGTTATATTTATTATCTTTGTTTCTCTTTTTATGCTTGTGTTATGGTGAATTTTGTGAAACTGATGTTTGTACATTATGTTGCTTTCAATCTTTTTTTATTTCATTTGTTGCATTCTCTCCTGAAAACAAATAGTTTGACCTATTGGTACGACCTTCAAACCTTAAATTTCTCTCTGAAATCTATTTTAACCAAAAGTATTATTAGCATGATCATATAAGTGAAGTTTTGCATGCGGTAGATATTTTATGTTTGAATAAAAACAACTTCATTGCCCTTTTTTTGTTGACTGTTGAAGCAATAATGATTTGGAAGGAATTATGAAGGTTATGCCATCATGTCAACTCCATATCAAGTTGACATTGAGATTGGTGGATAGCAGGCACGAATAGGATTATTTTCTATACAAAGTTGTCACTGCTACTTGATTTGCCTCTCCCTCTTTTGAAGGAGCAAATAAATCTGATCAACTTTGTTTAGATTTACTCCATTTCATAAATCTTAATAAGCTATTCTTGATTGTTTGATTTCGTCTACTCTAGAATCATACATACTATATCTGGCATTCTGACTCTACATTGGTGCCTTCTTTAACATGGTTATAAGAGATTTATTGTGCTTATGTCCTGTTGAATGAATGAAACTTTTACCATGGTTAGAAATTTGGCATGTTAATGGATACTTCAATGTTTATGCCAGCTGTTTCAAAATAATGTTGCAGTTTGAATAAAAAAATTTTGATTAAAATTGGTTTGTGCCGGTGATGCTAAATTTAAATTGTTGCTCCTTCCCCTTTATTTTTTAAATGATGGACAATAGGGGCGGTGACTTCGTTTCTACATTAATACCTGTATTTTGGAGGCATTAAAATGATTGTTTCACTTAGTTGTGTATACAAAGATGCAACAAACATACCATGTGAAAGAAATTCAAAGATACAACACTGCAATAGAGAAAACAAAGAGAAAATATCTCCTAATAACATAACTATAGCCAAAATTCCTTCAAAACAACAAAAGAAACATATAAATAGGTTGCTAATAGAAGATATACTAATTAAAAATAAGATAATTGGAAAGAAATCAGAAAAGAAAGAAACATTTGGCTGAAATTAGCAATTCAAAGGATTTTACTACTTGGTCACCCTCGATCGCAGGATTTTTCACGATCCCGTGGAATCCCTCATTGTGCGGTCAAATTCGCGAGATTTGGCATAAATGGAAGCACCCATGTCATTTTCCCTGGTTGGGAGTGGCTTCTTCTTTTATGGAGGCTTCCGAAGTCAATCTATCGGCACAACAAAGTTATTGTACTGCTGTGGCTGAGGGAGCCCTACTATAAAGTTTATTCTCATGTCAACCCAAGATAACTTTGAAACATGTATGCCCTTCTAAAGTCCATCTTGGTAGAATAAATAATCATCACTCTTTAGCACAATTAGAGCTTATCTAGGCTAGTAATCTCACAAACCAAACCTCTAACCCTCAAGTATGTAATATTTTTTCTTTGTAATTTCTCGTAGTCGGTTGGTTTTGTCCTATGAGAGAGCTGGTTTGGCAAAAAGATAAATAAAATCCTGGAATAAAGTCCATGACATGCTGAATTTCTCTTAGTGTTAGCCATCCATGGGTAAGCTGTCATGCAAAATATCCCACGGCTCCCATAATAGGGCTGCTCCTTTTTCGGTATCGGCTTCTCGAACTCATTATCTTATCGAAAAATCAATGTTAGTTCTGTTAGAGTGTCCTGGAGCTCATCCTGAATCACTAATGTCTCTCCATTATTGGTTGGAAGCTGATACTCCTCTTTAGCGCCTTCCTCCTCTCCTGCATCATTATCCAGTTTTTTCAACTACTCTCTATTTAGTAAAGGAGATCATTTTCATGTTTAGGCAATCTAATACAATGTGAACAAAATCGTGGCACTTGAAATATTTCATGGTTGGTATAAATTTGAGTCTTGGCTGCTCTCTAGTCTAAATTAGTTTCTTCTTTGGCAGGGTAGGCTTGGATGCTCTGCTGCATGTACTTTTACTACTTGATCTTGTGATTAAATTCTGCCTAAAGGGGATGTGGTCCTGATACTACTGTGTTGTCTATACACCTTAAGAACTAAGGTGTATACATCAAGTTGGGACTTATATGACTGCAGCTGCACCACATTGCTAATAGACGACCTTAGTTCTCAAAGGTAGCTCATAACTATATGCTCATGTGGTTCCTCTAACTCACATTTTAGTATGAGTCGATCAAATTCAATTATGTACTGTATAGAAAAACTTTTCTGTCGTAGGTGGTGAAATTTTATGAAAATATTCTGCCTGTACTATGGGGGAAGATCTTTGCACTGCATTTCAATCATTTTAGACCAGGCGGTAATCTTACTCTTCACTTCGCGTTGTCGAATACAATTCAGGTTCTCCCACTATAAAGAAACATTCTTTCTTAACTTAGTAACAACTAGCTTAACCCTTTTGTCAGGTGGAACATTTTTGTATTCAAAGGCTCGTTTCACTATTTGGACCACTTGATAAGTTCTTCTGGATCCATATGATTGTTAAAATTTTGTATGCACCTTGACTCGATCCTGGCTTCCCTCTGATAATCCAGGCCAAACCGTCGGGGTATTGGTTCTTAATATATGAAAATTTCCCAATGTAAGGGATTTATTTCCTTTCCTAGATCCTGCAAATCACCATTGTGGCTATAAGTGATCTCGTTGGATTGTCTCATCTCAATGGCGGCAAGCCTTTGTTGCTTTGGGAGGATTTTCAGTTGCATGTCCTTCATAGTGAGCTCTTGAGCACGTCTTTGTAAATTTCTTCTAGGTGACATTATGTCCATTTCTCTTGATTAAAGTTTTGGTTGGTGTAGGGTTGTAGATAAATGGTAAATCAAAGTTTAAGTGTTGGTGGTAGGTGTTAAGATAAAGTTTTGCTGAAGGTATGAATGTTAGATTTTGAAAATTTAGAGTTTGGGCTATGAATTGCGGTAAGAATGATTTATGTTGTGTTTACTTATTGTATACGCTCTTCGACATGTTTGTAATGTGTGAGACTAATATAGTCAGCACGTTAGTCTTATGCCCACTGACCGTCTCTTTAGGGGTAGCTCTCTGAGGTGCCTTAAAATTTGTTCGTGGTCATTTCCTTAATCAGTGAGTAATCTTATTTGAATGATTTGGACATAATTGGAGCCCCAACTGTAGCATCTATCACAAACCCATTTTAAAATGTTTGGATTATCAACTAGTCAGGTAGGGCATGGTGTTGACGCTCCCTAAGCAATTAGTTTAACTTCTCCCAAGCTTCATAAATGTTATCACCATCTAATTGGGTGAAAGACATGATGTCTTTCCTATGTTTGACAAGCTTGAAGGGAGGAATGTTTTGGGCAAAAATTTTTTGGGTTAAGCTGCTCTAAGTAGTGATTGATCCTTTGCTCAGAGTATAACTACCTATCTGTTTTATATCTATGTGAGAAAGAGAATAATATTAATCTAATGTCATCGCTGGAGACACTACTAAGCTTGAAAGTGACACGGTTCTAAGAAACTAGCCTAATAGAAGTATGGGTCTTCTGTGGGTGATCCCATAAATTGGTTTGAATCACCAAGATAAGTTATTTAAATTCAAATGCAGGGCTTCTATGGCAGGCTATTCAAGATTCGTGTGAATTCTGGCTATTAATATAATTGCATACTCCTTCAAGCTTTTATGTAATCTTCTTGAGGTTTCATGATCTCTAAGGATCTGTTTGGGGCAACTGCAACTTATTATAAAGCAGCTGCAGCTTATTATAAAGCAGCTGTGAAACTGCTGAAAAATAATATGATGTTCAAAAAGCTACGGTGACAATTACAATTTTTTTTTCAACAAAGTCAGACTACAACTAGAAAGCTACCACCGCTCATAGCCAGGACTTGTGGGAAATGCAGATTTTAGTGGTAGCTTTTTGAAAAGGTTGTCAAAACGCCGTTTACCCAAAGAGATAAAACTGTAGTGCGATGCCGCACCGCCGCCCTAAATGGACCCTAATTGCGTCATTTTAAGTTTTTGAACTTCTCAAATTTTTTTCAAGTTTTTTTTTTCCTTCAATTTCAGAGCAAATGACAATGGTTGACCTTAATTACTCGTACATATGCAGAGATAAGTGTTTGAAAGGTGACCCTATTCTAAAATAGGAAATATGAGAAAAAATAATAGGTAAAAGAGGAAAGAAACTGAATTAGATCCAGATCCATTTGGAACGTTTTAAGAAAAAAGAATCATTGTTCTCATTGATATACCATTTTGCCATGGAGGTGCTCAAAAAGTTCTCCCATTTGTGTGAAGATTCTCATTAAAATATCTACTAAGGATCTAATTAGAAGATGTTTTTAAGCTCAACACTAGTAACTCTATCCTCGAAACTAGATTTATCTTTTGGCTTACAAGGATCATAAATAATATTTTGAACAAAATGTAAATGAGAACTGAAGAGAATAGCAATTATCTAACTGTGAATGGAGAAGTTTGGAATATCCAAGTAGTTATAGTTTCTTCCATGAATAATACAGCCAACGTTCCGTTATCATCATGAATTTTTCAATTGCCAGTTTCAAAATTTCCATTAGATTTGAGAATAAGAGATGTATTAGTTTAGTTTCTGGAGATAGATAATATCAAGTCCATCTTGCATAATTGCGTATAATATCACTCTTTTTATGATTTTAGAGCAATTTCCTCTGACATTTAATGAACCAAACATCATTAAAAGAATAAGGATTGCTGATATTTAAGTAAGCCAACAAAATAGTTCTTAAGAATTTGACTGGGAAGAAATTTTATCTTGGTTGAAAGTAATTCTATAGCCACCATCTAGGATTGCTGAATATGTAAGTGCACATTAACGGTGAAGGAGCCAAAAATCTTAGCAGCATAAATTTTTGCCTGTAAACTGTAAAAAGTTTCCAATGATTTTTTTTTTTTGCAAGCCAAAAATCTTTTCCTTGTAAATCTATATCAATAATTTGATCTTCTTCTTCTTCTTCTTATTATTATTTTGTAAAGAAAGGCTGGCAAAGCCCACTGTAATGGCGTCATTTTCAGGGTTGTCAAACTTAGGCAAAACGGATAAGATAATGACATTGAATTATTTGTGTAAGTTTACAAATAATTACTGATTTTTTCTTATGGATTGAAGCCGCAGGCTGTTTAAAGCTTTCCAATTTTGGAATCTCAGAAAACGAAGAAATGGAAGGATTAATACCTTTGTAAGAGAAAATATTACATCAGGACTCCGCACGTAGAGCTACATGCGGAGTCCAACGAAATCATGCCACGTGACGCGTGGTAAAAAAAATAAAAATTTGCCCGGTAACGCATGGAATATTCTCCCCGTGTTACTGCATTATTCAGGTGTAATTATGTGTTATTCAGGTGTTATTATGTTCTGAGAATATTTCCGGTATTATAATAACACAATAACACATCAATAACACATAGTAACACCTGAATAATGCGGAATAACACAAAAGAATATTCCCCGCATTACCGGGCAAATTTTTTATTTTTTTTTTGCCACGCGCCACGTGGCGTGATTTCATTGGATTCTGCACGTAGCTCTACGTGCACGTAACTCTACGTGCGGAGTCCTGATGTAATATTTTCTCACCTTTGTAATTCAAATTTTGATTGAAGTCATCAGTAGCTGGATTAATATACAGTGTAACTGGCTGCTGGAATTAGGTAAACGATTTGGAATTTGAAATGAGACCTACAACCGTTAATTTATCATTAAGACATTGCTCCTTATCATAACTATACCTTTTTTCGCCTGTAATTTTTTTTCATTAATTTTGACTACTTCTGGCATGTTGCAAACCCTGGAATCATCCCTAATATCCAATTGTCAAGCATTCACAACTGAATGAACATCAATTGGAGACCTTCCCACTGATTGTGCACCACCAAAGCAACCGGTCTATCTTATATTCAAAATCAGATTAATGAACATTCAGCAATAAAGGAAGATCATCAATGGCCACTTCTTTCTTCTGTATGATGATTGAAACTAATGACTTTACCAAATTTTTTATTGAATAGATTCAATTATAGAGTAAATTCCAAAAATAAAAAGGAAGTCCGTGGAAAGCTTTCCAGATGACTGGATTTTTTTTCCCTTTTGGAGAGTCCATTCCCTTCATTCTCGATCAACTAAAAGATTGACCCTATCAGAATTCATGCATCCTCCACCATCAAGGGAATTGAGAATTTAACAAAGGGGATCCATGTTTGACGAAGGAGACACTAAAGAACAATTATTGATTCCAGTAACATCTGAGTATCTCACAAAAAAGCTCATCCTAAGGCAAAAATCGGTGGCATAAACGAAACTCTAGACTTAAAGACCAAAAATATCCTCATCCGTGGAGTGGAATGGAAAGTATCTCCTCGTTTGTAATGTTTCTTGAACAAAAATCAATCTAAGGCCATGTGCTCATTACAAAGAATTCCTTTTCTACAATCTTTACCATGATGGCCAATCGCCAAACAATTGATGTTAAGTGTTAGAATGATTTCTAAGATTCTTTGTTGCAAAAGCATCCTTGATGGAGATCTTACAGCAGCAACATATGATTGATCGTTGCTTCCATTAGAGGCCAATTGCCTCTCCAATGTTTTCAAGAAAATTTTTTCCTCTGAGATATCCCCACTCTCCAGTCTTCCATATTCATGAGAGCCTCACTTATATGCTTTCACTCCTCTAGAAGGTTTCTTTTGCAACTTATGACCACTTAATTAAAGATTTACAGTATAATATTTATACCCATTATGATAAATACACACCATTTGCAGTATGAAGGTCTTAATGGATTACACTCAACTATTTTGCTGTTCTTCATGATCTTCTGTGTTAGTTAATGATAACAATCTGACTATTCTGCACTCATCTTTTGGAGAAAACATTGCACGGACTCAATTAGTCTACCCTGACTTGCATAACCTGTAGCCTCATTGTGGCATTTTACACTGCCTTTCATATCATGTAACTCTTTGAGAGAATTTAGGAATGTAGTGGATCAAAATTTAACAACCGGATTGAGATTCCTGAACTCCCAATGTATAGATTTCTATGCCGCACTATAATATAAAGATAATGGTTTTAGTTTTTTCATTGTGCATCAAACCATCAATCACATATTTGAAATGCTTACAATTTTTTCATACAAACAGCTTCATTAATATATCTTCACTTCTACGAACCATAGTATTCAATAACAGTCTTACTCGTGGCCTGTCAATTGATTTCTTCTGTTCTTTTAACAATCCTTTTTAATTCTCTGAACGCTTATGCAACAAAATTCTTGATTCCTATTTTGTTTATGACAGCATAATAATATGGACTGTGGTATGACAATCCTTGTGCGCAGATTACTTCCATAACTCTGCTTTGAAAGCTATGATTTCCAGAAACTCTACATTTTAAGCTATAAAGATGTAATGGAAGTTGGATGGCATTAAGTGGTATTTATTCTGACAAGATTTGCTTACTCTGGAAATTTTTGGTACATATAAGCGGAATTTGAGATTGACACATGGTGACAAACAATTTTGTTATGGGTTAAATGGAAAGATAACTATTACTAAGATTGCTATATCTAGAAGCACACATCATCTTGCAATTTATGTTGAGATTAACATAAAATTAGCTAAAAAAATTATCTTCTTGACACGTTTTCATTTCTATCACCACCTAAAGTTTGTAAACAGTTGTGATTGTCTACAGCGCTTCATCAAGTGAAAGTTAAGGCTCTGTGCCTTTTACTTGTGAATTTATTGATGAGATGAAATATGATGTAATTCATTATCAAATGCTCATTGGTTGAGCCTTGGCTTTTGTTCAATATTCTGATTATTCAAGTTGATCTTTGGCATTAAACAAAAAAGAACTTTAGCATGAATGTGCACTTGTGTAAATGTTTTCCTAGGAAATAGGTATTTAGGGAACACGCAATTTGTATCTTAGAGTTGTTATCCATGTTTAGCATGTGCGTGTGTGTGCACTATTCTTGATAAATTTTGTAAACAGAATATTTGTAAACAATGTGTTGTGGACTAAATGTTGTACTTCGTGTTTTAGGATTTTCTGGGTATGAATGTATTGTTTGGCCTTTTTTTAGTCAAATGATTACAAATTCAAGTTCTGCGGTAATTTCAGTATTAATATTTTTTTCATTTATTTAATGGTGATGATATCTTATCCTTCATTACTGAAGAAAGCACTTCATAAGGACTTTGGGGTAAAAGTTGGTGATATGCTTTGGAAATACTGCAGAGGAATTGATGATCGGAAAGTTGAAGTTCTAAAGGTCTGTAAATGGAGCTTTAAACTTAGTTGACTATGTTTCTTTTATTCTGGAAATTATGATTTTTTAAATTTTTTTCTTCTCTTGACGTTTATCTGAAATAACAAAGTAGTTTAGTTGTAACAATTCATTACTCCCAAAATACCTGTTGGCAATATGTTTAATTTATATAAAAAAACTAAAATCTTTTGTACATCCATTGTATTATGAACTGTAGACACAGATAGATATTTATTATAAAAAGGTATAAAAGGGCTTGCAAGATTTGTGAGAATTGGCAAATCTCTGATCCTTGGCTATATATTGTTTTTTGGTAAAGGTAGATGCAGAGCATACCAAATTTTCATTTATTTTCTTTGAGTTCCTGAAAAAGCATTTTGGCCTACTTCCTACAATTTACAATATACAGATTTCCCCCCTTCATTGTTCTGATGACCTGAAAGCCAAAAGGTGCCAGAAATTCTAATATATCCATTTTGCTGCATTATAATGATGAAAACGTTATGAACCTTATTTGATTCTGGGGTTGGTCTCTGTCAAGTTGTATTGCATGCCTTGAGAACCTTCATGTTTCTGACATCCTAGATGCCAAACAGTTTATGCTCATTCTATCTTTGTAAATAAATTTTATACTTTGTACGCACTGCACCGCATAAAATTTAGCTTGACTGCTCTGTAGTATTTGATATCTATTACTAGTGTTTCTTTGGCTGCATGTGCCGATAGTGTCCTCCAATTGAGACAATTGGACAAAAGCGAACTTAATGCTTTCTAAACCAGTAATCAATATGCAACTTAGGCTAGGCAGAATTTTATTTTTATTTTGTCTTTTTTGAGGGCGTGGAATAGGCTTAGGGAGGATTAATTTAAGACTGTGAAGTAATCTCTATATAGGGTAAAATGATTTAGGCATGCTCAATGAAGGTCAAATTCTAGAAGATATATTGATAAGATGTAGATTCTTTTGTTAAAACATGAGAAAAAGGTCCAACGGTAGCATTGATAGAAATTGTACAAAAATATTTAAGCAAAATAGTTTAATGCCGTGCAACACTCAGTGATGAAAATGAGAAGTGAAGATTTAAAAAAAGCTTACTCCAAGCAATAGAAATTAACCTACTGATGATGATGATATTTATTTGTTTTTTCGTCGATTCTTTTTATTGAAAAAATGTCAAGGCGTCTCTATATTATGCTGTTAAATCTGCTGATTATTTCATCTGAAGGATGTTCTTTTTTTGAGAAACTTGTTTGTTAGGGGGATAAGTTCCTGTTTGGATTGTGATAGATTTGTTGTTGGTCTTACTCCATGCATTTTCTTTTAATCATGTTCATTTTTGCATTTCAGTTTTTGTTCATTTATATTTGACGTATTTTACAGGAAACAAAATCTATTGGTGCTGAGGTGAACTGGGGGGTTAGATTTCGTAACACCAAGGATGTGGGTATCTGTTTGATTATAAGAATATTTCATTGTTATCCTACTATTTTTATAAACTACTTTTTATACTGCTATTTTAGTGTGAACATTTTCTTGACAACCTTTCTAAGGAGGTATCTTCCCGCCTTCGGGAATGTGGTGTGGTTGCACGCACTGTCAATCTTAAGGTACTTTATTTTGTCATGTTGAAATTATTTAATAATCTTTTTGAGTTTTATCTGGTATATGATTAATATTAAAGATTCCTGGACAGTGCTCCAGATTGCTGGGATAAACTCTTTTTGATGATACTTTAATACTTGGGACTAAATTTAGTCTTACAATGTGGTGCTGTACATATGTATACCTTGCTCAGGTTAAAAAGAGAAGAAAAGGTGCAAAAGAGCCTGCAAAATTTATGGGATGTGGTGACTGTGAAAATATGAGTCGCTCTATGACGGTATTCACAAAATAATTTATCTTTATCATTATCAACATGATCACAATATTTTTTAGTTTGTCAACATAATCACAATTTTTTTAGTTTGGATTTAAGACTCCTCATCCTCCATTTTTATTAAGCATTGATTGAGGTGTTAAAATTGCTTTTGTAGAAATCGTTCTATGCAACTTTATTAATATTTGGGGCATTCATATACATACCACCAAATTCCTGTTTATTTACATGTCTAACACCTAAACATTTCTTTTTACATTTATGCCACCCAAATCATTCATATCATATAAAAAATACCAGCATTTTAACTTTTAAAATGTGAAATGCCTCTTTTTATGCATAAATAAGGTGATACGTATGTAAAAAATTGAACTTTAGTTGTGAGATATGTAAATACCTATGAATTGAGTGATTTGTATGTAAATTTTTCTTAATATTATGATTGGTCTATCAATCTATGTTGTCCTTCCATATTATCTATCCATTTATGCATCTTCTCCTTTCAGTTTTCTAAGTTATTGATGCCTTCTACAATTCATGCCAATTACTAAGATTATAAATATATTTCCCGTAGTGGAAGAAATCCTTCTCATTTTTTACTTCATTACATTTTTATAGCTTCCTGTTGCTACGGATGATGCGACCATGATACAGAGGATAGCAAAGCAAATTTTTTCTTCATATCACCTTGGTAAGTTATGATTGAACATTATCAATGTGTTTTATGACTTTTTTTATCAGTGTTGCAACAAAAATGTTATCTTCCTGCATAACTAGGAGGTTGTATTTTTCTCATATGCCGATCAGAAGGAAATTGTCGAGTTATGTGTAATTAGTGGGTTTTATTGAGTTTATCTGTTAAACATTGTAACACCTATTTCAACACATTTTTTGAACGAAATAGCAAGTTTTTCAAGGGCAATCAATTCTTTATGGTATCAGAGCCTAACCCGAACTGTCCGCATTGGGGCTGATCGACATGCATCTCGATCTTAGCAAGTGGTGTCTTCATCACGAATTAGTCACAATCAGAGCTAACTGGGACACGATGCCTGCTCATCGTTGAAACTGTCGATGTGAGGGATCGTCGCTGCTTCCATCGGTAGCTACTCTGTGGGTTGCGACTTACCTGTGTGAGAGAGCGGATGATGAGAAAAACGGGAGCTTCGCGGCTACTCTGTGGGTTGCAGCTTACTCTTGCGAGCAGGAGGCAGGAGTAGCTTTGGAAGAAGTTAGTTCCGGAGCCTTTGTGCGGTGAGATCCCGTCCAGTCGGTGCACTGCTCGAGCGCAGGAGTGGAAGAGGGGAGTTCCGGAGGACTTTGCGCATCCGATGCATCCTGAGTGAGAAGGAGCTCTCGCAGCTTCGAGAAGGGAAACTGGCTATTCAGTCGCTGCTTTCCAGTGAGCCCTAATCACGACAACTGAGAGCTTCGAAACGATTCCTTCATTTGCTACAAAGCTGAGGAGAAGTGCTGATTCCTTTGTGTGTAGGAACATGGAGGTTCAAGCAGCTTGCTGTGGAATAGAATCTGGCAAGGGCTTCAGATCAGGCCATACAAAGTAAAGAGTAGTTATATTGAGGATGTCAGGTGACAGATAATATGGGAAGCAAAGGATTGGAACTTCTGCGGAAGATGGATCCCGAAGTTCTGAAGGCCTTGGTCGAGCTCATGCAGGGAGCTAATGTCTCGACGGGAGCCGCTACCTCAACACGTATACCGATTCAGCCTAGTGGACTTCCAGGAATGCGATCATCTTTGGCTGCCTCAAGCTCGGGGGGACGGGTGCTTAAGGGGAGAACAACAGGTGCTACGATTGTGGAGAAGTGAGACACCTGAGCAAGATGTGTAAATTTACCCAAGGAGAGACAAGTGGACTTGGACATTCTAGAGGCCGCGATCTTTATTGTGGCAAGTCAAATGGTAACGGAGAACGAGTGAGAGACGAGAGTAATCTTTGCCAATGAGGATCACGAGTTACTGGAGATGTTGAAGAGAAAGCAGACAGCGGCATGTGATATCATTGAGGATGCATCCACCTTATCGTCATCCAAGGGAAACACTGCTAGTTATACTCACTCAGCCAAAGGTGCTCGTGATACACGCTTTTGCCTCTATATCCACCCCAAGTTCACAAGAATTGATAATAGATTTTGGTGCATCCCGACATGTGACGAGTGCCACTTATGAGTTTTGTTCCTATACTGACTTGGCAGTTTCAAAGGGCATTCAGACAACTGATGGTACAACACAGCCTGTGATTGATAATGGTACAAGGAGGTGTACCAATTCTATGATTATGTTCAATATTTTGAATGCTCCTTTTCCAATGAACATTTTATCCATTAGTATCATTATACTTCAATTAAAATATGTTGTTTCATTTGATATTTTAAAGGTAATCTTTCAAGTGAAGTGGACTGGCCGTAAACTTGGGACTGACACGTGACATAGTAGACTCTGATACATGGATAGAGAGGGGATGGATTCAACCTTGACATCTATTTTTGAGATTGCTGGAGCAAAAGAATCTAAGAGGAGTGTGGATGATGTATTGCTACTACATCACAGATGCATGTGACACTCTTCGTTTAGTCTATTGAGTATTTTGTATCCATCCATATATGAAAAGAAAATAAAGAGAAACTGGTGTATGATGCTTGTGAGTTTGGCAAGCTCACAGGAGCTCTTATGTCAGTTCTGTGAGTAGGAGCTCTGTTGTGTTTGATTTGTTACATTCTAATGTATGGGGACATCCTATTAGTTCTATGAGTGGTTATTTTGTTATGTTCATTGATTGATTTTCTCGTGGTACCTGAATATATTTGATGAAACAGTAGAGTGCGGTGGTTGCTTGCTTTTAAGATTTTTACAAGACAATCCAGACCAATATGAGGCAATTGTGAAGACATTGAGATCTGATAATAGGACAGAGTATATCAACAAAATATTTGGGGAGTATCTGTCAACTCAAGGGATACAACCCCAAACCACATGCCCATACACGCTAGCACAGAATGAAGTAGCAAAGATGATCAATATTTTCTATAGTATGGAGCATGATGATGACAATGAATGTCCCAAAACACTTATGGGGGCAAGCAATGTTGACAACCTCACAACTAATTAACAGGATGCCCTCAAAACTACTGGAGTGGAAGTCTCCTTGTCAGATATTGAAATGAGACGATAATGAAATTCTTCCATTAAAGGTATTTGAATGTGTTTGCTATGTGAATATAGCAGACCATCCGTAAGGAAATTGGATCTCAGAGCTATGAAATGTATGTTCATTGGTTATTCTGCTACTCAAAAGGGTTATGTCTGATGAAGCCTGATTGAGAAGAGACTCTTTGTGAGTGTGAGTGTGTCATTCAGAGAGTTTGAACCATACTATGCTTTGGACGTGAATTTACCCTTTGGTGACTAAACATATATCAGAGATATGAGGCAAGGAGTGAGTAGTAGTGGTGATGGAATGTTGCAAGTGGGATCAATACCATGTCCTGTGATCTGGGATGAATCAATTGAGGCCACATAAATTGAGGAGATGGAACCCCGAAGTGATGGGACTCAGGCTAAAGTTGAGTTAAGGGTGTATACACAGAGGAAGAAGAAACTGAGGGAACAAAGTCTGTAGTACGAACAAGTCTTTTGTCTCGGTCTTCCCCAAGTCTCAAGACATCTACATCCACATTTGATTTAAAACTCTCAGGTGATATTATTCCTCCTCAATCCACTCCTACCCCCTAACATTTAGGAGGGCCACCTTTTGCAATGCAACACATCCTCTTGATCTTTTTTGGTGGAAACTTGACATTACGAACTTTATTTTTTATTCTAACATCTCACATTCGCATGGAATATTCATTGCATCATTGGACTCTGTCTCTGTGCCAAAGTATTGACAGACTGCTAAAGAGGATCCCAAGTGGAAAGCGGCGATGCATGAAGAGCTTCGAGCTTTTGAAAAAAAACTGAACATGGGAGATTTTTACCACAATCAATAGGGAAGAACCGAGTTGGATGGAAGTGAATCTTCACTGTAAAACAAACTTTAGAAGGGAAGGTTGAGAGATACAAAGCACGATTAATGGCCAAAAGATACAGTCAGACGTATGATATTGACTATGATGAAACCTTTGCACTTGTTTCAAAGACGAGCACATCGAGGACACTGGCTTCTCTGACAATGAATGGTGGATGGACAGTCCACCAAATTGATGTGAATGATATTTTTCTTCATGGGGAGCTACTGGAGGAGGTATATATGGAGATTTCACCAATATTCAGTACGTCCCAAACAATGGGCAAAGTGTGTAGCTCAGGAAGTCAATGTATTACTTGAAGGAGTCTCCTTGAGCCTGATTTGACAAGTTTAGAATGACGATAGTTGGCATGAAATATCAACAAATCAATCATGGGATATCAGCAGATCAGTGCATACTACACAGTGTTCTTTCGGCAGCATGAATGTCACACTATCATCCTTGCTGTGTATATGGATTATAATTATCACTGGTGATAATGAGACAAAAATTGCTCAACTTAAGGTTAGATTGGGGAAGCAGTCTAAGGTAAAGAATCAGGACAACACATATATTTTCTTGGGACCGAAGTGGCCATGAACCTGAGGGGATGATCCTATCCTAGAGAATGCATGTACTGGATCTTCTCACGGAGATAAGTATGCGGGGGTGCAATTCAACAGTCTCTCTAATTGATCAGAATGTCAGGCTCAGTACAAAGACAGATGAATCAGTTGATCGTGAGATGTAGTAGAGGTTGGTGGGCCACCTAATCTATTTGTGCCACACTCGAACCAATCTCTTTTGCAGTAAATGTGTCGAGCCGCTACATGCATTATTCAAGGAAGGGTTTTATGGATGCAATGTATCGGATTCTGAGATATGGAGGGTGCACCAGGAAAGGGTTGCTATTCAGGAAGAACGATCATGTAAATATTGAGGGCTTTTGTGATTCTGACTGGACAAGTTGTGATGATGACAGATGATCCACGTTAGGATACTTTATGTTTGTAGGTGAAAATTTGGTCTCGTGGAAGAGTAAGAAATAATAAGTTGTAGCAAGATCAACAACAGAGGCAGAATACAGGGTCATGACACTAGGAGTTGCTGAGATGATGTGGCTGAAGCCTTGTTGGTTGAGCTCAAAGTGGATCAGGAAACTCAAATGAAGTTGTTGTGTGACAATAAGTCGGCAATCAACATGTTGGAACTAAGTCATGTAGCTACGAGAGAGCAGGTGGATGACTGCCTTACTAAAAAATTTAGTTCAGTTAAGTGAGATTATGTAACAAGATGAGCTTAGTGAATATCTTTCACTCATCTTGAAGGGGAGTGTTGTGAGTTACGTGTAACTAGAGGGTTTTATTGGGTTTATTTGTTAAACAGCTATTTAAACGCATATGTTGAATAACAAGGTTTATTTGTTAAACACCTATTTAAACACATGTGCTGAATAAAATAACAAGTTTTTCAAGAGCAATCAATTCTGTAAAAGCTTGGTAGGGCTTTGTTTGTGTCTGCCTTATAAGAGATTAGATTTATTTTTGTAGAAGGATTTGGTCTTTTAAATGGAACTAATTCCATGCTTTGGCAATAGTAAACTTTTTAGATGCACAATAATTCATTGATTATGGAGTGATTGTGTACTATTAGCCGACTTTGTTGTCGGAGGATTAGAATGGTAAAGTGTTAAACTTATTATATAAGTAGAAGTTATGTAAAATAATTTTTGAAAAGTGGATTTAACTCCTCATACAATAAGAATAAATGGAAAATGTGCCAAATAGTTGGGATGAGGCTCTGCATTTGTAGTTTACAATTTTGTTTTCGAATATGTTAATAGTTTTATACCTTCTTTTGTGAACATGAAAATTCCAATCTCTTTTGTCTGTGACATGAAGATTCCAATCTCTATTGTGTTCATATTCATGGACTAAAGTAAGAGAGAAACAATTTGCTTTAAACTTCATTCTTAGAGAAATATAACTACATATTGTAGATGTTCTAAATAGATTATTTATTATCTTGATATTGAGCTCCTCGTGAGAGCTGTGAAGTCCAAGAGATATCAAAAGATCTTGCAATTTTGGTTTTGAGGTAGATTATAATGTTTTACTACAGCCGGGCTTGTGAACTTCTCAAAAAATGCTACGTCTTTTTATAAATATCTTATATGGGGCCTTCATTTTGAATCAGTATCTTATTTGTTGACTATTTGTTTTTTTTGATAGTTTTCTTTCCAGGATAATTTTCAGAGATTTACAAGGCATGTATGAGTTTTTGAATTACAGTCTTTATGTTTTTTGTTTTTTTTATGTTCAAGTGTTGGTTAAATATGGATTTTTCTAGCATAGTACATTTTCGTGGAAATTATTCTTATGCATCAATGTTTTGGATTTATGATTTTGGTGAATTTTTTCATTTTTTATTTATTTAATTATTCCAGTGATTAATGAGAAAGTATTTATTATATTGGTCATACATTTATTTTGAATCTTGTGTTCGTGTTCTTGAATCCATACATTAAGTCATTTGTTGCATTAGGAAGCTTTTAACTTAGGACGTCTCTGATTGAAATTGGTATTATGGTTAAAGTTTCGTCATCAACAAGAAGTAAGCATAATAACTGGTTCCTTTAAATGAAACTAGTTAAGCTATGAATTTGAACATTTAAAATATTACTAGTTACACCCTATGATAATCTCCCCATTATTTGAAACATGTCGTAACAGAAGCCGATGTCAGTTTGCTGACTAAATCCACCTCCATTACTTATTTTTATAGGAATTCAACAAAATAGGTAGGAGATGTCACGACTCGGCCGTTGCTTGGAGTTAAATAAGAAAGGAACGAACAATCGAACTGTGAAAATCTATTCACTGTTATTCTGATTCTATCTCTAACAATTTAATATTTAAATAATACATGAAAGAGTCACTTAAGAAAACAATTAAAATTAACAAGTAAAAGTTATACATTTCTTGTTGATGTTCTCGTCTTCCGTATAGATTTGTTCGTTCTATTCATCTTGTTTAAATTTTTAAAACCTAAAAATAATATTAAAACAACATAATGAGTTATTTAAAAATAACCTAGGAGTTATCACTCTACTAAATTACAATATTCCAAGGAAAAGAATATAATATGTATGTGAGTATAGGAATTTATATAATATGCTGTCTTTCATATTTTATAAGCAATATAATATATATACTTATAAGTAATCTGATATATGTTAATGCATGCATCAATGACTTTTTTCTAAATGATTGCTAAAATCAATTTCACATTTACCTATTTCGTCCTGGAGACCCGAATCGAAACCTGCAGCTTCCTAAGTTGCGCTTGGCTACTCTGTTTGCGCCCTGGATAGCTAACTGTGCTATAGTAGCTGAGCGTAGGATTGCAGGAGCTCGCGGCATGGAGCGAAAACGATGGTGGTTTCAAGCGAACGAAACCGAGAAGGGGAGAAAAATTTTAGAAGGCTTTGGAGGCCCCAAATCGTTGCATATATCACAGGTTAGGTCGGTTGGCTACAGTAAAATGGGATTAAGGATGAACTAATTAAAGGTTAATTAGGTTTAGTTTTTTTATAACTTTCAATTTTTATATCTTTCAATCTATTTATGAGTTACGCTTAATGTTTTATATGAAATTGATCGATTTATTATGTGTAATTTTATAAAATTATTTTGATTGAAATCCGAGGAGTGCAAAAAATTGGATTATAATTTAAATTGTGAAAAATTTTCTCCGATTTCTCAAAAAATGGTTATTACAGGAGTATATTCAATCACTTAATTTCACTCGAAATGAGACATTTCAAAATCTTTTCAATTTGCTTAAATATTTCTTAAGCAGAAAAAATCTCATATATATTCTTCAAATAAATTTACAGAGCATCTAAAATCCATAACAAAAATATAAAATTTAACTGTTGACTTTTCTGAAAAATTCTTTATCTTACAATAATTGTTCAAGAAAATATAATCTCAAAAATGCACTTGACTTTAACTCAGCCTCAACTTTTTCTCTTTTCTTGTAAAAATAATTATAATCATCTAATGAGAAGATAAAAAAATTTAATACTTAATTTAAATGCTAAGAACCATAAATATGCATGCTAGTCCAGAATAGAGTAAATCATAAAAATGAGCACATGTGATGTTCGATGCGAAATTTAAAATAAAAGGTTATATCACAAAAATAATAAGATAATTTCACAAGCCATTATGTATATCAATTTTCTCTTCTACTTAATCAATTCTTGTAGTCTTGTATTTCATTTTAGCTTTAAAGTATGCTATGTGTAGTAATATAGGCTAGTTGCCATCCTAACTCAGCCCAAATGCTACATTATCTAGTTTAATAGAGCCCAGGTGAAACCCAACATTGTCACTATTGAACAAGCTTTAGAATCCTTTTGTCCCTACAGTGGACTCTTTTGCTCAAATGGATACCTTTCTTCCCCTATCTATGCAGGTATATAACAGTTTCTCAACTTGTTCCCCATACCATGATATTTGTTCAGCGCCACATTTTTCAAAACTAATTAGTTTAATAAATTTGTGATTCCTGTTCAAATATATTAAATAACGGCATATGTAAATGTGTAATTTACGTATACCAGATGCTTTTTTTAGCAGTATTGCCAATTAATGAAATCTTTATAATATCAAAATGCACTTGCAAGTTTGATTCCTGAACAGGAAACTGTGACCATGCATCCCACAGTAGTAATATTTATACCGTGCATTTGAGGCATTAATCTACTATATATATAAATATATGTGCAAAAGATTGAAAATTTTGTTTTTTATATTAAAATATGTTAATCTTATCCACTTGATGATTTATCCTGATGTAAAAGACTTCCCGAAATCTCTTCCTTTTATAAGCAATTTCAATATTGCCCATACAATCTTAAAAACCTACAAGCCCGAAATTACATTAATTTATTAAAAGAAAATCCAAACAAAATCCAATTCAAATGAAAAACTTTCCCACTTTTCCCACTGCCTCTCTTCTCTTCCTTTTTCTCCTCTTTTTGCCCTTCTTCTCTTATTCTTATTGTCTCCTTCTCGTCTCTCTGATTCTTTCTAGTCTTCCCTAATTTTCTCCCAATTGCTTCGTTCAAGTAAATCAATCACATCCATCAATTCCATCAATTAGCGCTGCATGCACAGATAAGTGGACTTTCGAAATTTCATTTCTGCTACAGTACCAGAACAGTGATTTTAATTAAAAACTTTAGGAAACTTTATCAAAACTAAAATTAATTCTATAACATACTCATATTTGCAAATTAGCCTATTGTTCTATATATCAAAATGATCCTTTTGAAGAATAAAACACAATGAGATAAATTTTAATGAATTTCGATAAAGTTGAGTATTTTATTGTAATTAGTTTTGATATTTTTGCAGTGATACCCTTTCCAAAAGCAGGGTATTAATATTCTTCCTTAATAGAATTTCATCCTCAAAATTCGCTTCTGTAATCTTTTAAAGGTGAGAATATCTCTCTCATCTCTAATTTTGCACTAGACCTGTATCTCCATTTCAATTTTAAAAAAGAATTTTATGTTTACCGACTTCTTAATATCACACTAGAATTTTTTCCGGTTCTTCTATACAAGTCAGATCTTTTTGTACTTCAATTTTACTATGTGATGCCCTCTGATTTGCATCATTGACGTATATTCGGAGCATTGAAAAATTAAATACCTCATTCGCATCATTCATATATTAGGGCAAGGCTAATCTGTAAGCTACATTTCCAACTCTCTCAATAGTTTCAAAAGGATAAATTTACTTGGAACTCAGCTTCTCTTCTTGACCGAATCTGAATATAACTTTCATGGATTGAATTTTTTAAAAACCGTCAACTTCAAGTTCTACTATTTTATATTTAGAGTCATAATATTTTTTACTAATAATCTTGGACAGCTCTCAATTTGTGTCTAATAATCTGGCCGACCAACCTAATTGAAAGGGGTGGAACCCTCTAGTTACACCAGGATCAGTTGGGGCTCACTTAGCCGCTAATCACGTATACGAGGAGGGGAATTAAGGCGGGCTTTAGAGGGAAAGTTTGAATTTGTCTTGGCGGATATTTATTAGGACTAATTAGCTAGGGTTTGCTTTATATTTGGTTTTCTTGCAGTTTTTCTTTTGTCGACCTTTTCCTAGCGGCGTCTAGGGTTTGTAGAGAAATGATCTACCTCTTGAATTGTAAATCACCTTTGTATTTTCTTTGTTTTGCTTAAAGATTAATCTAGTTAGCCCAAATGTTTGAGTTTCCCACTTATTTCGTGCTATTTGTTCGCTAATTTTGGTTCCGTATTAAATTGGTATCAAAATAAAATCTTGGAAAGATGGCATTAAGGAAAGTTTATGCTTTGAAAGAGAGATTGGAAGAAGTATTACAACTTAAATCTGAGATAGAGGAAGTGTTCTCGGCCATAGCTGAAAGATTTGCTTTCATTGACCACCGATTTAAGAGCTTGGCAGAGATGATGAGGCTTTTTGAGATGCAATCCAAGACCCCGCCGACGGCTCAACCAAGGGTTGCCAGAGAATCCTCGACCAAATCAAAGAGTAAAGAGCTCGAATGAGAGGAACATGAGGAAAGTATCCATAATGAAGAACTCCCTCTCAAGACTTTAATAGGGTGTGGATTAGAGATTTCTGATGGAGAGGTTGGGCCGAAATATGATCAAAGGAGGAAATTTTACCCTAGATGAATGGGGGAAACACCAGAGGGTGATGAAGTTGGGGTGATGTTGCTAGGGTTAGGAAGTTGAAGATGTTGATCGTCGAGAGAGAAGAGATACGTGAGTGGGTGTATCGGGTGGAGTGATGCTTAATGGTGACAATGCTTAGTGGGAAGGAGAAGCTCATGGCGGCAGACATATGTTTGAAGGGGAAATCCTTAACATGATTTCAATGGAGGGAGCAAGATACTCGATTCGTTCGTGGTAGGATTTTAAAAATTTTTTGTTCGAGCGTTTCTAAGTCATTTGGAGTGGAGACTTACACGAGTAATTTTTTGTCTTGACTCAGGAGGAGACGATCATTGAATATAAGGAGAGGTTTGAGATACCGTCAGGACGGCTGAGGGGGATTTTTGAAGTAGTATTGGAAAAAAATTTGATGAAGGGTACAAAGCCTGATATACATGCAACATTTTGACAATTGAGACCGTGGGGGTTATGGGCGCTCAGATTGTTGTTAGACAATAACTGGATGGAGAAGACCAACAAAGGAGATACCACAGGATGATTCCACAATAATACCTCGATGACCATGAAAACGAGGATCGAAACCGTGCTATTTAAGGAGGCGCTAAAGGAATGGAATATAATGGTTCATATAGGGTTCAACTTCAGGTCCTTATAGGGTTCAACTTCACAGAGGTGATGTCTAGGAAAAGTGTGCAAAGCGATTATTTTGTTGATATGATGAGAAGTATGCACTAGACCACCTGTGCAAGGATCACATACTCCAGGTCCTTACAGTTTGGGACGGGGAAGAGTCATATGGTGAGGAGTCGGAGGAAGAAGTGGAGGAAGGGGAGCATTTACACATGGATGTGGCGGAGGTTTCCCTCATCTCAGTGGAACACGAAATCACAACATGAAGGTGAGGGGACAAATCAAGGAGTAGTCTGTAATGGTGTCGGTAGATAGTGGGGTCACTTACAATTTCATCACAAATTATGTCGTGGACCAATTGGGGTTGAATTTGATATATAGGGGAAGCTCATGATAAGGACAGGGAAGGTGGAGAAAAGTCGATAAAATTGCAGAGGATTGGTATTGATTTACAAGGTCTACATGTGGTGGAGGACATCCTTATCTTGAACTTGAGAAGCACAGATGTGATTTTGAGAATGAAATGGTCACAGACAATTGTAGACACAATGGTAGATTGAAAATTCCTAACTATGTAGGTTAAGGTTGAGGCGAGGAAAGTGGTGCTGAGGGGAGATGCTAGCCTTTGCAAAACGATGGTCTCCCTCAAAGCCATTCTCAGGATGATATAAAGTTTTGGGTTAGGCTATTTGGGGATGATATAAAGAGTTGGGTTAGGCTATTTGGTGGAGTTGTAGAGTACAGGGGAGATCTGGGATCTCGAGTCAGTAGAGTTTCTCGAGTGTGTTCAACAGCTTCTGCAACAGCTCTTTGACATATTTCAGCAGCCTCGCGGGTTTCCTCCGTCGAGGGATTACGAGCATGCCATTACATTGAAGGAAGGTATTCCTTCTGTCAATGTCAGACCATTATGATATCCATAGATTCAGAAGAATGGGATAGAGAGGATGATTTGGGAGATGCTCAAATAAGGGGTTATTGGGCCTAGTGTGAGCCTCATTTCTAGTCCAGTTTTATTGGTGAAGAAAAATGATTGTAGTTGGAGATTTTATGTGGGACTATAGGGCTCTAAATAAGGAAATGGTATTGGACAAGTTTCTATTACGGTGATTCATGAGATGTTAGATGAATTTTATGGAGTCATCTTCTCAAATATTTATCTAAAGAGGACACCAGCAGATCCGGATGAACCCAACTGAAGTGCCCAAGATAGCATTCAAGACTTAAGGACATTAGTAGTTTTTTGTGATGCCGTCCAGCCTTACCAACGCTCCGACTACCTTTCAGTCTCTCGTGAATAAGATTTTCCAGCATTATCTTATGATGATCTTCATGATATTTTTGGATGACATCCTAATCTACAACCGTACGAAGACGGTATATGGGACACCTAATGACAATATTGGAGACGTCGAGAGAGCACCAATTTTACATCAACTTGAAGACATGCTCCCTTGTGTAGCCATAAGTGGAGTACCTAAGGCATTGGTGACTAGGACAGGGTAGTAGTGAACCCACCAAGGGTTGAGGCTATGTTGGCGTAACCTTTATTGAGAATCTTGAAGAAGTTGAGAGGGTTCTTAGGACTCGCCAAATACTACCGAAAGTTGTTGAGAGGTTATGATACGATTGTATGGCGCTTGACGGAGCAGCTGAAGCAAGAAAATTTCAAGTGGGGTAAGCAATGACACATACTTTTGAATAGCTAAAGAGAGCCATGAATAGTGTTGGGTATTTAGCACTTCTAGACTTCAGTGGACCACTTGTGGTAGAGATGGATGCGTCAGTGTATGATTTTGAGCAGTAACATGCAGGACCAGCGTCCTATTGCCTATTTTAGCCAGGTGCTCTCTGCAAGGGCGATGCTCAAGTTCGTAAACAAGCGAGAATTGATGGTTATTGGCTTGGCCATCTTGAAGTGGGGTCCTTATCAGTTGGGATGACACTTTACAGTGAAAACAGATCATAGGAGTTTGAAATATCTGTTGGAGTAGAGGATGGTGACTAAGGAGCATCAGAGGTGGCTATCCAAGTTACATGGATATGATTTTGAGATTCAGTATTGCCCGAGACTGGAAAATAATGCTTCAGATGCACTATAGAGGAAGGTGGAGGAGGCCCAGTTGACAACTTTATTAGTACCCATGGTTTTAGATTGGGAATCATTAAGGTGGGAAGTTGAACATGATACGGGGCCGAGGAAGATCAAAAAAGAGTTGCTATAGGATCCGACCGGTCAACTAGGATATGCATTGAGGGGGCAACAAATACTCTACTAGGGACGATTTGTAGTACCTAGGGCATCAGGTACATTCCTAAAATGTTACAGGAATTTCGCGGCAACACAATTGAGTAGCACTCAGGGGTACAAAAAACATACATTTGACTGTCGACAGAGTTATATTGAGTGGGCGTGCACAAAGATATAGAGGACATGGTGACAAGTTGTGATGTGTGCTAATGACAGTAGTATTTGACTATGGCACCAGGAGGATTACTGCTGACCTTATCTTTACTTGAGAAGGTTTAGGAGGAAAGAATGAATTTTATAGAGGGGTTGCCACGATTTGAGGGATTTACTATGTTATTGGTGGTAGTGAATTGTTTAAGCAAGTATGCACACTTTATTCCATTGCCAAACCCTTACACTAATGTTTTAGTCGTTAGTGTGCTCATATGAAAAGTGGTTCTTTTTGCATGATATTTCAGAATACATTGTATCAGACAGGGACAGGGGGTTCCTCAACCAGTTTTAGATGGAACTGTTTAACTATAAGGGACAATTCTAAAATGGAGCACAACATGTCTTCCCGATACAAATAGCTAGGTGGAGGTGGTTAACAATTGTGGAGACGTACCCGTATTGTTTTGTATCAGATACGCCGAAGCTGTGGGCAAGGTAGATTGCTTGGGCAGAGTATTGGTACAACACTTCATACCATACTGCAACACAAATTAGTCTTTTGAAGATTTTGTATTGGCAAAATTCACGTCCCCTATGCACTATAGGCATAACACAGAAAATATTTAGTGTAGACCGATACTTGGAGGAGAGTGATAAGATTTGATAAAGCTCAAGAAACATCTATTGAGGGCACGATAAACCATGAAAAGGAAGGCTAATGGACATAGGAAGGAGTTACAATTTGAGCACAGGGACATGATCTATTTGAAGTTGAGACTGTTCCGACAGAAGGCATTGTCCAGGAGGATTGAGAAGCTTTCTTCATGATATTTTGGATCTATGTGATTGTGACACGTATTGAGACAATGGTATACTGTCTGAGCTTGCTACCACCATCATCATTGCATCCATTTTTTAATGTATCACAACTGAGGTGTGCTATCGGAGAGCACACACCCTTGACTTCACTACCTCTGATGCTGACAGAGGACATGAAAGTGGTTTTGAAACCTTTGGAGGTGGAAGGACAAATGAGGTGCTGATTAAGTGAAAAGATTTATTAGATTATAAAGCAAAGTGGGAGTCGTATGAAGTGATTCAGAAGCAGTTTCCATCATCTCACCTTTAGATCAGGTGCTTCTTTGGGAGGTGAGTATTGACATGCCTGTTGTGCCAGTCCAGGAGGGATTGGCATGGATCGAAGCTGCACGGCCAAAACAGTCGACCTAGTTGAAAGAGGCGGAAACCTCTAGTCACGGCAGGAATGATTCCAACCCCCGAGTGGGACCCACTTACTGGTAATCACATATGCATGGAGGAGAATTAAAGGGGCTTTGGCTGGAAAGTTGGAGTGTATCTTGGGAGAGTTTTTAGTAGGACCGATTAGCTATCGTCTGCTTTATGTTTGGTTTTCCAGTAGCTTTTCTTTTGTCATTTTGTTCCCAGTAGCTTTTAGGGTTTTTGATGTGACGACCTTCTTCTTATAGGTAACCTTTGTATCTTATTTCTTCTGCTTAGAGATTAATCCAATTAGCCCTAATTTAGGTTTTCCCACTTATTATGTGCCATCCGTTCATTGGTTTTGGTTCTGATTTATATAATATTCCAAACTTTCTCAGTAGCTTGTTCCTCTATTTGTGACTCTAGTAATTGTCTCTCTACAGTATCAACCCAACTCAATGGAATTTAGCATTTCCTATCATACAATATCTCATATGATGCCATTTTAATACTTGATTAATAGCTGTTTTTTTAAGTAAACTCTATCAATGAAATATGATCCTCTAAGCTACTGCCAAAATCTTGAACACATATTCTCAATAAATCTTCTAATACCTGAATGATTCTTTTAGATTGGTCATCTATTTATGGATTGAATGTCGTGTTGAAATGCAATTTTGTTCCTAAGTTTTTATGAGTACGTCGCCACAGTCTGAACGTAAATCTGCCATTTCTATCTTTATAATGACTAGGAATTCTATGTATTTTAATAATTTGATTCACAAATAATTAATTTAATTTCTCAACAAAATTAATCCGATGAATGATCAGGAAATGTGCTGACTTTGTTAATCTATCAATTACAACCGACATACAATCATGCTTTTGTTTTGTCCTCGAAAAACCTGTGACAATATCCATTGCTATATCTTCCCACTTCCATTATAGTAATGGCAATAACTGTAACATATCTCTAGGTTTTTTATGTTCTGCTTTGACTACCTGACATGCTTCATTTGGTAACATCTCTCTTCATTCCAGGCTGCCGAAATATTGACTTTAAATCTTTGTACATTTTTGTACTTGGATGAATTAAGTATCCTAAAATATGAGTTTCATGCATAATTTCTTGGATCAAGCTTAATTCGTATGGTATCTACAAATGCAAATTACTTCTGATAACACCTTGCTCATCAATACTGAGATCCTTGTTTTTTACTGTTTGAGTTTGATCAATCAGCTTTTGAAATTTTTTTTTCTTTTTTTTTCTCTTTGTTCAACTTTGGTTTTATCTTCAAGGGTTGATTGAATATTCGTCTGATACAAATTGCTTGTGTCCTGGTCACCATGCATTTTGACTTTTTACCTGTAAACTATCTGTATCTTTGATCAACTTCATTTGCTCATCAAAACCTGAAGGGCGATTGTGAGCTTTGTATGCATCCCAAAAATTACTTCACCTTTTTTTGTTTGTTTTTGCCCTCCTTATATTTTAATAAAACTTGAGGGGGAGCATTAAATGGATCAACTGCTGATTCCTTCTTCTGACCAGTCTTGTTTGGGAGGAACAATTTATTGCAGTTGTGCTCCTAGAGATGCAAGTCATTTAGGAGTTGCTATTTTCGCATTTTGTATTGTTTTGGAGCTTCTCTACTGCTTATTATTCTTAACTTCATATACACAAGGAGACATGTCTTCTTCTGCTTTTGATCCACCTCTGCTTTTATAAGCAAAATCCTACTGAAAATAGGACTGTCATATCATCCAAAGCCCAATGTTGAAAACATAAAAACCCCTTCGAGAAGTAAGGTAAGTACTAGGATATTCCACATATTGGGACATTACATATATTCCCTTTGAGATTCTACCCTGGTGTCATATTTATGTGAAAGTGGTACAAACTATCCATATTATTGTTTGCTTCTTGGCAATGGTGAAGAAATTACTATGCCTGACAAAAAAGGTATAGCAATTGCATTGGAGGAATGCTTGCTTTTTAAGAAAGGAAATATTTTCATAGATGGCTATTCAGTGAAACTGGTGAATCTGAATGGCCATTCCATGCCAAATAAAAACTAAATACTTTTTTATTGTTTCAAACTCTTATCTTGTTTATCACTTTTAATATTTATAGTCATCTAACTACATTCTAACATAGCTATCACTTCTTTTTCAGACTGTTCCAACATGTTTTTGATATTTTCTAGCTTTAGGAATGGTTTCAAAATGCCAGGCCTTGAATTTTTTTCTGTCCATGTTATAGCCCACATGGTTATGACTTAATATAAATGGTCCTCATTTTGTATGATATGATCCTCAAGTAAAACTAGGACATTGTTGTGAAATTTGTGAACAATTAGTTCTGGTGTGGTTAAGTTGTACCTTTAACATAATGCATTTAAAAGGCGTAGGGCACACTTGGTAATGCTTTTCAGTTGCCTTGATTGGCAAAAAAATTGAAATTACATCTTATATTTGTGGGGAATTTTGCTGCATAACATGTGCATCTCATTCATGGCTTCACCACCATGGAAACAAACTTTTACAGCAGCCCTTTTTTTTCTGTAGGAATAAATACAATTTTATTTTGTGTCAATTAACACAGTACGATAGCAAAAGAGAAGTACTAAATGAAGCCTGAGTTTGTAAAAGCACCTAGATAATCTTTTCTTTATCTGCTTTGGCTCTTACTTTCAAAATTTATGAATTGAAAGCTCACCAATTAAATTTTTTTGTTAAAGATGCAAAGGAAGTTCGTGGTGTTGGTTTACAAATGTCAAGACTTGAGACTGTGGATGTGAATAAGCAAGGTCTGATGCATACTCGCTGATCTTTATTCAACTTTTTCTTAAACGGTCAATATATTCTAGCTATTTAATGGTATTCAATTTTCTAGTTGCTTGGATGTACGAATGCTAGGAAAGTGCTTCAAATTACCTTGAGCTATATTTTTAAAGGCCATTTGTTACTAAAAAATTTCAATTACTACATTTATTAAGAAAAATTACACAAATGTATATCTAGAATAACAAATTCATTAAAATGGTGTCTTTCTTACGTTGTAGTTTACTGATTAACCTTCTGTATAAATAACTGCCCCGTTTTGTGCTTTACATGCTATTATTCAAAACAAGGTGAAACTCTTAAAGAAACATATTTGCTCACAATGGCAATTTCAACCGCACATGGGTTCAACAGTGCTAGATCAATTCAAGCTTGCCTCCTTAAAAGAAATTTTATTGACCTTTCTCGTTCAGTGATTGACTATTTTAGTAGAAGCCTAGCATCACACCCCATTTTTACCCCGCTAGTCAACTATGAGATGAAGTGGAGTGATACGGGGGCGGGTCTGGATTCAGATTGGTTTGGTCCAGTTTGAGGAATGGCTGGTTGGTCCTCTCTATGCCTAGAGCTGCCGCTCAATTGGAGTAGGGCCCACTCATAATCTTAGTAGGTCAGTTTAAGTGATTATTTGATGTTTAGGGTTTAGTTTTTGATTAACTTGAGTTTGTAGAGCCTCTGATTTTTCTTTTTTCTTTCTAGGGCTATATCTGAGAGTTTTGAGTAGTGTTGTTGCTATTTCTCATTTCTGAGGTGGTGCATATCCCCTTTTAACCAATCCTCCAACCCCCCCTTCTCCCTCTCTTCAATTCTCTCCGCCCTTGCCACTTCCGCTTTGCTGCCGCCCTCTAGAAAAATAACAATTCTGCATTTCGATGCCTACAATTTATAATTGGCTAAATTTGGAGAACTCAACTTTCAAAAAGGATTCCAAAAATGGTACTAAATTTTAAGTTCATTATTGATTCAAACTATGGTAGGAAGGAGACTGTGATCAAACTTTTGTGAGGGCCCACCCAAAGTCTCACAAAAGTGTCCTAAGTGAACCAATCTCGTCTACTGACACCTTCCTTCAAGTTTTGAATTATTTTAGTTTACGTGAGTGATCTTGTCATGGGGAGACATTTGGTTGTTCAAATTTGATATTGAAAGCTACTTAGAGCATGGAGGAATACTGAGCTTGCAGTATAGAAGCGAATTATAAAGTCTCAGGCAAGTTGAAAATTCTGCAAGACTTGTCAAAGCTTTTTTGCATGGTCAAACTGCATATGTAACTAGTTTTTGGACCCTACACTGGCATGAAATTTACATATATAGTATGTCTGTCCTTCTAATTTTTATTGAAATGATAATGTTTTCTCTAAAAAGTATATAAAATTTATTTAATTTATTCATAGGGCAATGTAGTGCATAGTAAATAATACCAATGTGTTTATATCTTGTACATGTGTGAGTTGCAGGAGCGTCAAATAGGTTGATGTATCATATTTAATAATTTTCGAAACCTTAAGACTGTAGGAGACTGAAGTCAAATTGTCAAGAATCTTAGAACTTATCATTTCTTTGTGTTAACCAAATAGTGAAGTGGTTTCACTTTTCCTGTGCCGATTTATCAATTTGTGGTCTTACATGCAACAAATATGCCCAATGGATGCCATCTCATAATATAATCTTTTAGCCGTTTTAAGCCTGTTACCTTCTAGTAATAGGAATCCTTTTGTTGGAACTCTAGAATTGTGTGCACGTGCATTATATTGATTATTTTTGTATTGCTTCATCCTGGTATATCATATAAAGTCACAAATTACATGTGCTTGCGTTGTTATAAATGCTTTATTTTCTTAATTGTTCACCAGCTGAAAGATGGGAGGAAATGGAAGGGAACAGTGTTTTTATTGGCAGTGGTACTATTTCATGCATTTCTTCTTTTGAATTCTTAGGTCATAAGCATAATGTAATTGAATCCTGGCTAATGATACCTGCAAAGCTGGGAGAAGAGACTGTTAGGCTGGACAGCCGGACGGTTGTGGCTGGTAATTGCTAATTTCCTGGTTATGTATGAGATGTCTTTTGTCACAATTGACCTATATATATATATATATATATATATATATATATATATATATATATATATATATATATATATATATATAAAGCAAAGGTCCTTGTATTGATTATCAAAAAGGGAGTACAAAAAATTGGCAAAGAGGACCCAACTTAAATTGGTCCCTATTGGCCGGTATACAAAACAAAAAGGTAACTACGTATATGTATACCCAAAAAATCAAAAAATAAGCTTTGAAAGCAAAAGATACATAAGAGAAATAAAGCAAAATAAATCCTATATATATATATATATATATATATATATATATACATATGTATATATACGGGTATATATGCTTGCATATACACGAGTTTTGCGCACCGACTTGCGCGGCTATGGCTTCGGGTCGATCTTACGCCGACATCCTCGCTGGCGATAAGCCCGCCCGTGCTCCTGCACGTTCCAACTTGTTCCCGCAAAGATTTCACGATGCATTCGCGCAAGGAGTTGAAACAGGATTCCTCAAAAAAGCATCCCGTAAAGACGGCAAACCTGTCATCTTTCTTATTGAGGAAGAGATCTCCATCCTCGCTGCACCCTGTCATTTGTTCCTAGTTGGCAAATTCCTCTACGGTAACCCAAAACTAGAACGAATCCGTAAGGAATTTGAGCAGATTAAACTGATTGGAAGCTGAAAGATTGGAAGACTGGATGGTCGGCACGTTCTCATCCAACTGACGGATGATGAGATTACACCTGTGTGTTCGCTGAGAACACTTCGCATTGACAATCGGGTGATGAAGGTGCTGAAATGGACGGTGGATTTTGACCATTGCACTGAACCTCCCATCATCCCCGTCTGGTTGCGCTTCCCAGATCTGCAGGTACACCTCTATGATCAGGAGCTTCTTTTTACCTTCGCAAAGGTCTAGGGCACTCCACTTCAATCCGACCCGCCCACAGAGCATCTGACTCGCCCTTCTGAGGCGAGAATACTGATAGAACGAGACATCATGCTACCTTTTCCGAGAGAGTTCTGGATTGACACACAACATCAGGGATTCTGGGAACCAGCAGAATTAGAACAAGTGCCTCTTTACTGTACCCACTGTCGTATGTTTGGACACTCCCCCCATCAGTGTTACCAATTGCATCCGAACCTCAAACCTCCACGTGCCAATACTACTGGACCACATATTTCTGCGTCGGATGTCCCGCTTCCCTCCCCCTCAGAGATACCCACTGCTGTTGCAGATCAGATTGAGTTGGCTCAACTTGTGGAGGAGCATCAGGCAGTTCCCATCGATATTCAGGATGAGGCCATCGCTCTGCCTCCTTGACATGACCGAAGACAGGGAAGAGACAAATACTCATGCGGATATTAATATTCAATCCAAAGATTTGACTTCTGTATCGCTTTCTGCTCCTTCTGTTCCTATGACTACAGACCATACGTCTCTCCATGTGAGGGGGGCCCTGGTTTCTCCTCCAGTTCTCCACCCACCTACGGAAGGCCCATATCTTCAGGGGGAGGAGATTGCTCCTCTTATTTCACCTCATGCAGTTGAATCAGTTACTCTTGCCACTAAAGCATATCTTCGGTCTACTGAAGAAGAATGAGTGTTTACCTCCCGGAGGAAGAAGAAAGCGGGGGGCATTATCCCCCTTGGAAATATTATGGACGATAGTCTGGTTTCCCCTAGTAATGGAGAAGCTCTTTAGAAAGCGAGTTAGAGCTGTGCTTACATCGCTAGGGGCAGAGGGAAGCCTTTGGAACCTCGTCATCTTTAGCTGCTAGTTTTTGTGTTGTATCTTCTGTATCGCTCTGATAGAGCTCTATTTTTACTTTTTTAATTTTATGAGGTGTGCTCAATTTTGTTTGGGCCCTCTCATATTACTCGTTTTGTACCCCTCTTTTAATTTCAATGCAATAGGCTTACGGCCCTTTCCAAAAAAAATATATATATATAATGGAAAAATGTCTATTGTGGGACGCTCTGCTAGGGTTTCGCCTCTTGGCGAACTCTGGCGTCTGCTACGGTGAACCTCGCATCTTCGTGCTCGAAGAAGAAGGGGTTCGCGCCTCGACTTCCTCTACTTTGTCGTTCATCGTCCTGTTTGTGCTTCATCTGGTTCATAGTGCTTCGTCAGTTCGTCCTGCTGCATCTGCCTCATCGTGCTCGAAGAAGAAGGGTTCGCGCTTCTTCGAATTCGTCTGCTTGTTGAAGGACGTTTTTCGGGCGTGGACGTCTGCTTCGTCGTGTCATCCTTCCTCGTGCTTGAAGAAGCAGGTTTCGTGCCTCTTCGAATTTGGCTGGTCGTTGAAGGACGATTTCCTGCGTCTTCACCTTTCATCCTCTGCTCGAAGAAGGGGTTTCTACTGTCCTTGCTGCCTTACTTGTCGGCTTTGGTGTTTGCTCTCTCTGTGACTACACCTTCATTATTCCTAATGCCGCGCCTCCTTCAACTGGTGATGGCTCGGACAGAACATATGTTGTTGCCCTTACGGGTGTTCATGCCTCAGGTACTTCTAAATCGTATTTCTTTCCGTCTTCCCTTGTGCTGGCGCAGGGTGGCGAATTCTGCTACATCAAGAAACCTGGTGTGAAGAATGGGAAGCCAGCTATCTTTTTTACTTAAGCCGAATGTATTCAGCTTGCTTTCTCATGGAGCTTATTTGTAAAGAATTTGAGCTTATGCACCTTGTTGGAGAGTGGAAAATTGGACTTTTAGATGGACGACACATTCTTATTCAACTTAACGATGAAGATGACTACACACACTTACTTGCTAGAAGATTAGTCGGAATTGATAGCAAAGCAATGAAAATTTTGAAATGGTTTGTGATTTTTACCTGCAGACGGAACCACCAACCATTCCAGTCTGGATTCGACTCTCTGGCCTGATATTTCATTTTTTTACTCAAGAAATGTTATACTCTATTGCCTTAGTCTTTAGTAAGCCACTCAAAACGAACATTCCTACTTTTATTCTTTCACGTTCTTCAGAAGTCAGGGTGCTTGTTGAAAGGGACATCACTTCAATTGCTCCTGAGGAAATATGGTTGGGCTCACAAAACCATGGATATTGGCAAAAGGTAGTTATTGAGCATTTCTCTTCGTATTGCTCGAATTGTCGTATGTTGGGTCACTCAAATTCTCAATGCCACCACCTACACCCCCATCTAAAACCTAAAAAGCAAAGTGTTCAACCAAAGGTAGAGATTTCCCCTCATAATTTACTCCAAGTTAGTGACACTCTTGAACTTCACAAGGATATCTCTGACCCCAATAACAATGTGGTAACAGTACCATCCAGTCCACTAACCGACGTTGCTGAAAGTTTCACTATCCCCGCAAACAATATGCCAACTATCAGTCTCCACGCAATACTCAAGATGTAGGTCCTCTGATTCTTCCTATAGAATCTCTGTTAGTGGGGGCAGAGGAGAAATTTCATACTTTACTTACCCGATAATCTTTGGACTAATACAATGATTAGATAAGTCAGTCTTCGGATGAGGAATGTCAGTTTTACACATATATGAAGATGAAGAAGAATGGAGGCGTACTAGAACTTAAGAACTTAAGAGATGATACATTGGTTGTTTCGGGTAATGCAGTAAACTTAACAATTTGTTAGCTGACTCCCTAGAACCAGAGGCAGAGGTAAGGCTCATTTGAGTTGTCCTCAAGCTCCCTGAATCTGATAGTGTTAGCATACTTTTGGCGTAAATTTAGATGTCTACGTTTTAATCTTGGTTTTTTGGGTATACATGTATTTTTCTGAGATATTGGCGTGTGTTGTATACCGGGTGGTTAGGGTATCAGTTTGGGCCCTCTCATCCAACCTATATGTACCTTTTCTTTTTTAATATATTAGCTCATGGGCTTTTTTTTGCATAAATAGGAGCGGGCGGCTCTGCTAGGGTTTCGTCGGATGGCTAGTCCTGACGCTGAACTGTCGGCTCCACTCCAATTTTCGTCGTATCCCATGACGACGATTCACGTCTTTGATTTCGTCGTACCCGTCGACGAAGGATTGCTTGCCCTGCCATTCGACAATCCTTCGTGTGCTTGTAGGTCGGCCTGACGACGCCTGTCTGCCTCTCAGGTTGACGCCTACTTGCACGTTTCCCGTTATCTGTTTCTTTTTTTTTTCAACGCCGACCTCGGAATAGGGGTTCATCCCCAATGACAGACTTACTCGCATTCACATCTTCTCGTACACTAAGGGCTCTGTAGAGTCTCCGGTACTTCCTCACGCAGTTACCTAACACTAGCCTAAGAGATGACCTCAGGGCTTCGTTCCTACGCCGCTGCTCTCACCGGTGATAACCTCGCTTGTGCCCCTCTTTTGAATATGTTTCCGCAACGATATCACGATGCTTTAGCGCTTGGCGTTGAAACCGGATTTCTCAAAAAAACATCCTGTAAAAATGGTAAACCTGCAATCTTTCTCACAGAGGCCGAGATCTCCACCATAGCTACGCCCTGTCTGTTTTTCTTAGTAGGTAAATTTCTTTATGGAAACCCTAAACTTGAGCTAATTCGAAAGGATTTTGAGCAAATGAAGCTGAAAGGGGGTTGGAAGATTGGTAAATTGAACAGTCGGCATATTCTCATTCAATTATCAGATGATGAAGACTACGTCCAATTGTTTGCGAGAAGACTCATTCAAATAAACAACCCAGTGATGAATATTTTAAAATGGACGGTAGATTTTGACCCTCGTACTGAACCTCCTACCATTCCCGTTTGGCTGCGCTTCCCAGGTTTGAAGGTCCACCTTTACGATCAAGAGCTCCTCTTCGCCTTAGCTATGATATATGGTAAATCCCTCAAAACTGATACGTCTACAGCGAACCTGACACGCCTTCTGAAGTCAGAATTTTAATAGAACGGAATATTACTTTACCTTTTTCGGAAGAGATATAGGTTGGCATACAGCATCGGGGATTTTGGAAGCAAGCAGAACTCGAACAGATACCTCTTTACTTCACCCGTTGTCGTATGTTTGGACACTCCCTTTCTCAATGTTATCATTTGCATCTGAATCTAAAACCTCTAAGTAAAAATGCTATTGGGTCTGCCCCACTTCATACCTGTCCCTCTTCCACTCCCAAGTGCATTCCACCGACTATTGAAACACTGATTGACACACTGCCACCTCTCCCTCCCACTACCGGAGACAATATTGTTTATGTTGTTGCGACTGATGTGATGGCAGATGTTTTAGTTGGGCAATCTACAACTTCTATCATAGTTGAAAACAATACTGCAGGATCCTTACCTTCAAAAGATATTGTTCGGTCTGATAATTAAGAGATCATCGCAACTCCACATTCTCAAGAAGCATCAGATGCTGAAGAGACATTTCTATTACCTCTTCAAAATGAGAATATCGTTGTTGTTAGTCGAGAAAAAGGGGCTCACCTGTTCTACATGCCCGACAATCTGTTGACCACACTGATCAGATGAGCCAGTCTTCGAATGAGGATTGACAAGTTTACACATTTATGAGGAAGAAGAAGAATGAAGGCACACTCCAGCTTAAAAACTTAATAGATGATACTTTAGTTACTTTGGGTAAGTGAACGACACGCGGCAATTTGTTAGCTGGCTCCATTCCTAGAACCAGAGGCAGAGGCAGGACTAAGATGGCTCGCCCCTAACAACTTATTTTCTGCGGTTTTGAATTTTTTGGTTTTATCTGTTTCTTGTCTTTTTGGGTTGTTAATGTGTGTGTGTATCGCATGGGTAGGGTGCTTTTATTGGGTCCTCTTATACAACCATTATATACCTTTTCTATTTTAATATAATTAGCGCTCGAGCATTTCCATATATATATATATGTGTGTGTGTGTGTGTATTAAAGCCAAAGGGCTAATTTTATTAAAATTGAAAGAGGTACATAAAGGTGTATGAGAGGACCCAAAAGAAGGTGCTCTACACATACACCCTAAACATTCTAAGAAAGATAAGACATAGATAAGACTCTAACAAGTTAAAAAAACACGCAGAAAATAAGTTGCTAGAAGCGAGCAAGCTTGGTCTTGCCTCTGCATCTGTTTCTAGTAACGGAGCCGGCTAACAAATTGCTGAGTGTCGTGCCATTCCCCGAAGTAACTAATGTATCATCCATTAAGATCCCAAGCGGAGGTGTGCCTCTATTCTTCTTCCTCCTCCTAGATGTATAAACCTGGCATTATACTCAATATATTTATCCGTCTGTATAGAATGTAACTGCAGTTCAATATGTTTTTTGTTTACGTAGGATCTGTATATGTAGAATGAGGATCTTAGCACGTGCTTAGCTCACTCATTTTCACTATGATCTCTAGTTTTTTACAGTAAAATATGTTATTTTGGCCCACTACTGCCACATAGAAGTTTGCATCTCTTATATGAAGAGGTTGCATTAGAAAATGGCTCGACTTTGTTTGTGCGGGGGAAAAAAAATCATGTTGAATACACCCTTCTTTGTCTGAAATCTCTCATTTTTCGTATTTTGTCATATGCATTATTGGTGATTTATGTTTCTTGTTCAGTGATGAATAATTTTTTTCCTGCTATTTACAGAATCATTGTGTTCTAGTGAAGAAACACTTCCAGACATGCAACACCATGGGCAGCTCCATGAAAATTCACGGTTGTATTTTGACAATTCTGCTGCTTGTACAGAGACATTGCATATAAATTTATTCGATTCCAGATCTTCTGAAAATGCTGTTTCAGAACTGCCACCTGTTGGTCATCTTGATATGAGTGTCATCAAGGATCTACCTGCTGAGATAATTTCAGAAATGAATGTTGCTTACAATGGAAAGTTATATGATCTCATGAAAAAGCATGACGAAGACCAGAAAAACAATGGGAACCTGTTAATCACACCTCCAAAGGTAATTTGCTTCAAGTAACTTAATTTCCACCCCGGTTGCTTTATATTGATGATAAATTAATCTGTTAAGATAAACCACTGGGTTTAAGCAATGCAAATATTTACTTTGTAAATAGGGCAAAGACTGATATCTGAGGTGAGATTAGAAATTTCTTTGGCCTAAATAAATAAACACATCAAAATTTTTGCAAGGGTGCTGGGCGAGGATTCTTTGAAAGTGTGAATGTCTGCATTAATAAAAGCAAAAGTTACAAAAAGTATGCGTGTAAGCTTCTATCATGTACAAAAGTGTGTCCTATTGTCTGTGAGAATGGAAGAAAGTTTACTATTTTCATTTACATGCTTCAAAAGAAAACTCTTCTCTACTGCTAGCTTGGCACACATATGGGCCACCTTGTTATAGTCTTTGTGTATGAGAAAACAGAACTTGTTTCAAGTTGGTAAGAAATGCAAATTCTGGGGCGCTTTGTGGTTGGCTATGCCTATTACTCCTTGAAATGGTGGATCTCAAATGATGGATAATATCGATATTGTCCCCTTCAATTATGACCTCCTTGCAATCAAATGTCCACGCCTCCAGAATATTGCGGATTGAGATAACAGCTTCAAGCTCTACTCTCCCAATGCCCCAATCTTTCCAAGGCAACTAGCCCGATCACATTGTTGTTCCGTATAATGACCCCGCTCTCAGCAACTCCAGATAAAAAAAGGCCCCGTCAACATTCATTTATTCCAGATGAAAACTACCTACAGTTATTATATTTACAGGTTCTTATTTGAGGAACACAGTATTTATGTCCCTTTGGGTGAAAGGTTTTTGATAATGAAACAGTTAGGACAGATTTCATTTTTCCAATTTGATGCATGTCAAGTAATAGGTAAAGCAATGAACAGATTTACTTAAATTTGAGCATTGATTTTTGTACTATTAAAATTGCAAACCATTGTTTACAAACCTATTCGAATGGATGCAACAGAACTCTTTAAATGGCAGCTTGTTTTGAAGTATTTTGAAAATTTAGGCGTTGGTTTGCTGAAACAAAAATCAAAGTAATTTGTTAATGTATTTGGAATTCACATTTTTGTTCTTTTTTTCCATATACCAAAATCGTCAAATTCAGCACTTTCACTCCTAGCACCTGCCACGTACCTGTCAAACTATCAAACAATTTACATATTTCTGTAATACATTTATTTGTTTTCAAACTCATGAATTTTATATTCTTCCTCCTAATGACCCGCAAATTAAAGAATGTTAGAGCCTTTCTGAACCTTTCTACATAATGATTCTAGCTTTCCTGATGCGACCTTGAAATGTGCATGATAGTTTTGATTGCTATGGATGCAGAAGTTTGTGTAGAAAACTAATGATGGATTAGCATCGCTTTGTTTCCTAATTGGTGATGTTTTTGTTACGTCCACCTTGATTTTGGGGGTTTATGAGATTATTATATCCTCCATAGGCCTTTCTTATATGTAGGGGAGATTCTGAAGGCTCATTTTCTCATTTAATGTTTTTCAAGAAATACTTATTTATTTATTTTTTGGAAGAAGGTGAGATTGAATCTAACATGAGTGTAGTAAATCTTTATTTTTTGCTTTCTTCTTACGAACTTGCTCATTTGGATCAATATCATTTTTTTTTCTAGTTTTGAGTGAGCTGTGATTGTAATCAAAATAGATATGCACTAAAATTCTAAAAGTGTTAGATATTATGGGCATCCACAAGCAGAAAGTCCATGTATATGAATAACACATTTGCGTGCAGCATAGCATTTCGTGTGGCATGGTGAACCCCAGTGCCATTTTCATGGCACTACATAGTGTTCATTATTTATGCAAAAGCACAAGCAATCATGCATTGCTCCTAGCTCCTATATATTTTTTCTATTATAATTTAGATAATTGAGGGTTATAAATTAAATTTTATATCATTTATTATTTACTGTTAGTTTCTATTAAATCTTTTGTTATTCCGCAAGTTTTGAGTGCTGCTCAATTCTTCTATTATGCTATTTGGTTTCTTTTCCTTTGTATTGATTATTATCATTAAACTTCATAATTTTAGTTATTTTAATATTTTTTACTCATTTCTTCATCACAAAAAAAAAAAAAAGTTGGTTCATGATCGCTTAAAAGATTTAATTTAGTGAAATATAATAAGGTCTTGATAAGAACATACAAATATCATGAAATTTCTAGATAATATATATGATGTTAATGAGCGATTACAAAAGAAAGATAGATAAAGATAAGAAATTAATTATTGTTTAGAATGATTTCACACGAAATATGTTGTAAAAACTGCCCATATTAATGAATGAAACTACCATGCAAGAGAAATCTATGGACAGAGGAAGAATTTTCATCTAGGCTTGACATTAGTGTAATTGAATGTTGAGATGATTGGGGTGGTGAATAATGTCATAGTTAGGATACAATGATAATGTTAATGAAGGAAATGATACTTTTTTTACTTGTGATGGTGATAATGATTCTCAAGGTGGCTAGCTTAATGTCTTAAAAAATATTTCATTGAAAAAAATTATAATATTTAAAATTTTTATTTGTGGTGTCGAGTACTTGAGCTCATAAATCACTTTGGTTGTTGTAATTATCTTTATCTTTCAATCTAATGCTCTTTATATTTTATTTTTATTATTTTATCATGTTTAAATAGTGTGTTGTGGCACTATGGCCACTGAAATTTTTGGGAGTATCTAGTTCAGAGGTCTTTGTACAGAGGCGATGCAATGTATATATTAACTATAACTTAACCACATTAGGTCTAGGAAGATGAGCATTGGCATCCACTTACAGATGTTTGCCATACATAGGACTTAGAGAATATAAATTAGATTGAAGTAATGTAGTCAAAGTTGAGGAAATGAAGTCTATAGTGGGTTTTGTGAGGTTCTTTTGGTGATCCGAAGTGAGGAGACCACTTTAATTTATGCATCAGAATCACGTGTATTAGGTTGTTTGAAAAATAGTTTAAATTAGTCCCTTTCTATCAATCGTTTCGTAATAATATGAAGTGGATCCAGAAACTAATGGAATACTGCTTAACCAAATGCAAGGTTAATGCACTTATATTCTCTATTGAGAACTTGCTTATTCTAAAGATGGAGAATGGAATCACTAGGTTTAAAATCTAAGATTTAATGAAAGTAAGAGATGATTTTCTTTGAATATAGAGTCTATTCTATTGTGAAGAGTTTGAAACTTGACAAAAAGATAATGGAAATTGGATAGTTGGTGTTCTTTGGAATTCAGAACTAAATATTAGTGAATGATCGAGTTCTGTTTGAAATAGAAATAGTAGTCTTAGCAGTATGAACAGTAGCTGGAACTGTATGGAAAAAGTTTGGCATTAGAATTGATGGCAATAATGGAACAACATTGTCAGGAGAAAAGGCCTCACGAGTGGGCAAAGATGATGAAGTAAAGCGCCCCTGATTTTGCTTTCCTAACTACTTTTAAGCAAGTTTTTTTTGCTACATGACGTGAATGTAACAGGGCACTCATTTTTGTACTAAGCGCGCCCTTAGTGGTTCTTTTATTTTGATGCATACAGATGGTGTTCGGGAACTCTACCATACTTGTAGATGTCGCGTCTCTCTTTTGTACATCATAGATGCATATTTGCATAGTTTTTGTATTTTTTTTATATATTAATGCAAATGCATATGTTTACGGAAACTAAGGAAGAATTCTAAGGCACGTGAAGAGAGGAAGAAAAATGGTTTTGGAGAGAAGAAACTTCCGCGAGCAAGATCAAGACAAAAAGGGTGCTCAGGGCACTGGATTGGAGACAACAATGACTTTGTTGACTTATTTGTATCAATGTCAGAAGTGCAAATTCACAAGGTCAACTACAATGGCTGAAGTGAAGACACACAAGCATGAGGTTAAGTGTTGAGGAATCACAAAGAAGATGGAGCACAAAGATATTAGATGCTGACGCCACTATAGTGAAGTGACTTGTTGCAGCAAACACTTAGGATGAGGGCATAGTTGGCGTGAGATACACGTACAAACATAGTGTACATGTGAGATTGCGTGCTATAACGATGATAAAGCATAGGAAAGACGAGCGTGGGCACAAGCACGACAATGATCAAACTTTCAATAGTTAAAGTGTGCAATCATTATTTTTGTGCAATAGGTTAGGCTTTCCTTATTGATATTTGGGGTCTTAGTCACTTTTATTTATGAAGGGTATCCATAGTTTGCTTTTTTTTATGATCATTCATGTCATATTAGTAGATTTGCTTAAATTCAGATAAAAAATCATGTGTCTTTCACATCCTTTTATTAATAAATAAATTTTCAATTTGCTTTTATGCCAAACTATTTGCACTAATTATGCTTTAAATTATATGCAATCTCATTTTTTATTAACTTGCATGTTCATAATGGGAATATGCATCAGAATTCATGTCTTGATGTCGCAGGATTGTAGACGTTCTATATTGATGTTTCTCATTACTTTAGGGTGATTTTATTTGGACCTCACGTTACTTGATTAATTGTATCCTTTTTCCAGTCTTTGGGGCACTCGGTTCTTCATTCTTTGTATAAATGCCTCTTTTCTCTTCATCTATGAAAAATCAACATATTATAAGATTTCTTATAGACTTCCATACTTATTGAATTATTTTCATTGGATTATTGTAGTTTAGAAGTGTGATTACTCATGGGTTATCTTTGGATAACTCATTATGTTGCTTTAATATTATTTTTAAGTTTTACACATGTGAACAACATGAAAGGTACAAATTTTTATTTGTTAATTTTTATTGTTTTCTGTAGTGGCTCTTCTTGTATTATTTGAATATTAAATTGTTAGTGATAGAATTAATATAGGAGTGAATTGATTTATGTTCTTCGACTGTTCGTTCCCGTCTTAGTTAACTCCAAGCCCTAGGCCAGATCGTGACACAATTTTTCTTGGATTTTTTCATTTGCTGCAAACAACCAAGGCTGGTTATTGTTGCAGTTGTATGTGAGTAATACCCTTCATTGCTGATCTAACTAAAATTGTTTATATGGACCAGTCATCTTAAAATGTTGCTCTGGGAGAGACCAAGCTCAATAAGGCTATACGTACACAAAGACTTTGATATTTTAGTTGGTATGTTTGCAAAGTTCTTGTTAGGGTTGGCCTTACTCAATTGACGGATGCATTTTATTTGAATCTATCTATAGTACATTCCATTTAATTCCATTTATGGGGACTAGAGAGTGATTAAAATGAGGTTATTGCAGTGAAAAATTTTTTTCAGAACTATTTTTTTGAGCAAGGATGTTGGTCATCCTAAATGTTTTTTGAGAATTGAGCCTGACAATAATAAAAATGGGGCTTCCTTCATTGAAATACATTATCGGTCTCCGATAGGAGTTTGAGCTTTATGTTTCAAACTTAATCAGACTTTCATAAACTCCTAAAAATACTTCTAATGTAGAAAAGGTAATTAAACATGTTTCTTTATTGAAGATGGAAGATTTTGATTATGGAAAATTCACATTTGGGTACCATATATTTATAGGAAGCAACCTGTTCACATGAGGTAGCATGAAATTAGTTGTCATTTCTGCATTAAGTCTTAAGATAGAACACGATGCATGACACCCTTTGAGAATTTTTTTTTTACTATACAATCCATGGTCTTAAAATTTGACATTCGTGTTTGCTCTTTGCATTGCTATTAATCCTATGTTCTATGAAAGAATCAACCACATTGATATTAATTGTTACTTAATTAGACATTTATTTTTCTTAAAAAGGGTGCTCATGTTTCATGCTTAGAACAGTTTAGCCTGTACATTCTTCAAAGTATTGGGTTCACTCATTTTTCAAAACTATGTAATAAATTGAAGTTGTTTGTTTTTTATTTACATGGTATTAAAAAACATTAAAAGGTTAATGTAGAATCCATGACAGCACATCAAAAATATCTGCCTACCAAAATCGCTAGTTTCATTTAGCAAATTTTATTTGATGATATATAAATTGAGATGTCTTAGTTATGGAGCCTCCATTCTTCCGATACAACTATTAGCATTAAGTGGCATAATGACGATTCAATTTACTGATTAAATGCTATTTAATCCAAAGCATTACACAATGATTCAGTGTTGGGCTCAGTAACAATTGTTAGTTATCACCGCCTTACACTATTTCATACCTTCACATTTTTTTCACGCAGTATTAGATTTACAATCTTAAGTCAACAGTTTAAATCTGCTCCCTGGAAGGTTGTTGGAGGAAAGACACTTGAACCTGATGCAACTAACACCTCAATTAGATCCTCATGTGAGTTAACTAATCCAAAGAAATCAGAGGTATTTCACGAAAAATTTTCATTTCAATATCGTTTACCGATTGTGCTGTCAGTTTTGTTGATGTTTTATTTATTTATTTACTTATTTGGTATTCTTTTAAAGGCTTTTGAAATGATGCTTCATCAAGTTGAGATGCCAGAAGTTTCATGCTCGAATTTGAATATCTTGCAAATCAAGCCAACCACTTGTACAGATCCAATGAATTGGGCTTCTGGCCATGCAAGTAAAGCCGTTTTAATCACACAAAATATTGATAATAACTTGGATGAATCTGTTTCTAGACCAGGAGTTCTATGTCATTCAGCGAATGTTGCTGGTGATGGCCTTAGGAAAACTCCTAAGGATATAGAATCTGGGGGGTCTGAGAAATCTAAAATTAATCTATGGTCAGGCAGTCCTCCGAAATGGGTTGAGACGTTTGAAGTTAGCAATTGTTTGATATTAAATCTCATTGCTCAGTTGTACACTAAATTTGGGGCAGTCAGCCTTCTTTCTCCTACTTTGCAATCGCTAATTTCTCTTTATCCATTCATTTTGGGCTCAGACGGTGATGAACCTGATGAAACTCGTCTTTACTTGTGTGAGCTTCTATTGCAGTACATTGATCATAAGATTGACTCAGATATTGAGGAACTCTACCTTTGTTGCCGCTTACTTGAGAGGTTACTTGTAATTTTTTGTTACTTATTTCTTTTCATATTTCTTTAGTTATTTTATTGTTTATTATGATGATGATGATCTTTTTGCTAGCTCACTGTGTCCCTTTGCATTATTCAATGAATTTGATCATATGCATTAATTGAAGTGAAATTAATTTGTTTTGCTTTACAGCATACTATGTTCAGGGAAAGCTACTGATAAGTACACAATTTCCATTAGGTTGTCGACTTAATTGAAGACCTATCGTGAGATAACTTTAAATTGTGTCTAGAGATAAAAAAAAAACAGCCAAATAGGATGTAGATAACTCCCGCTGATATTTAAAGTAAATCTATTATTTTGAAAAAATAAAATCAATATTTTTGGTCATTTATTTATTGGTTTTGTGGAATGACATAACCTAAAGAAATGATATATTTATTTTTTGAAAGCAAAAATTTATAACTAGGCAATGATGCGAGTATACTACGAGCATTTACCAAAAAATGTTCAGAGCAAAAGGAAAATACAATTGCACAGTTGAAGGTACAAATATTTTATTTTAATCGTGTAGCTTTAAAACTACTATAAATTGGTGATTGGTAATGAATTTTTTGCATTCTGATTTAAAGAACATGATTTCTTCAATGTACTAGAGATTGCGACACTTTGAATTTTCTAATTTGCATAAAAAAATGGCTGATAAGTAATCATCTTTTTTTTTATCAAATGTGAAGCAATTGAGGCACTCCAAGAACTTCTGAAATGTTCTTGGCGATCGTATCAGCAGCTAGAGAAGTAACCCATATTCTCTCGATGAGAGTTTAAATTTGATTTGATGTTTTGGGAGCAAGCCTAGATAGTTGAACGGGGGATCTTCAACCAACAGGGCAAGAGGATCGTTATTAGCATCACTTGAAAGTTCATGCAATTGAGATTAAGAATTCTTTAGATTGGGACGAGCCATATTAGAATAAAAAAAATTATGCTGAAATTATGTTAAGTAGAATGGTATGATGGAATGCTTTCAAATTTTTCCTTCTGCCAATATTCAAATGATAGAGATTCAGTCTACTGCTTCTTTTGACAAATGAATGTAGTATAGACTTATTGGTCATTTGAGGCTTAATAAAATAAGCAGTTGTTGCTTCCAATTGAAAATTTCTCAGAAAATTGAAATCATGAAGAATAATATAGGTCTGTTGTAGTATTAGACTAAGTGGTGAAAATGTGATCCAAACTAGAATGATAACATACTCCACATAACAATCAAAATGGGAGGATCTTTTAACATATGCATCAGAAGGCCATTGATATAGTATGATGCTATGAGAAAAGCTTGATGAAATCTCATTAGAACCCCAACTAAGTATACCCTATTAGCGGATAACAAGAATTTGTGAATTATCTCAAGGCTAGGGCAACTCAAAGAAAATTTGTCGATAAGAGAACAAGTGGTTTAACAATGACAGTAATCTCATTAGAATTTAGAATATAGGAGAGCAGGTTTGTCTTTGAACAATGAAGGTTGTTTATAGAGTTGTGGGATTTTGATGAAAGAAAAGCGAATAATTGTTGAGGGGAGAGGGGGAAGTGTCCATTGGGGAGGTTGATGTTGTGGAGGCTTATCCATTGAGTAGGAAGAGGAGTACCACCCCAAAAATATCAGGGTTCACGAGGGAAGAAGTTGGTGACCTTAATGGGGAGAAGTCTTTATAAGGAGGAATCGGGATCCAAGGAGTCTCGATGAAATTGGAAGTTTAGAAGTTCCCTAATAGTGATCAACTAAAGAGATCAAGCATTAACATGAATTTAGAAGCTAGAATTCACTACTGGCTAGAGAGAAGAGGACAACAAAAGATAAAGGCAGTACATGATTGAGATCAGACACAACTCCAATGCCATGTGGTGGCATCAACATCAATGATAATCCTTAAACCCAAAAATCCTAGAGGGAAACCCAACAAATTGAATAAGAAATTACGAATGATGCAGGAATACACATGCAGACTCTGATGATCCTATGACCAAGTGATAGTAATTCCCCAACTCTGAGCCTCACATGAAGGAATCGAGCCAGCAACATGGGATGCATGCAAAATTTTGCTTGCAATGCCCTAATATCGTTGATGCCACCACTCCATGTGATTGTCTCCCCATGATCATCACCACTTGAGGCTTTAGTTACAACTTCGCATGACCCATTTGAGGAACTTATCTTGAAGTAATTAGTTTAAGAAATATCATGAAAGGATTTTCTTTTTTTCGGTGGTGGGGGTGCGTAATAAATCATGTTTAGTCATTAGCAATTTGCTTTGTTCTTGTAACCACCTACACATTCAATGGTGAATAATGCACCATTGTACAAACTCTGGAGCCATAACATATAGTGCATTGACAACGATCACTATTTAAATATCTCGCAAAATATTTTAAAATATGGATAAAAATTATTTAAATTTATGCGACCATTTATGAATGAATATTATATTGAAAAATGGAAACCTTTTCTTATATGTTTAGATGTAGGAATTGGCTTTCTTAAACTTGTAGAGAGTTGAATACTTGTATTAGTCTCAAGTTTAAAACCAAGTTCTTGATATTGATCTAAGTAAATAGTAAGACCATTTAGTCGTTTTGATTTTAAGTAAAATTTGAAATTCAAATGCCTTTTTTCTTTACATAAAATGAATGCAAAATAAACAAATAAAGGGTAATATTAGAACTTTAGCGAGCAGGAGTTACTAAGAATTGCTTTAACTTTAGAAGAGCATGAACAACACTCATGTCTAGAGTTGAGATTATTGTCTATTCCTATCAAAGCTCTCTCAACTTCACTTTTTTTGTCTATTCATTAGAATTTAGAATATAGGAGAGCAGGTTTGTCTTTGAACAATGAAGGTTGTTTATAGAGTTGTGGGATTTTGATGAAAGAAAAGTGAATAATTGTTGAGGGGAGAGGGGGAAGTGTCCATTGGGGAGGTTGAGGTTGTGTAGGCTTATCCATTGAGTAGGAAGAGGAGTACCACCCCAAAAATATCAGGGTTCACGAGGGAAGAAGTTGGTGACCTTAATGGGGAGAAGTCTTTATAGGAGGAATCGGGATCCAAGGAGTCTCGATGAAATTGGAAGTTTAGAAGTTCCCTAATAGTGATCAACTAAAGAGATCAAGCATTAACATGAATTTAGAAGCTAGAATTCACTACTGGGCTAGAGAGAAGAGGACAACAAAAGATAAAGGCGAGTACATGATTGAGATCGGACACAACTCCAATGCCATGTGGTGGCATCAACATCAATGATAATCCTTAAACCCAAAAATCCTAGAGGGAAACCCAACAAATTGAATAAGAAATTACGAATGATGCGGGAATACACATGCGGACTCGATGATCCTATGACCAAGTGATAGTAATTCCCCGACTACGAGCCTCACATGAAGGAATCGAGCCGGCAACATGGGATGCATGCAAAATTTTGCTTGCAATGCCCTAATCTCGTTGATGCCACCACTCCATGTGATTGTCTCCCCATGATCATCACCACTTGAGGCTTTAGTTACAACTTCGCATGACCCATTTGAGGAACTTATCTTGAAGTAATTAGTTTAAGAAATATCATGAAAGGATTTTCTTTTTTTCGGTGGTGGGGGTGCGTAATAAATCATGTTTAGTCATTAGCAATTTGCTTTGTTCTTGTAACCACCTACACATTCAATGGTGAATAATGCACCATTGTACAAACTCTGGAGCCATAACATATAGTGCATTGACAACGATCACTATTTAAATATCTCGCAAAATATTTTAAAATATGGATAAAAATTATTTAAATTTATGCGACCATTTATGAATGAATATTATATTGAAAAATGGAAACCTTTTCTTATATGTTTAGATGTAGGAATTGGCTTTCTTAAACTTGTAGAGAGTTGAATACTTGTATTAGTCTCAAGTTTAAAACCAAGTTCTTGATATTGATCTAAGTAAATAGTAAGACCATTTAGTCGTTTTGATTTTAAGTAAAATTTGAAATTCAAATGCCTTTTTTCTTTACATAAAATGAATGCAAAATAAACAAATAAAGGGTAATATTAGAACTTTAGCGAGCGAGGAGTTACTAAGAATTGCTTTAACTTTAGAAGAGCATGAACAACACTCATGTCTAGAGTTGAGATTATTGTCTATTCCTATCAAAGCTCTCTCAACTTCACTTTTTTTGTCTATTCATTAGAATTTAGAATATAGGAGAGCAGGTTTGTCTTTGAACAATGAAGGTTGTTTATAGAGTTGTGGGATTTTGATGAAAGAAAAGTGAATAATTGTTGAGGGGAGAGGGGAAGTGTCCATTGGGGAGGTTGAGGTTGTGTAGGCTTATCCATTGAGTAGGAAGAGGAGTACCACCCCAAAAATATCAGGGTTCACGAGGGAAGAAGTTGGTGACCTTAATGGGGAGAAGTCTTTATAGGAGGAATCGGGATCCAAGGAGTCTCGATGAAATTGGAAGTTTAGAAGTTCCCTAATAGTGATCAACTAAAGAGATCAAGCATTAACATGAATTTAGAAGCTAGAATTCACTATCGGCTAGAGAGAAGAGGACAACAAAAGATAAAGGCGATACATGATTGAGATCGGACACAACTCCAATGCCATGTGGTGGCATCAACATCAATGATAATCCTTAAACCCAAAAATCCTAGAGGGAAACCCAACAAATTGAATAAGAAATTACGAATGATGCGGGAATACACATGCGGACTACGATGATCCTATGACCAAGTGATAGTAATTCCCCGACTACGAGCCTCACATGAAGGAATCGAGCCGGCAACATGGGATGCATGCAAAATTTTGCTTGCAATGCCCTAATCTCGTTGATGCCACCACTCCATGTGATTGTCTCCCCATGATCATCACCACTTGAGGCTTTAGTTACAACTTCGCATGACCCATTTGAGGAACTTATCTTGAAGTAATTAGTTTAAGAAATATCATGAAAGGATTTTCTTTTTTTCGGTGGTGGGGGTGCGTAATAAATCATGTTTAGTCATTAGCAATTTGCTTTGTTCTTGTAACCACCTACACATTCAATGGTGAATAATGCACCATTGTACAAACTACGGAGCCATAACATATAGTGCATTGACAACGATCACTATTTAAATATCTCGCAAAATATTTTAAAATATGGATAAAAATTATTTAAATTTATGCGACCATTTATGAATGAATATTATATTGAAAAATGGAAACCTTTTCTTATATGTTTAGATGTAGGAATTGGCTTTCTTAAACTTGTAGAGAGTTGAATACTTGTATTAGTCTCAAGTTTAAAACCAAGTTCTTGATATTGATCTAAGTAAATAGTAAGACCATTTAGTCGTTTTGATTTTAAGTAAAATTTGAAATTCAAATGCCTTTTTTCTTTACATAAAATGAATGCAAAATAAACAAATAAAGGGTAATATTAGAACTTTAGCGAGCGGGAGTTACTAAGAATTGCTTTAACTTTAGAAGAGCATGAACAACACTCATGTCTAGAGTTGAGATTATTGTCTATTCCTATCAAAGCTCTCTCAACTTCACTTTTTTTGTCTATTCATTAGAATTTAGAATATAGGAGAGCAGGTTTGTCTTTGAACAATGAAGGTTGTTTATAGAGTTGTGGGATTTTGATGAAAGAAAAGTGAATAATTGTTGAGGGGAGAGGGGGAAGTGTCCATTGGGGAGGTTGAGGTTGTGTAGGCTTATCCATTGAGTAGGAAGAGGAGTACCACCCCAAAAATATCAGGGTTCACGAGGGAAGAAGTTGGTGACCTTAATGGGGAGAAGTCTTTATAGGAGGAATCGGGATCCAAGGAGTCTCGATGAAATTGGAAGTTTAGAAGTTCCCTAATAGTGATCAACTAAAGAGATCAAGCATTAACATGAATTTAGAAGCTAGAATTCACTACTGGCTAGAGAGAAGAGGACAACAAAAGATAAAGGCGAGTACATGATTGAGATCGGACACAACTCCAATGCCATGTGGTGGCATCAACATCAATGATAATCCTTAAACCCAAAAATCCTAGAGGGAAACCCAACAAATTGAATAAGAAATTACGAATGATGCGGGAATACACATGCGGACTGCGATGATCCTATGACCAAGTGATAGTAATTCCCCAACTGCGAGCCTCACATGAAGGAATCGAGCCAGCAACATGGGATGCATGCAAAATTTTGCTTGCAATGCCCTAATATCGTTGATGCCACCACTCCATGTGATTGTCTCCCCATGATCATCACCACTTGAGGCTTTAGTTACAACTTCGCATGACCCATTTGAGGAACTTATCTTGAAGTAATTAGTTTAAGAAATATCATGAAAGGATTTTCTTTTTTTCGGTGGTGGGGGTGCGTAATAAATCATGTTTAGTCATTAGCAATTTGCTTTGTTCTTGTAACCACCTACACATTCCATGGTGAATAATGCACCATTGTACAAACTACGGAGCCATAACATATAGTGCATTGACAACGATCACTATTTAAATATCTCGCAAAATATTTTAAAATATGGATAAAAATTATTTAAATTTATGCGACCATTTATGAATGAATATTATATTGAAAAATGGAAACCTTTTCTTATATGTTTAGATGTAGGAATTGGCTTTCTTAAACTTGTAGAGAGTTGAATACTTGTATTAGTCTCAAGTTTAAAACCAAGTTCTTGATATTGATCTAAGTAAATAGTAAGACCATTTAGTCGTTTTGATTTTAAGTAAAATTTGAAATTCAAATGCCTTTTTTCTTTACATAAAATGAATGCAAAAATAAACAAATAAAGGGTAATATTAGAACTTTAGCGAGCAGGAGTTACTAAGAATTGCTTTAACTTTAGAAGAGCATGAACAACACTCATGTCTAGAGTTGAGATTATTGTCTATTCCTATCAAAGCTCTCTCAACTTCACTTTTTTTGTCTATTCATTAGAATTTAGAATATAGGAGAGCAGGTTTGTCTTTGAACAATGAATGTTGTTTATAGAGTTGTGGGATTTTGATGAAAGAAAAGTGAATAATTGTTGAGGGGAGAGGGGGAAGTGTCCATTGGGGAGGTTGAGGTTGTGTAGGCTTATCCATTGAGTAGGAAGAGGAGTACCACCCCAAAAATATCAGGGTTCACGAGGGAAGAAGTTGGTGACCTTAATGGGGAGAAGGGTTCACGAGGGAAGAAGTTGGTGACTTTAATGGGGAGAAGTCTTTATAGGAGGAATCGGGATCCAAGGAGTCTTGATGAAATTGGAAGTTTAGAAGTTCCCTAATAGTGATCAACTAAACAGATCAAGCATTAACATGAATTTAGAAGCTAGAATTCACTACTGGCTAGAGAGAAGAGGACAACAAAAGATAAAGGCAGTACATGATTGAGATCAGACACAACTCCAATGCCATGTGGTGGCATCAACATCAATGATAATCCTTAAACCCAAAAACCCTAGAGGGAAACCCAACAAATTGAATAAGAAATGACGAATGATGCAGGAATACACATGCAGACTCTGATGATCCTATGACCAAGTGATAGTAATTCCCCAACTCTGAGCCTCACATGAAGGAATCGAGCCAGCAACATGGGATGCATGCAAAATTTTGCTTGCAATGCCCTAATGTCGTTGATGCCACCACTCCATGTGATTGTTTCCGCATGATCATCACCACTTGAGGCTTTAGTTACAACTTCGCATGACCCATTTGAGGAACTTATCTTGAAGTAATTAGTTTAAGAAATATCATGAAAGGATTTTCTTTTTTTCGGTGGTGGGGGTGCGTAATAAATCATGTTTAGTCATTAGCAATTTGCTTTGTTCTTGTAACCACCTACACATTCAATGGTGAATAATGCACCATTGTACAAACTACGGAGCCATAACATATAGTGCATTGACAAAGATCACTATTTAAATATCTCGCAAAATATTTTAAAATATGGATAAAAATTATTTAAATTTATGCGACCATTTATGAATGAATATTATATTGAAAAATGGAAACCTTTTCTTATATGTTTAGATGTAGGAATTGGCTTTCTTAAACTTGTAGAGAGTTGAATACTTGTATTAGTCTCAAGTTTAAAACCAAGTTCTTGATATTGATCTAAGTAAATAGTAAGACCATTTAGTCGTTTTGATTTTAAGTAAAATTTGAAATTCAAATGCCTTTTTTCTTTACATAAAATGAATGCAAAATAAACAAATAAAGGGTAATATTAGAACTTTAGCGCGCAGGAGTTACTAAGAATTGCTTTAACTTTAGAAGAGCATGAACAACACTCATGTCTAGAGTTGAGATTATTGTCTATTCCTATCAAAGCTCTCTCAACTTCACTTTTTTTTGTCAATTTTGAAAGCCCTAGCTTTCATCTTTGTTTGCAAAAGCCCTCATTTTCATCAGCATCCAAAGTCGTGGTCTTTGTTTACTAAGGCATGTGTCAAGTAAGGGGGCATGATAAATCATGTCTAATGTCATCTAGTGCATTGACAACGCTCACTATTTTCATATATTGCAAAATTTATAAAATATGGATAAAAAATAGTTAAATATATGTGAAAATTTATGAAAGAATATTATATTGAAAAATGGAAACCTTGTCTTATATTTTTAGAGGTTGGAATTGGCCCTTGTAATAGAGTGGTGAATACTCGAATTGGTCTCAAGTATAAAAATCAATTTGTCGATATAGATCAAAGAAAGTTTTATGAACATTTAGTGGTTTTGATTTAAAGTAAAAATTGAAATCCAAGTGCTTTTTTTTTGCATAAAATGATTGTAGAAAAATAATAAAGGATATTATTAGAATTTAAGAAGGTAGGATCTACTAAGAATCAAAATTTTTTTCTTTCATTCTAGAAGAGCAAGAATAAACTCATGTCTAGAGTTAAGGTTGTTGTCTATTCCTATCGAAACTCTCGTGACATCACTTTCTTTTTTTTTTACATTTGAAAGCCCTTACATCGCACGCTGAATCCCTAGCTCTCATCTTTGTTTACAGAAGCCCTCAATTTTCATCGACATCCAAAGTGTTTGTTTTCGTTGTCTAAAGCATGTGTCAAGGTGCCCTTTGTGTATTGAATCTAAGATATCTCGTATGCTTTGCATCAATGCAGAGAAAATTTTAAGTAGGGTTTTCAAATTGGGTTCACGGGTCGGGTTCGTATCTCACCCGAAATTTTTTGACCCAAACCAACCTGAATATTAAACAGGTCAGGAAGTCCAATCCGACTCACCTTCAACCCGCCGACTTGAACCTAACTCTTAGAACTCATTTAAAATAAGCAATAACTATTATTCAGATGAATTTTAAGTCAATATACAATCAATATTGAGTTTTCTGGGTCATGTTCGGGTTAGCGGGTCTTTTCTGGTCTATTTGGGTTGGCGAGTCAACTCAATTTGACCCAAAAGATTAAATGTACTAGGATTCCTAACTTGAATCTGACTCGATAATTATTCGGGTTAACTCAAACCCTAATTTTTAGTTCAGGCATATAATTGATTTATCATACTTTTGATTATTTTGCAACTTGTTATATAAAAAATAAGATTATAAATTTTATGGACATTCCATAATTCTCTTGGGATTCTCTACTTGCGAGTAAAGGAAGATTGAAGATTTTGTTTGCTATTCGTTAGAGATATGTTCTCTCACTTTATTTTACAAGAAAATTTATTGGTTTTTAAAATAATGTTTTTTTGGGTTTAATCTAATGATGAAATGTAAGGCTAAGGAGAAGGCTATGTCAAAGTGTCGATAACTTATATGATTATTTGATGGAAGTCATTGATTTTGATATTAACAAATTTTAGAATTTTAAATTATTTAAAAATGATTTGAAGACATTTCATCATGTATCAGAAAGTTTCAAGATATTCTAAATAGAAATTAGAGAATGATCATAAGATGAATAAGTTGTGCGAGACAACCGCGTTAGGCTTAAGTGTTAACCAGAATAATTGCAACCATACATTCACATGCGGGCATTATAACAATCGTGTCTTTTACTTTGTTGATGGGAATTTCCCATCTATATTATTTTCTTTGGAGAATTGGTAGTTTCTTTGGAGAATGTTAATCCTTCATTCTGTACTATGGGCCATTTTTAATTTATCAACTGAATATATTCTACATAATGTTGCATTGTTATATTAAAATGTAATTTTTTGCATGGATAAGTCTATAATATATTCAAATATATTCAATTTGAGTTAAATTTTAAACGCAATCATACAATAAGTAGAATATACTAATGAGCAGTCGAAAACATCAGCTTGATAAACAATTTATTTTTTAGTTTAGTAATTTAATATCTCACCATGACCGCTGTGTTAATCTCATTATGAAACTCTTCTCTAGGCCTGTTTTGAGCCCACCTTAAATAAATTGTTTATTTATTGATCTTTAATTCATGTAATTGGTCAATTAGAAGTATCATGGCAAAGTGCTGAGGGCGTATTATTAGCATGCAAACCTTCAGTGAGCTAAGGTCTGCTTGATTGTTTATTTCGGTGGAACTACTCAGTGGGCTATGATCCTACTCATTTTCCTAGAGTTTAGGCTTTCTGCTTCATGCCTCCACTCCTACACAATTTTTACGTCTTCGAGAACATTGCAGGCATCAGTTTTGTTTGTGGATTTTCTTAGATATGCTTCATCTTTGCTTGTTTGGTTGAATTCAGATCACGATTGTCCATTGATTATAAGATATGTACCTGTTAGAAGCATCCTCATACATTACATTGCTAGTGAAATGTTTTACTTCTATATTTTCTTGAAGAATTTTAGTTTCTACGACTATTAAATTAGATTTCAAGTTACTATTTTCAAAATTTGTGATTTGGGCAGGTTAGCTGCGATGTCAAATTTCTTTTCAGCAGTATACAGTGCTTTTCTTTCTCCGCTTCAGGTAATTGCTTTGAAATTCTTTATTCATTTTGTGCTTGGAAGCATTTTTTTGCCAAGGGGTAGGACTTCTTAGATATTGGCAGTGTATCTAGCCTTTATCCACTGTGCAGGGTTATAGCATTTATCAATGTTTCTTTAGTAGAAGAAACATGAATACAGTATGTTTTTGCGTTTTTCTGAACTTGAATTAGCTATATTGAGGAGATTAATTCTGAATTTTAAATTCATTCGGAAAGAAGAAAATGTTCTTAATTTTCTTTTTCCACTTTCTTTGGGCATTTAAATCAAATTTGGATTGTTTTATTTTTCAATGCTTATTTTATTTAGTTATGTGCTTGTGTATAATGTTTTGCAGTTAAGCTTATGTACTTGAGCAATATTATGATCTAGCACGTGCATCCTTTAATACTTGTAGAAAACTCATTTAATTCAGGAGGAGTGGCATATAACTAATCATCTTGTTATGCTGTTTGTCTTGCTATGGTTTTTTAGTTATGTCCCTTCAGAAAATCACCATGTTATATTTACACTCCATCAATCGGAAAGACAATGAGGCATAAACCGAGGTTAATGTTTTCTATCAACGAGGCTTTAGAGAAACTTTCTGTTCAATCTTTGGTCAGATTTGTCCTCATCTGTTAGTTTAATTGAACTTACCCATAGAGAAAACATGAAAATTGTAGATATTTTATCAAACATGTAAAGCCATGAAGATAGCATGTTCATGATTTGTTACACAAATTTTGAATCTTCAGCTATTTTATTGTTGACAAATTTAACTATCCATAGCTTACAGATATGCATATTTCTAGCTATTTAATAGTCATTTTGATGATCACCACTCACAAGCTGATTGTTCTCTGTGACTTCTTCCTAGCTGTTTTAACCATCAACCCTAGTTTTGTTGAAGAAACGTGATGTGAAGAAGATATAAGGCTTGCGACAAGGTCAAGATAGGTTAATGGATTGATTGGATTTGAATAGTTTTGGTTCTTATCTAGGCACGTTTGCACTCTTTATCTCTTTTAAATTATTTCTTTAGGTTTGGGTATGACAATTCTTTGTTCAAACTTGAGGCAATTGCAAAACTGATTACATAAGTTTGTCTTGGTTGATTTCTAGTGAATTAGTTGGGTTAATTCAAGGGAAGTTTGACTTTATATGCCCCATAGCTGTTTGAATTTGCCAAAAATTCTTGTTATTGATTATAACTATGTGACTGAAAGCTCATGTTGGATGAAAATACTTTTGTTAAATAAATAGTTGGAATCCTCACAGAATATTTACATGATGTTTTAATTAGAGAAGTTACTTGAATCATTCTCTTCCCAGTGCCTTCTCTATTTGTGTTCTATGTTTTCGGGCAATGACGATGTCCTCTCTTCATCCCTTGTTTGCACTTTAAAGTCTAAACTCTAAACCGTAGCACCTATATATATAGATTATTTTCTGGGAAGTTGATCAAATGGCTTCAATACTTTCTGAAACAATGATCAAGCATAGATAAATTGATTATGATTTCATCATCATTCAATGATAGTTCAACCATTATTTTAAGATTTATTATTATAATTTGACGAGAATTTTGTCAGTGTATTTGAAGATCCTTGAGGATAATTGATTCTTTTTCAATCCCTATTTGATCATTGTTTGATATTCTTTTAAAAATTGTTTGATTATTATTTTATTTGATTGTTGTTTGAAGATGGTTTGATCATCAGTGAAAGAAGTTTTAAATGAAATTTGATCCTTGTTCAATCCATATCAATTATCATTTGATGAATGTTTGATCTTTGTTCGGAGATGATTTGCTATTTGTTTGATCTTATTCAAAGATGTTTTGAAGATGGTTTAATCTTTGTTGGACTACGATTCAAAAATATTTTAAAGATGGTTCAATCATGCTTCAAAGATTAATTGAATTTTTTTGTCTCTTGTTATCTCTTTGAGAATTATCCTATTTGGGTTTTGTTATGTATGCATATATCTAATATAATCATACTAGTTGAGAGTTATTATATTGGTTGGGTTACATGTAGGGCTAGGGGTATGTTAAATAAATTGATTAGAGAATTTGATGCTAATGAATTTATTATAAATACTGAGAGATATTTTTTCAGTTAGTTATTCAAAGCATCAGAAATATAATTTTTTGGTGATCTGGTTCATCAACTGTTACTGAGGATACCTGAGTTCTGGACTTGTTGAGTTTGCTTTATTTACCGGGTTGCATTTTCTGGTAGTTTTTATTTGATGAGTTACGGAAGATAAGCAAAAGTAGGTTGCTCGATAACTATCTGGCTTGATACATGAATTTGAATTAGATCTGGAGAATGCCTTCGCATGCACAATTAGATATGATATGTGGAAGTTTACAATATTTTTTTAATAAATGTTTTTTCATACCTGTGTGTTACATTGTTGAAGATGAGGATGCTGTTGTTAGATATTCATGAGGTAGGCTGCCATGAGAGAGGAATATTTGGGGGTGAAGAAAGATATGGTGTGCTATAAGACCACTACCTTGAAGAAGACTACTCCATTGAGTAATGGGCTTATGAAGCTATTTCAAAGTTGGGGAGGAGATTCACTAAGTTTCTGATATTGGAATCAGTACGAAAATAAGGTGAGGAGAAATACAACGCATCAGCTAGTAATTTAATAGAAGTTAGAAATTGAAAATACAACAAACTAAAAACAAATAACATTTGGAAATCGATATTGGAGGAAAAAGACCCAAACCACAAAAAAAAAAAAAAAAAAAAAAAAAAAACATAATTATTATTACTGAATTAAGAAGGGTACAAACGAGACTCTTGTGACATGAAATAACGATAACAAAAAACAAGACATGCATAAAGACACACAAACTCCAATAAGGGTGATGGTAGTAGGTGCGGATATTGGCGACAACAAGGAGAGGGAACTTGGGCCGGTGGTAGGGAAACGGGGAAGGGGCTGTAGGCTATAGGGAAAGGGTAACAACATGTAGACGACTTTTGGAAGGCGTGGGGGTCAACTAGCGAGATGCTAAAGGTGAGCCAAAGGAGACCAACAAGCTGAGAACATGTGGAAAGTGTGGAGAAGGGCTAGCAGCCTGGTGAAGGTGAGTCGGAGGGAGGGCGTCAAGCTGACAACTGTTGGACTACGTGGGAGAGGGGCGCTGCGGAAAGATAAATGTCTGGTCGAGGTTGAGCTGCAGTCGGAGCACCACCCCGACCCTTGGAGGCGGTCACCACTTTGAACGAGTTACAGTCAGAGCATCTTTTTCTCGTCGGATACAACCCTTTGAGGGAAAGAACGCCTCAAAAGCAGTAGTTTAAATCAACAATCATCCTCTAACCTCCTCTAACCTCAAAAAACAACACCTCTATAAAGAGGGGATTAGTGAATAAAATAGGTAAATAGTATGATAGGAAAGAGATATAATAGGCAAGCAGAGGAACGGGAAAGAAGTAGAAAAGAAATTAAATTATAATGTGAAAACATTAAGAAAGGAAAGAAAAGGAATAAAATAATAAATGGGGACCGCGGTTACTGTAGCTGTTATAGTACCGCGGGTGGTAAGCTTCCGCGTCAGAAATACTTGGGTATAGGATGTAGGTGGTGCAATTTAGGGTTTGGACCTCTAGGATGGTGGCAAGGAGGCAACTGGCAAGCTGAAAAGGGGAGGCGGCAAGACAACTGTTGTCCTTGGGCGGTGTAAACAAGTTGGATGCAGAAAACCACAGATTTCCTACTTTTTAGGAGGCGGCAACATGCAAACACTGTAGGGGATGTTGGAGCAATGCGAGAAAGGATGGGGGAACGATATAGGAATGATAAACTACACTTGGAAATCAAGATATGATACTACCCTTTTCACGACCTGGCCCGCGAGTTTGGACTTATTAATGTGGGAATTGTCAGTCGGATGGAAAAAATTATCTAATAGCTTTATTTCATAACTAAACTGATCCAAACCACAAAAGAGCCATTTTATTTCATAAAATTTTAATTTAAAAGAGTTTATTCATACTTAAACTTTTGTAATCGACAGACAATAAAAACTAAAATGTAATACATATCAACTTGATCTCTTTTCTATACGCATATTCTCTATAATCCATCTCTCCTATTCTAGGTTTTCCTATAAAATGTTAGCACTGAAATTGAGTTATACTGCTTAGTGGGCAAAATGTTTCTCTAGTACAATAATTCTCATTTGAGAATATTTTGTAAAAATCGTTGTATGCAGTAAAAGTCTAAGAGCAGTACAAAGGAAATGATAATGAAGCAATTTCTTTTTATTTTTATTTATGTTACACTTTTTCGTTATTAGGAGCTACATGATAAATGTATGTTTAAAAAAATATGCTTTTCTTTTTCCAAACCCACCAAAAAAAGTAAGCATTCTGTTCTATTTTCATTTTTATTTCCATTTCATGCATGGGAACATTACTTCCTCATTCCCTAGCCAATGTCATATGGGTGTGGTTTAATACGCATGCACATATCAAATTTTATTTCTTTTCTTGTATTGAACATTTAGAAATATATGAATTTTTTAATTTTAAAAGTAATGTTATAAACAATAAAAACAAATATAATTGCTTTCAAATATTATTTAATTAGGAAAGTAGTTCTTTTGTGCACCTATAATAATCATTTAACAAATCAACTTTCCCAATTTCTAAATAACATTCTTAAACTTTTTAACATGGTTTAATATTATTTAGTTATGAAATATAAGATGTAATTATTAAATTAAGTCTTCATACCTTAAATTTTGCTTTCTTTTCTAATTTTGATTTTCTTGACGAATTCTCTGAACAAATTTTAACTAAAATTAATCAATTTACATATAGGGTTTTTGAAAATTTAATTTATTTAAATATGAATAAGTTTTTTTAATTTAGGGCCTGTTTGGGGCAACTTATAACTGTGGGCGGCATTTGAAAACGTCTTCATGTCGTTTGTTTCGCATGTTTCGCCAACTTATCCCAAAAACGACGTTTTTTATTTGTTAGGATTTATTTGACGCAGCTGTAGCTTATCCTGATAAGCGTACTTATCCTAATAAGCGGGTTAGTTGTTTGTTTTGTGCGTTTGGAAAACAACTCATTTCCAGTTGTTTCTGGATAAATGACTATCTACCCTTGATCTGGATAAGTTGTTTGGTTTGGGTATTTGAAAAACAGCTGATTTGCAGTTTTTTCTGGATAAATGATCATTCTGGCACTGGTCAGTGTTATTATTTGCAACAGAATTGTAATTTCTACACATTTGATAGTTCATAACAAAAAAAACCACTTCATTACAGTTCAAAAAAATATATACACCTCACTTAAAAGTGAGTATCAAGAAACTTAATAACAAAGAAATAACTTATTAAAATAATAATTAAAAGTATGATAATATTCATTTTAAAATGCAGAAGAAGCATGTCACGAGCAACATTGCCCGGTTGGGACACTGTCGAACCACAATCAACATTATCTGGTTGGGATACTGTCGAACCTCGAGTGGCGTTCTCCTGTTGGGATACCGTCGAATTCCGAGCAACGTTGTTCGGTTGCGATACCATAGAATCATCCGGATTGTCTGCCCACCTGAAGAACTTATAAACGTCCGGTCCATTTGCCCTCCGCGAGCACGTGTAGAATTGCCGCCCATAGCTACGAAAGTAACAAAGACGGGAGTCCGCAACGGCATAGCACTCGCCCGGTGTTTTCCGAAAACCTGTAGCTCATCTTCCTACAATTATTCAAGAGAGAACAAGTCAGTCATAAAATTAGATAAAATAAACAGAAAAAACGTGAAATTTGAAAATAAGAAACCGTATTGAATAAAAAAATGAAAATCTGATTAGAAAAATATAACAGGTGTGAGTACTCAGAGAACCACAAGGGTCAAAGTTTCATCATGTATGTCACAATCCCACGAAAAAAAAAAAAAAACCAAAAGAAATATACCGGGAAATTTTCAAATCCAAAAATATGCGAAAATCACATTTTAGGTGGATATCCACCCCTTATAATATAAACAAAGTAAATGCTAGAACCACAATGATTTGAACTTTAGCCATTGGAAAAAAAGATGGAGTAGTCAGCAGGTAAGTATGCTCTGATAATAAGGGGTGGATATCCATGTACAGAAACTTAAAGAAAGAAAAACGAATATTATTTGTGGATTCATGTAGAAATATAAAATATTGCACTCACAAGCATAAAGTGTACAATACAATTGGATCAGAAAATAACTGAAACAACCATATAACTTCAAACATTAACATATATGCTGGATCTACAGATACAAGTACATATTGTCATTTAGTTTAAAAATATAAATTTCATTAAATTCAAAATAGTTATTCTATTTTATATATAATATACATCAAAGACTGTTGTTACTGTGCTCGTGACCACAGAAGCATATGAGGGTATAGTGACACTGATACATTTATAATTGTAACTTTAAGAGATGTTGGTTATTATGCAGGACACCTCCAAAGAATATGAGCATGTGGAGGCGTTTATATTTCTAATTATCTAAACTGATGTGTTTTAATCATGGTTATGCTAATTTTTTTTAGTTTTACATTTTGAAAGCAATAACATGATAAAAAGCACTAGAATTTGATGGTCTCAAAGTTCCAAGTACTGAGCATATGAATTTGGAGAATAACGACTATAGTTATGTGGCTGACAGACAGCAGTTTTCAGATGCCGTTTGCCTTCTTGATGGATTTGGATGGCTTGGGGTTACTAAGGTGCATAACCTCTTCTGAATTTTGACTCAGTAGTTCATAGTGAGGGAGCAGTGGATTATGGAGGGCTTGTAGTATATCTCTCGGTGGTTTCAATTTCATGATTTTTTCTTTTTTTTCAATTTACTATGAGCAGGCTATCCAGAACTATTTGAACTTATGTATAGTTTGATCCTTTCGCAAAGGGATCTTAGACAATAAGTTGGGGTGATAGCATGGTAGAAGGCAGACAATCCAGGAGAACCCCTAGGGGCATATGGCTCATCGTAACCTTCTCAAATAACCGAACCAAGAAGAAGGATGTTGCAACCAAAGGGACAGTACAAGCGACATAATACTTATTATCACTTACTAAGTTCAGAAAATTGATGGAAGGATAAGACAGAAGAAGACGAGAAGCACTGCAATGATTTCAAGTTCTTCCCGTTGTATAAGTTATAGCACATCATTCTCACAGAACAGTTTGGACTTTATAAAATTTCGCTCCCCAAAGGAAGAGCTAACCTTCAGAAGCCAGTGCTCTGCCTCAATCAGATAAAATCAGCACATCATTATCCTTGATTTATAGCAATTAAATTTAGACGAATTTTATGGAAGGTATTAAACCGCACAGCAATCTAAAAAACTAAAAATAATGTCATCAGCTGAAGGAGATGCAAAGTTTGGACAACAAATAACCTCTAGTACTTCAAGGAAATTATAGTATAAAATGCCGCAATAGTTGCCTGTGCCTTATCCCAGTTCAGAGCTTTCCACAATAATTTAAAATGCCGGAACTGAACAATAGTTTTCAGCAAAGGCTGAAAACAAGAAAGTAGAACTGAAAACATGAAAACAAAAAAGTTCTCAGCTTTTCTTCCAGCACGCAACATTGGCTCAGAAAGCAATATCAAATGAAAAGAGATTACAAGCTAAACCTGAATAACAACATATTAAAAAAAACAGTTGGATGAACTCCACAAGGGCCATAGTTTCCTTCTTTACTACGACTAGCTCTCTGAAGCAAGTTTTGCATCCTAAAGTAGGACCCAAAGTTGACCACACTAACAAAAAACATTCAGTGCAACCTCTACTTAGGAAGCAACCATTTGTCCACAGTTTAGCTTATGTACCCGGTGATGGAGACATCAAAATCAGATTCATGAAAAAAGTAAACAGTGCGTACATTAAACATGAAAACTTTATGATCATATTTGGCCGGGTTTGCCAACTACAGCTATATCAACAGAGAGAATGTGCAAAACTCTAAGAAAAAAACAACATTCGGATGCAAAACTATGCTACTTCCACCACACCTAGTCCATTTCAAATGTACATCTCATGCTTTATAGTAGGGTTTTCATTACAATCCCAACCACCTAAAGAGCACAAGATTTACAAAAGTAAAAGAAAATTGATGGCAAGAAATGATGATAGAAGAACTAGCAACCAGTATCATCACCCATGTATATAATGAACTATAAATGATAAGCAAACATCAAGTTGTCGGCCGCTTTAAGGAGTTTTGGGCTTGAGGATTTAATTTAATTTATATATATGTATTGATTTTTGAAAATAACATTTTAAGTTTTAAAATATGAGAGTGAGAAAGGACGAATCTCATTCGTTTGGCAGTTTGAATGAACGAGCGTAATATCGCGAGTAACGCATCTATTCCGAAGAATAGACACCCTACTCGACAATATCGCTCGATCAAATAAACCACAAAATTCATGACATCCGTTCTGTGCTGCGAACCTTTATGTGACCGACAAATTCCACTATTTAATACAAAAGAATTAAATAGGGCTTATATTATCTCGAGTCTTTAAAACTCCCTATGAGGCGAGCCCCTATAGTTAATTACCCTCGGATGACCGAAATCACTCGAGAGAACTCTCGATTTAGATCTCGTGCTTCTATCTTCACGAAGTCGAAAGGTAGGGTTTTCCAACGAAATTTGAGAGTAGGAAATCCGATAGGTGAAGGGCGCGAGGAGGAACAAGTTATTTCGGAGTCGAAGAAGAAGGGTAGGGGATGTCACAGATCTCGAGGAGGACCTCGAGGACGTCCCAGACTATCCTAAGGTTGGGTTTTAAATTTTGGAAAGAGATTTTATTTTGATTTCAATCCTGCATATTAATTATAGGGATTACGTTTGCATAATGCCTGGCTTACGCAAACTACCCGAAAGACAGGGAGGGTTTACGTCGTATAAGGCGACAACCTCGGAAACCCAAGCGGATTAGGGCTTATATTGCACGGAATGGGTGTGCGAAGGCCTAAAAAGAAAGGTGAGGGTTTATGTCGCACGGGGCGGACTACCTCGAAACCTAAGGCTTATTGTTTAAACCAAGGAATGGGTTTTTGTCGATGTCGACACGAGGTTTCATTGAAGAAGATGGCCGTCGTTGCCACCGTGCTCCAAGCTCCACGTCGTAGCGGAGAATCGCAGTTTAGATTTCAAGTCTTAAGTTAAAGTGAGCATACGAGTCGTTTATTTATTTTTATTGCAACGAGTGAGTGTGTGCGACAGTGGCATAAGTAGCGAAAAGAAATGAAGAACAGGAGCATGCTTAGTTATACGGAAGTAACATGCTATAACGAGTGTATACTAAGTTATGCAGAAGTAACATGCTTATAACGAGTAAGACATGCCGAGCAGGGAGAAAGTACGGAAGTGTCAAACATGCTAAGCAAGATATATGACTGAAAGTAAACGTACTTCAACATAGCGAGAGTATATCGTCGAAAAGTAAAACATGCCAATGCGTATAAACCGAAAGTAAGCAACTAAGCTCAACAGAGTGCATACTTAAAAGTAGAGCGAGTACGACGATAGAAGAAAAGAGGTAGAGATCGTGTCGTAGGAGTACCGTATGTCCCGTTTATCCTCAGTGCGTCGTCTTATTTATTGTTATTTTTATATTTTTTTTATCTCCCGCAACGGACTGCATCGATCTTAAAAGAGCGAGGAGTAAGTAGTAAGTGAAAACAACCTAACTGAACAGAGTCGCATGGTGAGTACGAAAAGAAAGTAAAGTCCGAAAACTCAACAAGAAAAACGAAGGAAAACGCCGAGAAAGCGAGGAAAATCGCGAAGAAAAAGGAAACAAAGTAAAACCGTAGGAAACCACGAGAAAATACGAAAGAAACCTACAAGTAAAGCCTACAAGTGTCCCGTAAGCACGGTGGTGTTTCGGACTCGTAGTCGTGCTAATATCCGACTTGAGTGCCGACTACTATCCCAACTTTCTGTGAAAGCAGATCTAATCCGACTCGAATAAATAACCGCGGACTTTTATAAGTTTTCACACATTTCATTTTTTTGTTTTCATGCAAAAAAAGTCGTAGGTAGAGTAGGTCGTGTAGCTGGTGGAGCAATTTTGTATTTTTCAAACATATGTATTTTTGTTTTAAAGTATTTCGATCCATGCGTTGACTACCTAATGTGACTAGACTACGAAATTTAGATTGTCGGCGATAGAAACCCCGAGGACGGCCGAATGGTTCCGTGACTCCGCTCTACTCTCTCACGAGTCTCGAGACAGGCGGCCCCATTCCATGGCTCTCGTAATTTTTCTCGTTTTGCAACCGCATCACTGTCCCCACCGCACTTACAGCACTAGCTGATAGCCCATATATAACCTAAGGAGGTTATATATGCACACCTACACGTCCCCTATAGGTGTGTGCTTTGAGCCAAGAAACAAGGTGAAAACTAGGGTCGAGAGGTCAAGGAAAGGAGGACGGAAAGCGACTCACTTAACACAACTTCGAAAAGAAGTGAGTCGATTTCCAATAATCAAAAGCAAGTAAATCACCCTGCACTTCCCGACCGCCCTCACATGTCCTGAGAAAAGGACTAAAGGCACCTCGACGCTCTCGGAGAAGGTGAAGACTAGACCCCTAAGAACGCACTCCCTTTTCCCAAATAACTTGTAAAATCATGAAAAACATAAGAAAAAAAAAAAGCCACTCGCTCGGTCCTAGACTCTAGCCACATCGATTTTCGATTCCCGGAACACAAACTTCCCGTGACGTTCTCTTACGGGCTCGGGACTCAAGCTATAGTAATAGGAGAATCGATATCTTTTAATACATAAGAAAGAGAATGACAATGCACACAAGCCACCAAAATAACGATCAATTTCACCGAATAAATCTTCCAAGACATATTTCAAATATCGTGCTCAATTTATTTCCCACAAGTAAGCTAGGAAGCTCTTCCAAATTTCATTAAATCAATTTCATAAGCAAATGTAGCAAGGAACAAAGCCTCCATCACAACAATCACCCCAATAAGGCTCTCGGTCAGGGCTAACAAAAGAACAAAGGCTCACGGCTAAGTCACAACGGGGAAGCGACTAAAGCCCCCAACGAACTCAAACTACCACCATAAAGCTCACGGCGAGCGCCCAACAAAAAGAGAGGAAGGTAGAATCTCCCCACAATTCATCACACCACAAATGAGGCCACGCGCAAGCCTCAACAAACTATCCATACTAATTCAAGTTCACCACAAATGCATAGGAATGAATCCATAGGGCAACCAAGCCATTCAGCCCACCTACAGCTTAAAAGAAGCACAAACCGAGCCCAACGAAAGACCCAAACCCGAGCCGTTCAAAGGCTGCACGGGAAGCTGAACGAGCGGAGAACCAAAACCGAGCCCCTCTTAGTGCAATGGGAGCAACTGCAAAGGCGAGTAAAAACGAAACAAAACCGAGCCCCTTCTTAGTACGATGGGAGCAGTGCAAGAGCAGTAAAAACGAAACAAACCAAAAACGGTCCCCAAATCGGATGCTAAAGGGGACAACGAACATCGGCTTGAAAACGAGAGAAATAAAAGACTCTCAAACAGTGCAAAGGAGCGACCACCATAATGCTAAAACAGAGAAATAAAAGGCTCCCAAACAGGTGCAAAGGAGCAGCCACCAAAACATCAGAAACAAGTTTTCGGGTAAGGGGCCAAAACAAGCAAACCGAAACTTCAAAAAGCCCCCAAAATCCGACTCAATGCAAGGATGAATCCAAGCTACTAAATTAAGCATGAGGCTAGAACAAACACCTCCATATATTCAACATAGCAATGTATAGAGCCACTCTACACTTAACATGAAAACAAACATAGGGCTTCCCAAATTAAATTAAAGCTTCTCCCTAGCACACCATTTTGACAAAGTAAAGCTACAAGGAGCAAAAGCCGAGCCCTACATGCATATGAAAGAAACAAAAGGCTCCTTTATATTTCATAAAAAAAAGTGAGTGAAGAGCCCTATTCGAAACACTTGCAAGAGAAGCTAATAATTTGCCATCAAAACCAAACCTACTACATGCTCATATTTCCATTTTTTAACATGCTTGAGTAATAAAATGCCCCCCAACTCTTAATACCACAATCATACTAGCATGCCACCGGAGATAGGGAGCAAGAAACCACTACTTAAGCAAATAAATAACACATTCCATGGCATACAAATGCTCAGCTCGAAACAACAAGCAGGGAGAACCAAGCCAACTGCAGAAAACCGCAGCCACTACTGGCAAAACCAAGAAGAACAGAGGTAGGAGAAAAGGTTACCAGCTAGTGTAGAGCACACAAGGAAAGTAAGAAGTTCAAGGTCTAGTCCAGCAGCACTTCTCCTCAACAGTGAAACAAACAAACCAAGAGTCGAGTAGGACAACAGGGAAGTCGAGCAAAACAACCACACTCCAAGCTACGGGCACTCAAAACAGGGAGGAGAGCAAAAGAGGGGAGTGCTCAAATCCAGGGTATCCAACCTCAGGCCCTCCCCAAATGAGGCTTATATAGCCGGCCTAAAGAAGAAGAAGAAGCCACGGACTTACCTGGGAGTCTCGGCAAGAGTAGAAGAGAGACGGGAGGAGGTGGCGACAAAAGTCGCTGAAAAGGGGGCGACAGGGAGCGAGAGTGGCGGCAGAGAAGGCCGAAAGCGCCTGCCACGGGCAGAGGGCCAGGGGAAGTGGCGAGGACAGCAGGGACCAGGGTCGAAACCGCGCGAGAGGAGCCAGGCGAGGGCTCGGCCGAAGAAGATGGCACCCGGCTCGGGATCGAGAAAGAGAGGCGAGGCCTCATGTGTGAGGCACGAGTGAGGGAAATAGGATTTTAGGGTTTTAATAGGATTTTAAAAGAAAATAAAATTTATTTTAATAAAATAACGGCAAATTTTCGCGTCGCGAACCCGCGCTCGAAAATATAACAAGTTATACGTCCTTTCCTAGCAAATTCGACGTTCCGGACGCAACGGCGCAGTCCGTTTCGCGATCCGAGGCCATTCGGAGAACCTCGTCACCGGTCGAGTCGAAAGTGCGTCAAATTCGATCTCGCTGAAATTCTGACCTTGATGGCGCTCGTTCTGGCATTCTGACTTCTGATCTTGATCCGTCGCGGAGAATTTGAAGACGTCGAGGCTGGGGTTCGAGGAATTTGTGCTCGGTGGTGCAGAAAGTGTGCACAAGGCTACCCTAAGGTCCAGTGGTCCTATAGGAACTCAATTTGGAGTCCTAACGCTAATTCCAACCTACCAGTTGTGAGCAAGAGGTCGTGAATTCCGTCCGGGATTCCAAAAGAGTGTCGAAGTGGTTTCAAGCATTCTAAGACGAGGTGGGTCCAGTGCTAGGAATCTAAGATCGTCGGGGAAGCTCCTAAAACTAGAACCCTAGATCCTAGGAGGAAAACTAAACCTCGACAAAAACGAGGTCAACACATTACCAACAATCATCACCTCTAAGAATAAACTTTAAAATTATAGCAAAACAAACTCACAATTCATATGAGGCAGGGAAACTTAAGATGTCAGAAATCTAAAAAAATTCAGCTACATAGACCCTTGAAGCCATATTTACAGACTTAGGACTGAAATCTTTTTAATACAATAGAGATAATGTAAACATAAAATTTCTAAAATCAACATGACAGGTTTATTCATGATCGAGTAATGTCGCCCGTTATGTACTCTTTCAAAGTTGTCTCTCTGATGTACCGTCAACCTCTTGAGTGTGAGCATCTTATGAATCCATTTCTAGCTGTAGTATGGTAAGTTCCACATGGATTTCGAATGTTGTTGGTAGGATCTGGAGCATATCAACTTCTGCGATGATGAATTCTGCAACCAATCCGGAGTAGTGTCGTTGTATGAAATTGTGTAGTTCCATAGTGGCCACTACTATCTGCACTTGCTTCAGAAATGGTAAGTCGACATATCACGTAATACAACTCACTTCCAGACTCCGAAGGCTCTTTAGATCACGCTGTGCAAGGAGTGTCTTTTGTTAAACAATTCATTTTTGCCGCATGCAACCCCGCTTGATCTTTTGAAATCGTGGATGTGGTACTTTCTATCTAGATATGACTCAAGATACCCCCTCTGTAAAGGATATCCAATGTCTATCAAGTAATATTTACCTATTCAAATACGGTAATTAGCAATGGAAAGAAGATACCAATCGTAATTGCTATAGATACGCACCTGAGTTGGGTTCGGGAAACTGTCTTGTGTTTCTAGTAGAAAATCTAAAAACACGGCTATTGTGTGCGCTCCCTTCCCATCCAATCATCACAAAAGTGAAGCACGTGTTGAAATCACACACAACCATCACATTTTTTGTGGGAAGCCACATTGTTCAATGTAGGCGACTTTCTTTGTACCAGATAGTCGTGCATCGACGTGTGTTCCGATAGCTCCAATACAGTATTGGCATTCAAGATATAGTACATTAGCATTTCACATGCAATGTTCATGTATGAATGTTATGTTAAAAAAATATCTTGAAGAACGACATTTATCGAGGGTCATTTGCAAAATGTGTGGGAACGAACTAAATGATGCTCGGGCTTAATTATCTTGAACGCCAAACTCACAAGAGCATTCAAACCCATTGAGAAATACCTGCTGATAGTTTCCAATGAATGTTTAAATCGCTACATAACTTTAATGGATTCATCCTGGGATAAGATGTAGAGAGTTATTGCCAGCAACTCTCTTCTCGTCATTCTTGTTGAGTCGTGCAACCCATGAAAATTTTGAAGTTCATTAAGCAGGTCGAGAAATATCTCTTTTGTCATACGGAACATTTGGTGAACCGTGTAGGGTGGCCCTGTAATGACTCACCGACCTATTTATTCTTAATATGACTCAACGTCATACAAGGGATTCGATCGACATAGGAAAGGTAGTAATGGTATAGTAATGTAATGATGATAGTGACTTTGCGGTTGTAGTTAACCTGTTCTTCAAAAAGGATAACATTTAAAACTTCACAAATAAGAACGTAAGACACTTGAAGAAAATACATACAACATTGGATAATCGATATAATAATCACTGCATAATAGGATAAAAGAAGTATGATTGTGTATTCATGAAAAATAGTAAATAATCCATGACATAAATTTTACAAATATTACTAAAAAAACAAACAGATAATATTCTAATACATTCATTTTGTCCTACGTAATCAATTCGATATTCTAGATCCTTCTTCAAAAGTAACTGTCTGCAGGTTGGGCCTTCTACCAACTTCAAAGAGTTGACATAGAGCTTTCTATCCGCCTTAACTTCATGATATGTATCTAGAAGCCGAAGACACTCCTCAATTGAGTTGTCCTGTGAGCCAGCAAACGTAACTCTCTAGGATTCAACCAGTTTATCTATGGTGCCTCTGATGAATGCGGCTCCTCCTTTTTCTTTTTTTCCAGCCTGGGCCGCTTTGACACGCTTGTGGATTGAATATTTGTGTGGATTGGACTGGGACCTTATCCGGACTCACTGACCTGCTCGGTTTCCATGACTTATTGTAAGTCGGTAAACCCCTGCTCACTTTGGGTGAAAGCATGTGCTCCTATTGCGACAATTCTACCGAAAATGGCTTCAGCTTCACTTCCAAAATCAGATCAACGCCACTGAATTTAAATTTTCTGGTTGTCGACACTGCCTGTAATATATGATAACTTTTATTAGTGAAACAATTTTAGTGTAAAAAAATGATAAAAGAAGTAATATTTGATATGTCATTACACCTAATTTCTCAGTCCACCAATCCTTTGGTGCATCAATTGTCCGCTTCACTTGATCCCAACCCAATCCCGTTGATCCCCTTTTGAGTTCTTTCCATATTTTTCAATTCTTCTTTAATTGATCTCACTTGTTCTTGAATTTCATCCCATCGTAATTCCTTTCAGTCAGTTCCTTGAATTTAGCCATAAGTTTTTTCCACCCTTTGTTAAAATACGTGGTTGATCTATTTCCCAGCTCGACCTTCCTCGGACAGAGATCGCAAAATATAATAGTGACCTCTCTATCCCACATGGTCGATGATCCGATCTCTTTAGTTTACTCATTGTGTAATGTCACATAAACAAATTAGCATAAAATATTTTTTTCATAACACGAAATGCCCTAAAAGAAAGATAAGCACTTTAAGTGTTAGATATGTAAATAAATAAGAAATTAGTGGTATGTATATCAAAAGAGTATGGATGGTAAGAGAAATATATTATCTTTTGAATTATATAAATCCTTTCAGGTATAAATTCATTACTCTCAGATAAACATCTAAAATTCAAACCAACCTAATCTCATATCACCATACAATTCAATCTAACAATATAATCAAATAAAGCTTTTGCTAAATTGTAGAAAGAGTAACAGGATTACAAAAACTAGATTTAATTTAGGGGCAAATTCTCTAGCAACAAAAGGAGTCTCAGGTGTTTCTAGGAGATTTATTTAAGTGTTATTAATACCCCATTTCATACCGATTAAAATATTTTGCATATTTTGAATTTCAATAATTACATATTTATATACACTCCTATATGTATAAATTAAGAATATTTTTAATATAAAAATGATAATGCAATTAGATCCTTTATTAGAAATGTATGTAAAATCCTCATTCCTATCAGGAGCTCGCAAGAAGGCAATGACAACATTAGCGTTGTTAAGCAAAAGAGGATAAGTAAAACCTTCAAAGTCTCATAAACTTGTCATGGATTTAAGAAATCTACGGTTAAAGTCAAAACATAGATTTATTTTATTCTACTCTCAACCAAACAACTTAAGAAAATAAAAACTCTAAAGAAAAGTCCGAACTCGAGCAGTGACACTAACGGAGTTCTGCAAAATTCCTTTCTCTTTGCATGGACAGCCAAATTGTACCAACCTCCACATAAATAGTAATGATCAAGCATTCACAAGATATGTTCTTCATTCGTTTTAAAATTTCTTGCAAACAATGGAATTGGAAAAACCAAGAATTTCTCTCATTAAAGCCGCATGAACCATCACAATACTGAAAATAGATAAATTAATAAAGGGGCAATTACATACACACCACCCAATTCCTGCGTAGTTACAAATCTAACACCTAAATTTATTTTTTACATTTATACTATCCAAATCTTTCATTTCAAACCAAAAATGCCTCCATTTTAACTTTTAAAAGTAAAAGAATACTTCTAAGTTGAACGACGTAGACACTGGTTTTAAAACAAATCATAAAGTTCATAGGACTTAATGGCACAGGGTAGTGATTTAAAAATCCATCAACAAGGCCTTGAATTTTCGATCTTTTTATGCAGAGCTTTGTTCTCAGCAGACCTAAACACCACAAAATGCTAGGCTCGACGGAGGTCATACAGTTAAACAAATCATTTAATCCTTATAAATATCATGTTTTCTCAATAGTTGTTCAAAGTTTCAAAAACTTGCTGCAATTTGTAAAAAGACATCCCAAGCTGAGCATGTGTAGCAGCCCAAATTCTCACACATGTTGTTCTCTTTGGCGAAGAAGATGAACTGTGATTTGCTTATCAACAACAACAACACCAAAAAATCCGAACGAGAATGCCAAAGAAGAATAAATGTCGAAGAAAAGAAGAGTTTATACTTGTCGAGAAAGATTGTCAAAGAAGAGGGAGGAGCGGCTAGGGCAGAGGATGCAAACGAGGGCACGAGAGATGCAAACGAGGGCACGAGAGATGCGAATGAGGGAATGGGAGTAATAAAATGCAAGCGAACCCAACCCGTGGGGTGATCCCCGTGGGCCTTCTGTTTGGGGCTGCTTATAACTGCAGGCGGCGTTTTCATGCCGTTTGTTTCGCTCGTTTCGCCAACTCATTTTATACTTGATTTCAAAGAGGCTATACTTGGTCGCATACAATTCTACTCAGACCATTTATGTGTAGATTTATTTCACAATTATATGAATCGATACATCCTTTTAAATTAACATTGGTTTCTTCTAGTTTAACTTCAACTCTTTTTCAATAGATATTTATTTTACATGACATAAATTAGTTCTGAATTTAATCCTTTGTGTTTTGGATATTTTGCTATAGATTGCACCCTATGTTATGCTTCTTTTCATATGTACTCTATTGTGCTGAATTTATCTGTAATATGTTTTTTTTAGTTGTGCAGTAATTGTGATGTAATTACTGTGACATTTTAATCCCATATAATCCATTGTGTTATAGTTGCTATATTGTAGATATGTTATAAATGTCGTGCTATTGTGTTGTAAATGTTTAATGTATTATAGTTTACGATCAAACGTTGTTCGAAACTTATTAAACCTTAATTTGATCAATATTCAAACTATATTCAAGCTATGCTTGAATCCATGCTGATTCATGTTTGAATCATACTCGAACTATGATTAGACCATACTCGGAAACTTTTTTTGTTCCAAGTTCTAACCATGTTTAAAACTTACTGAAATAAGGTTAGAAATTGGTTCAAACCTGGATCAACATAGGTTTGAGCATGATTCAAGTATGGTTCGAACATGAACCAATTGTTGCTTGAAAATAGATCGAACATTGTTCCAATTTTGGTAGTGTGGTACATATGTCCGAATCATTTTCATGCAATGATCAAGCAATACTCAAATCATGTATGCAACTTGCTTGCACTTAGTTCAGTTCATGTTCAAATCATATTCAACTTGATTAAAAATGAGTTTTGAATATTGTTTCAATAAGGCTTGATTAAGTTCCAAATACGATTCATAATAATTTGATTTCTGTTTCAAGCTTATTCAACCCGATTTTAATTATAAAAGATTGTAAATGAGTACTTCACTCGCCAAAACAGTATCCTGGTCCAAAATGAACTTTCAGACATTTTTTTTCAAGAAAACAAAGAGCGTCGTATTTCTTTAATTTTTGATATCATGGGGCATGTTAGGTCGGATTTTCCAAGTTTGTTGAAAATTCATTTATTCAAATCATAATATTTAACAATAATCTAAAATTCCTTTGTTTGGCCATATAGGCAAGTTCGGGAGAGCTAGAAAATTTCAAAGCCATAGCTTTGTTTTTTTTCTTTTTTTTTCTTCATATTTATTCTGCATCAGCTGTAACAAAGCGACGGATTGTATAAGAGATGAAATTTTACCAATGTTGAAGGGATTACTAGGTCTTTTTATATTTATGCTCCGTAACCAATCAATGGCCGCTTCAACAGAAAATATGGCAGATCAAACTCTACCTCTTCAAGTAGGTCATGCTTTTTCTGGAACGGTTTCAAGAATTACTAGGTTTTGATGGGTCTATATTAGCCTCTCCAAAACCATCAGTCTTTCTAATATAGAGATCCATTGAGAATAGTTTAGCTCATTAAACCATCTCTAAAAAAATCTTTGAATTGTTTTTTATTAACGTTAAGAAGGGAACTAACGAAATGATAGATTTCAGGCAATCTACGAGTCTACAGGGGAAATGGGTCTATTGGCATTCTTTTTAATGGCAAGCTTATCTTCAATTTTTTTTTTAAGCTAGAAGATCTGGAACTAATCTACAGGTTTGAGATTGGATGATGATGATGATGATTATAATGATGATGATGATGAAAATGATGATACAAAACTTCTTGAAGATTGATTGCAGAAGAGTACAGGCTGATCGTTTTCTTGTCATTCTTGTACCCGGAAATGACAATTGCAATGCTGTTTAGGTCACGGTTTTATATCCTTGCAATGATTCTAAGTATATATTCTACTCTCAAAGACTAGTTTTAAACGAGTGGAAAGTTCTGATATAGCCTAGCAAAATTAGATTTGTTGTAAAATCATGTCAAGTAGAAGAAATTGAGGGCTAGTACGTGGGGGGAGAAAGGCTAGTTGATTGACTGGAATTTCAATACTTTTGGACGCATCTGTAAGTTTTTTTTTTTATCTGCACTAGTTTGTCCTTAGTTTAATGGATGATAATTTATGGCTTATTTTACAAGTTTAGTATGTTCATAAAAAGGTTTATTCTGGTTTTATTAGTTTAAGTTTAAATTGAATCGTGTCTAGCCAAGTTATGTTTGGGCATGTAGCAGAAAACCAAATCAAAGTTTCTATCCTCTCGTGAAGGGGACACGAATAAAATTTTAGGAGATTAAGAAAGCTTCCAAATATAATATCTACCTCGTCTTTCCTCCCAACGTGTTCACCCGTTCCCTTGGAGTCTCGATCCAAGGCACAGCTGGATCGGTCGGCACTACCGCCAGCCCTTCCCCTTATCTTTCCTTTTCTGTGTTTTTATTTGGAGTCCATATGTTGTTGTTTTATGAGAATTAGGGATAGTCTTGTTTTGGTTGCTGTTTTCAGAGGTCTCTTGGAGCCTTCTTCTTCTCCGTATTAGGATTGTATCTGACGACGGGTAGTGCTTCGGTTGTATCCTGCTTCTAGATGTGGTGTTGTATCCTCCCCCGTCATCTTCCCTACCCTCCATAGCTGCCGGCCTCCCCACCTCATGCCATTTGCACTGCCCCCACCTCCTCATACCGTAGACTTGCTGTCCAAACCTCCACTCTGCCTCCCAGCACCCCGTTCCTCTCCAACCTGCTGCTGGCCTTTGCTGTCCAGTCCTCCCCGCCGCCCACCTGCATCCCATTGGCCCCCTTAAAGCAGTTTTCCTTGCTTTTGGGCTCATCCTACCGTCACCCAACACCCTTCACCACCTTCCCTGCAGCTGTCCCTGCCACCCCATTCTCCCTCTCCCAACCCCAAAACCAGCCACCAACCACCCTTCCAACGTACTCGACAGCCCTAATCCCTTCCCATCTCCCTTGCCACTTTGCCGACGCCACCACCGCCCTCGGATCTTCTCTTCTAGTCTTAGCAGGAGATTGCTTTGTTATTGTATTTCCCTTTTTCGTTTGTCTTGTGTTGTAACCCTAGTTCAGTACTAATAAAAGTTTGCTTTTCTTTTCTACTGTTTTCCTAACTAATTCTAGTATCAATTGTACCTAAGAATTTCACAACCCATTACAATTGAGGGATGGTATTTGTTGTCACAGTGATTTTGTTCAAATATTAATTTTGTGAGATTGATATACTACAAATAACTAGATAAGATTCAACATTTATGGATCCTGAAATATAATATTAAGTTGCATATAAGGTAAAGGTGCAAAACATTCAAAATAATATCCTAATACTTTCAGTTGACTCTTCAGGGCTTTATAATTCTTTTTTTTAATTATTATTGATGAAGTTTAGCATACCGGTGGAGTCACCTGAGCGTTCTTTTCAATTATGTGTTTGATTAAATTGCATTTTTTTTGTTTTTCTTTCACCTAAGGTATAATCAAACAATGTTTTGATTTTGAAGATTTGTGGTATGCTTTACATGTGAGTGTTTTTGTATGAAACCAATGTCGAAATGGTTGAAAATTTTGGTCTTTCTATGAGCATTGTTGAAGGACTCGCCCTATTATGTCTTTTCTTTTGTTAAGTTCTATTTCTAAAGTCAATATATATATATATATATATATATATATATATATATATATATATATATATATATATATATATATATATATATTGTATATTAGTTTTTCTGGCATCTTCTGAGTTCACCATAAAGCAGTTCATTGAAAGCCCTAAAGCCAGGTTGCCAAGTTCACATAACTTTCATGTTTGAATTTATTGTGTTGTGGCAGCTTAAGCTGGTTTGATGCTTCGTAGTACTAGTTCTGTGTCTTGCAATTCTTTATATTCTTATTTGGACATCAAAAATGTTACCTGCATTTCTGCCTTATCCTATTGTCTTTCATGTCCAATATAAGAACCTAATACACTTCTATGTTTCCTTAATATTTGATCATGTTAAAATTTTAAAGGACATTTCTTATGTGACTGTTTATCATTTCTATTTTTATTGCTACTAGGTTTCTGTTAGTGAAAACTATGGAGGAACTCTGCAGCTTACTGGGTGTGGAGATTAGCTACACATGCAAAAGCATAACAAGGTCTTTGTTTCCTATTAATAATGCTCATTGTCTGCACTGTTGTCCTTCCTTCATTAATAATGGTGTGCTAATTTGCACATTTGCGTCTGTTTCTGCAGTCTTGTTTTTTTTTTTTTTTTGGCATGTTCATTACAGATTTTTATTGCAGTTTATGTTTATACTGCTCTATGATACATTATTAATGAAGTTTATTCACTTAAGTTTATCACTCATTAATATCTTCTAGGCTTGTTGGCAATTATTTGGAGAAATCTGTAGCTTTGCAGCGGTTGTTGGCTTTACTTACGCAAAGGCCTAATAAGGTGATTTCTTCAATACATATTGTCCAATTTGTACACTCTTATCTTTTCAATAATTTTGTGGGGGATGAAAATTTTGAAAACCAATGGTTGAAACTTGGAACATTAATTACCACGAAGGCTCAAATTATGTGCATAATTCTTGTTGAAGATTTGTTTTGAGCTTTTCAACATTTTGCGTTATCATATATTATCCTTAGTATGACAAATTTAGCTTTTAAATTTGCTGATAAATTTAACTCTTTTCTTTCCATTTTCCTATTATTTTTAAATCTCTTTTAACCTACAACAATCACACGCAAAAAGAAGCAATCGAAAAGCTTATTACGAGATGTTTTAAATTTATTTCTATGTTACTCTTTTATATTATTTACTATTATTATTTTTTAAATTATATACTTAACTTTAATTAATTTGATTAAAAAATTAACAATATCCATTGATTCGACTACTGAATTTTTTAAAAAAATTTTATTTTTTTATTTTTATTTTTTTATTTTGTGTTCCTCATTTTTGTATTGTTGTTTTGGTTGCATTCAAACTTTACATTTCACCTTAATGCAGTGACCCATGTAATATAAGTTTCTATGCTAGGTATTTTTGTCATTTTGGACACACCATTGCAATTCAATTTATGACATGGATGATGGTTGTGTTTTTGTGCAATGACAATTGTATTTTGTCGATGGATAAAATAATGCTACAAGTGTTCTTTTTTCAGATATATTTAGCGTTTCACATGTATCGATTTCGTCTATTTTTGTAAAACCATCAACATTTGAGTGAGTTTTATTTTGTATAGTGCATTTCAAACTAATGATGTTGCATTTGGCCTTCATTATTTTAGTGGTGTTCAATCACGATTGATGTGAAATAGTCATGAAGATCAATACTTGAGATTAAGAACTAAGGAGGGCAAGGAAGATTCTTGGGATAAAAATTAAATGCGACAGAATGATGAATACATTCAATTTGTCTCGAAATGATTATGTTAAAGGTCTTTAACATGTTCAATGTCTTATAAACTAGAGCAGAATATTACTCCCTCTAGGATTCAAGGATTTTCACTTGTTTTTTTATGCGGGGCTAGGGGACTAAGCACTGAACCGGTCGGGGGCTAAATCGATTTAGTAGGCTGCTGTAAGGTGTCCCGCTTTAGGGTTGTCGCCCGAGGGGATGGGTTTACCTCTCCTAGTCATCTTATATTATAAAAATGTTATTTTTTGCTTTAGGGTTCAGTTATTACTTCTGTCGTTGAGGTCTTTCTCCCTTGCAAAGGTTGTCGCCTGAGGATAGGTGGTGCATTGACTGTATCATGTATCGAGGTGGTGATTACCTATAGATTGTCTTTCCCTTCCTTGCTTGTCGACATCCATTCTACACAACCTATTCGTCGTTGTTGTGCCTCCTACCCTGTCCAGATTTGTTATCGCTACTCCAATCCTCCCTGTTTGTTGCCGCCAATCCCTCCAATCTTTCACTCAATTCTGCACTCCTTCCTCTTGTTTAAAATAGATGGGTGACGCATCATACTTTTATTCATCAAGGACGGGAGAGGAATATGCATCACAGATGAGAAGATAGTCTCGAGAGACACTTTCATGTTGTCGATTCGAGAGGTTCTACTGGCAATGGCTTTGATTTTACTATGGGGGCTGAGGAGGAAGTTGAGATATCGACAACCACTACTATGTGACTTCCATGACGTGATGGCTGACAGTCATCTAGAGTGATTGCAGCCGTTGAGGGACATTCAACACTCCTTAGATCTCACACCCAGATCAGTATTGCCAAATTGGCCTCCTTATAGATTGAGCCCTGCGGAGTACGATGAGTTACAATCACAAGTACAAGATCTCGTCGTGACAGGTTTAGTTAGAGAGAGTACCAGCTTTTGTGTGGTCCCCGCCCCGATGTTATCCAAGTAAGATGGATCGTGGAGGAAGTGCATTGGCAATCGACTCATCAACAAGATTACTATCAAATATCTACTCCATTCCTCGCCTGGACGATCTCTTGCATCAAATGCATGAAGCCATTGTCTTTTCCAAAATCTACTTACATAGTGGGTGCCATCTAATTTAGATGAGACCACAGGACAAGAGGAAGACCGCTTTCAAGACTCGGGATGAATTTTTGCGAGTGGATAGTCATGTGGATTGTTTAACGCGCTTATCACTTTCATGAGGTTGATAAATCAGGTGTTTCGAGCTCATATCGAGTGGTTCGTAGTGGTGTACTTTGATGGTATTATGGTATACAACAGATCTGAGGAGAAGCACATGCAGCGCTTGAGGACGGTCTTAAAAGTTTAGCAATTAGAAAAGTTATACGAATCTCCAAAGAAGTGTCACTTCCTGACAGCATATGTATGCTCTAGTGCAGACATTCAAATGAATCATACAAAGATCGAGGCCATTAAGAGCTTGATCGCACCTCAATCTTTCACCGAGCTGAGACAATTTTTGGGGCTAGCATCATTATACAGATGATTTATCAAGAGTTTCAACACTATCACAACCCCCTTGACTAAACTCTTGAAAAGGGAGAAGTTCCAGTTGATAGATTTGGTGTAGACCGCTTTTGACACGCTAACAGAGAAGATGACTCATTCATTAGTTTTGGCATCACCATACTTTTATCAATTGTTCGAGGTGTGGTGTATGCCTTCAATGTGGAGATCGGAGCAGTATTAAGCCAGAGAAGTCATCACATAGCATCCTTCAGTGAAAAGTTGAATGAGTGCAGAAGGAAATATTCGACGTACAATAAGGAATTTTATGCGATTGTGAGATCTCTTAATCACTGAAGTCACTACCTTACTGAAAAACTAGTTCATTTTGTTCGCTGATCATGAGGCTTTGAAATTTTGGAACAATCATGTCTATTGTTAATGTGTATGATTTTTTGGAAAATTATGAAATGTAGTTTTATAAAATATGGTTTTGATTTAATTTAATATATATGTGGATTTTTAAAAATAATATTTTAAATTTGAAGAATAAGAATGGACAAATCTCATTAATTTAGTAGTTTGAATGAACGAGTACAATATCGCAAGCGATGCATCTATCCCGAGGAATAAACACACTACTTGATGATACGACTCAATCAAATAAACTATAGAATTTATGACATCTGTTCTAGTCTGTGAATCTTTTATGTTGATCGACAAGTTTTCTTATTTAATACAAAAGAATTAAATAGGGTTTATATTAATCTGGGGTCTTTAAAGCTCACATAAAGGCAAGACCTTATAGTTAATTACCTCTCAAATGACCGAAGTCACCTGAGAGAACTCTTGATTTAGATCAGAGGTATTCATTTTCATGAATTCAAAGGTTAAGGTTTTCACAGTAGTGTGTAGGAAAGTTAAGTGGGAAATGATCAAATAGGAACGCTTATTTCTAGAATCAAAGAAAAGAAAGTTAGGGGATGTCACGGATCTCGAGGAGAACTTTGATGACTTCCCAGACTATCTTATTATTGGGCTTTAAATTTTGGAAACGAATTTATTTAGATTTCAATCCTACCAATTATTAATTATAAGGATTACATTTGCATAATATCTGATTATGCAAACAACCTAGAATATGAAAGGATTTACATCGTATCAGACGACAACCTCGGAATCCTAAGGCGAGTTAAGTTTTATATTGCACAACATGATTGTGCAAAAGCCTAAAAGAAAAGGGTAAAGATTTATGTCGCATTAGGCGGACTACCTCAAAGTCCCATGGCTTGTTATTTAAACTAAGGAAATGTTTTGCTATTGTAGACTCTTTCTTCTCCGTCCGCTGCATCCTCGTCGTGTTGCCCTCGAAGTTTTGTTCCGTGCTCCATGTTGTAGTAGTATTAAATTGTAGGTTTGAAGTTTAAAGTGGACATGCAATTGTTGGGTCAGTGTTTATTTTTAGATGTGTGTTTTACAATAACAGAGGTGTATGCTACAGTAAATAGGAGTATACTACAGTAAACAAGACTGTATGCTACAGTAAACATGTGTATACTACAGTAAACAGTAGGAATATGAAAATATTGTAAATTTTGGTTATCTGTAATGCGCCATTATTTATTATTATTCCTGTAGGAAAAGGGATCAGCGATATAAAAAAAGTAGGAGCAAGTAAAGGAAAAGGGCCCAGTATCCAAGCTATTTGTGAAAGGTAAAACCCAAAACACCGTGCGAAATGCCAAAAGCGATAAAATTTGGAAAGAAATCCGTGAAAAAACTAGAAAGAAATTAAAAAAAACCGTAGAAAACCCGTAAAAAAAAGAAATCAGTTCGTAAAAAACCCGAAAAGAAAGAAATCAAAAGCAGTCCGTAGAAAACAAGGAAAGCCACGAAGTACGGACTAAAAACCCGAAAGGACTGTAAACATGATGGTGGGGAACTCAGAACCAAGACCCTGTGTCAAATCAAGACTTTAGGGCCCTAACGAATCACCATACATGTGTGATCCAACACTTAGTAAAAGGTTCTCAGTCTAACAACTACAGAAGGAGAAAACTCCTAACCTGGTTCACATGACTGACCCGTGGATTTTCTTTTTATAAAATGTTTAGGAAAGGTTTCATTTCATTTTTTGAAAGAAATTTTGATTTGTCATTCATTTAAAAGAAATTTTCGATATTTTTAAAAGTGAATGGATCAGTCATATTAAGAACGGGAACTTCCAACTACTTGTAGAAGCGATGTGTAGTCATTTACTAAGTGTTAGAGATGTGGTACTGCTGATCTCTCATCCTCGTAAGGTCACTGAGTCAGGATCGTGCTAGGACCTCTTACACATACTTAGGTGGTTCTTTCATTACTTGTGCCCCTACCCCGAACCATCCTACTTACAGTCTTGATTGATGGCCCACATATAGCAAAAGGCTATACGTGCACACTTATGCCTCGTACATAAGTGCAGAAATCAGGCCAAGAAGCAAGAAGGGGGGAAAAGACCCACCTAAAAGAATGGCGAAAAGAAGGTGAGTCGATCCTAAAGCCACAAAAAAGAAAGTAAGCGATCCTGAACCCCGACGACTCCAATCCTAACAAACTCTGCTAAAACCTATCCACGGTAAGACCCCAACAGCCCTCACAAAGTCCAAAACCAAAAGACTACCCCTCTCACAAAAAGGCAAACATGATAAAGCTCCTAAAAGAAGCACCTTTCACCACCTAAAGTAGCAAGCCCGGATTCCCCCATGACACCCTGGAGGCATGACTCAAATGACTGCATATGACTCAACAAGAGACTCCAAAGAGGTAAGGCAAGGAACTCCTAAATTTGACGACTCGAAACTGCCCGACTTCTAAGCTATCACCTGCCCAAGACTATGACCCGTGAACTCAATGCCAAGTCACTCACACTTCCATGGTTAAGCCCCACAAAGCCCCAAGCCAAGCCACTCAACACGCCAAAATAGGGACAGTCTCACAAGCCAAACTATGCCTCCAAATAACTCAAAACAACAACCATCCAAATGTAAATCGAGCTCCCAACAGGCCAAGAACAGCAGCTTAACATGGCCAAAACAGGGGCAGCTCACAAACAAAACCGAGCCCTCAAATGGCTCAAAACGGGGCCAGCAAATGACCAAAACCGGGGCAACTCACAAGTAAAACCGAGCCCTTCAACCTGCTCAAAGCAGGGCCCTTCCAAAGGTGAAACCGAACTCAATAACAGGCCAAAACTAAGATACAGCAGGACACTAAACCGCAGCCCAATCAAAGCACAAAAGGGTCTCAAAAGTCATGCTAAACTTCTCTTTAAACTCATGGTGGTATTTATGCATTAGGTAAAAGGGTAGGTGGTAGAAAGGTGAATACACAAGAGTTGGAGACATGCAAATTCAACAAGAGGCAAAAACCCTCGTCTTAAAATCACTACAATGAGATACGAGAAGGAACGACAGTGGCTATAAGTAATAGAGCAGAGAGGGTGGAGGGGCATCAAAGCCAAAACCGAAATATAGCAGAACACAAAACCGCAGCCAGCATGGACAAAACCACAACCTTACAAATCTCCAAAAGCTGAACCAACATGCCATAAATAGGACCAAAATCGAGACTACAGCAAAGCACAAACTCGAGTCCAGCAAGGCCCACGAAAGAGCTACCACAAAACCTTCCCAAATCAGCAAATATTCAACACAAGTAGCCACACTTGGGACTACCGGAGGATGTTTAAACTCTCACCAATGCAATTATCACATAAAGGAACTCCCATATGGGCATTACAATGCCTCAAAATCCAACTAACATACGTAAAAAGAAGAGCATCAGCATTCGTAGAACATTAATATGAGATGTGGCCTCCCTATGCTATCATATTCCTTTTGCTTTTACATGCTACAATATCAATGCGAGTTTCAAATTTTAAAAGCATGCATATTCAAGTTCAGAAGTTAGTTAAGAGAGCAATGTAATCAACCCTAGAAATTCCCTCCATACTAAAGCTAACTGAAGCATTCCTCTCATCTTTCTTCTCATCCTCTTCTTCTCTTTTTTTTTCTTTTTTTTTTAACTGCAATGCCATTAAAAGAGAGGAGAAAAAGAACAATCAACCAACTAAGCAACTATATCAGATAGACCCGCAGGAGTGCTGAGCAGAACAACAAAGTGCCGAGCAAACTACAGTGGCACCAAGCAAACCAAGAAAATAGGGAAGAGGGGAGAAGAAGTTACCGTTTGATGTAGAGCACACAAGAAAGGCAAGAGTAGGTCCAGAAGCAATCCGGCAGCACCTCCCCTTTCCTCCAAAGTTTCGGCCCACCTTACAGAACTCACCAAATGGGGCCTTTATAGCAAAGGATAAGGAGAGGGTGCAGCCCAACTCACCCAAGCCCCAACCAAACTCACCCAAGACTCAACCAGGCACAAGGAACGGGCTAGGTAGCCGCATCAGGGGCGACACAGAGCGGGAGAAGACTCGAGAAGAGGCGTAGAAGGCATCGAGAAGGAGAGACCTTTCCCCATTTGTGTCACGGGGACTGGCTTGCCAGGGTCGAAACACCCAAGGAGAAAGGTCGCAGCTTGGCACGTCTTCGGGAAGGAGAGTTTCGAGCAGAGGGGGAGCAGAGCGAGGCTAAGGAGTCAACTCTCCTTGTCACGTGAGCAAAAGACTCAAGAGGGAGGTACGGCCATGGCTCCAGGTTCGACCAAGGAAGAGGAAAAGGGGCGAGCCGCAAGAGGGAAGCTTGGCTAGGGTTCGCGCGAGCGGGAGCGAGGGAATAATCGGGCGAGAGACGTGAGCATGGGTTTTGGACTAGGGATTTAAGAGAGGGGGGTTTAAAATAAAAGAAAACATGTTTTATTATTTTATTTCCTTTAAACGTGCCAAACTTCGTGTCTTTTACCCGTGCTCGGAACCCTAGCAAAGTGCATGTCTTTTCTAAACAAATTCGACGTTCCGGACGCATTGGCTCGGTCAGTTTCGTGATACGGGATTGTTCAGGCGACTTCGTTGACGATCGGGCTTAAAGCGTGTCAAATTTGATCCTGTCAGAAATTTTGGCTCGCTGTCGATCATCCTAGCAAATTGGCTTCAGCTTCAATCAGTGGCAGAGAAATTAAAGGCGTCAAGGCCGTAAAACGAGTAATTTATGCTCGTGGTGGTGCAAAATGTGCACGAGGCAATCCTAGGTCTCAATGGTCCAATGGGGACTCCCTTCGAGTTCTTCACGTTAATCCCAATCTTCTACTTGCTAGAGGTACAGAAATACATGTGGGACTCCAAAAAGAGTAACGAGGTGGTTTCAAAACTTCTAAAACGATGTGGGTCTCATACTAAGGTTCTAGGATAGTCAAAGGGAAGACCCTAGGGCTAGAATCCTAAATCCTAAGGAAGAACTAGACCTCGACAAAAGTGAGGTCAACAAACTTGAACAAACTGAAAGGCCGACACGCGTCTTGGGTGTTCTTAATGTCATTTCACTTCTTGCTTAAGCACAAGGTAGTGAGCCAAAACTGAGTAGCAGATGCACTGAGCAGCCATCACTTGCTGATCACTTTGATGTAGATGCGAGTTGTAGGCTTTGAGGTAGTGAAGATGCTATACAAGACAGACAGAGATTTCATAAGGATATAAAAGCAATGTCATGAGAAGCCTACCAAGAAGTATCAGAGCTTATGGTTTACCCATTCCACCATAATAGGTTATGCATTTTTAAATGCTCGCCAAGGATTCTCTTATTCAAGAAAGCCATAGTGGAGGAATTGTAGGACACTCTAGCTGGGATAACACTCTCTCCCTCGTGAGAGAACACTTTCTAGCCCTGACCGATGAGGGACGTGGAGCGACACGTCATGCAATACCTGATTTTTCATGTGACCAAAATCAGGGGGTAGAATGCAGGACTTTGCACTCCATTACCAATATCGAAGACCCTATAGGTGGATGTTAACATGGATTTTTTGGTGGGTCTCTCGAGAACCCGGTGGAACAAAGATTTCGTGATGTTGTGGTGGATAGATTTTTTTGAAGATGGCGTGCTTTGTGCCCTTCCACTGGATGCTGGGTGCATCACATGTCGCTGATTTGTATTTCAGAGAGGTAGTGAGACTCCATAGGATACCCAAAACTATAACTTCCGATATCAAGTTCTGTCTTACCCTGCACACCCTAGTAACTATTGTATCTTGCTCCGAGGTGGCATTTACCTCGAAATTTTCTTTACGTTTCCCTTCCCTGCACACCCTAGTCATTGTTGCAGTGCCTCCCACCGCGTTTAGATTTGTTGTTGCTACTCTAATCCTTCCAGTTTGATTCCGCCAATCCTTCCAACCTTCCAACCTTCCAACCAGCTGCTGCACTCCTTCCTGCCTGCCTGTTATTGCCGCAAACCCATTATGGCCTCCCAGCTACTGCCACAACCCCATTTCAACCTACTTGCTGTGGCCGCAACCTCCAATCAGCCCATGTATCTGAAAGTTTTGAATTCACAATTGTGCTTCGCAGACGAGATAGCTTTAAGAACTTCCATTTTAAAATGAAACTTTTTTGTTGAAGGCTATCAAGGTCTTTATGTGCACAGACAATAAGTTAATTAGCTTAAGCTTATTATGTGGACGTTTGTGTGAATAGTTTAATTGTTGTCAACACCAATTACTGTAATATAAAGGATTAGATTCAAAAAAATTGTGGCTTATGTTATGCATTTATAGGTAAAATGACCTGGTCAAGTGTGGAGGCAATAGAATGAGTTGAGATTTAAAAGAGCTCACACATTTTTAAAATATTTGTAGATTTTTTGAAATATTTGAATGCTTCTCAGAGGAGCAATATTTGAATTTATCATGCTTTTAGTGTTATACAGAGCATGGTTTAAGCTTATCACTTAATGAACTATCAATTTGAACGTTAGTGTGCTTATTATGATGCTGCGAAAGTTTGATCATGATAATTTAGTACATTTTTAAAGAAAATGTATGCTGTTTAGTATGCTTGCACAACTTGTTTGATTTCATAATTGTTTTGAAGTCCGCCTGATGATGTCGATGCAAAATAAAATTCTTCATATGTTATTATTTGCATGAATGCTTTATTTCCAGCTTTTTATTTGTAGCTTTAATAATTTCATTGTGTCCATTTGTATTTGTGTGTTTTCCAATCCATTTGTGATAGCTTGCAATTTACATTTTCTTCATGCATTCCAAACAATGCCATTTTGTTTGCATTTAGTCTGCAATTTGTCCCAATTAGACAACTCATGATTTAACCTTGTGCCTATAAATGGAGATTCATTTGATCATATTCGGATGCTGTTGTAATTCATAGCCTCTGAGATGTCAATGAGACGTCCAGAAGTTCAGTTTAAGCTTGCAGGCTAGCTGTTGAGTTTTATGCAAGCCATGTGTTCATTTTTGTTCTTGTAAGGCGGCAACTATGACACAAGAAGTGTTCGTGTTATTCTCAACTTGCACTTAGTATTTTCACTTGGTATTTTCATTTGGTTAGGCTTATGCTGAAATTTCCTTTTAGAATTGTCCTTTTGAGTTTTTCAATAGAAAATTTTGATGGCATTTCAGCATCGCACTTGCATAAGGCATATAAAAGAATGTGTTAGCTCTGCTATCATACTACAAAAGGATTTTTTATTTGGTGTAAGGGATTCTAGGGCTAGATTTTCTACCCCATGATATTAGAAAAGGTGTGTAAAGTCTTAACCTGTGCGAAAAAAATATAAAACATATGATTTTCTTGCAGTTTCAAGAAATATGCGTATAGACAATGACCCTTTTTTGTTATACATTGCAAGCGTGGTTGGCATTATGATCATGTTTGGGGGAAGGAAGAGAATATACTTCATATATATGTGTGTGTGCGCGCTCGGGCGAAACGTTTGGCCTGTTGGTTGGCAGCGTTGTGTAAGTTCTCTCTCATCAAGGGTTCGAGGCTCGCCTTGAATAGCACACGGCCTTTGAAGGGAGGGACCAACCCCCCTTCAAAGGTTATATATATATATTAGAGGTTGGTGTGGCTGCAGCTAATGATATCCAACCAGATATGATCACTAATGAGGTTATGTGGATGAAATTTGGAGGTTGTTTATTTTAAGATTTAACTTAAATCTTAATAGAAAAAAATGACATGTTAATCTCACAATCTAAATCATAATTCTTTCCATTTTTAACTTAAATCCCCGATCTTACTAAATCTATTACTTGGCTAGATTTATTTTAAAATGTCACACGAACTCTTCTTTTTCTTCTCACGCTTTTGGTTTCATCAATGTCTTTGGTAGAGAGCTTTTGTCGTGACTTCTTGCTTCTTCCATTGATGTGGGGCTTTCCCTCCACTCTATAGAACCGAGCGGCCGGATTGGAAGGTTGAACTAGTGCAGCCATAGGGAGGGAGGGGTGGCCGGTCCAGGGGATTAGGTCAATCGCCCAACAGGAGTAGCCCCACCTCTCCTTGTTATGTACTATTTTAAAGATGTTCTTTTCTTTATTTAGGGTTAGTTTTGCTGAGTTTTTTGTCTGGATAACCATCGATGTCCCTAGTTTTCTTCTTAGGGTTGTTTCTGAGGACGAGTGGTGCTCCGGTTGTATCTCACTCCAAGGTGATGTTTACCCTCACTCTCCCATCTCCGTAACCTTATGCCCGCTATCTCCCTTAGCAGTACTTCTTGCAGTTCGCCCAAGGACAACAGTTATGCTGTCTTTTGCAGCCCTCAAACTCTCATCTTTGTCATTACCAAACTCCCATCTGGTTATCCTGCCGCCACCCTACTCTTCCCTGGCGACTGTCGCAACCCTCTCCAACTTTCATTACTACTTTCGTAAACCCCTACAAGCTATTGTAAATATGAAAATTTAAAGGTATGTAAATACAGAAGATTTATGTGCTAAGCAAGTAAATGAGAAAAAAATGGGGGCAATTACTTTACACATCTCAATTTATATATTTAACATTTAATACTTACAATCTTTTATTTACGAACATAACACCTAAAACTCTTTTTTTAAAAAAATCACTCCGTTCTTTATCTCCAGTTATTTACATTTCAATTTTCAATCATAAAACATTTTCTCTTGTCGAGCTCTAACAATTTTTCGCAGAGAGGAGATGATTGTGAGCAATTTAAACTCTTTGTTCTACATTAACTCTTACCATCTGATACAGGCCGGAAACATCAACGACACAGATATTGTCCCTCATGACAATGACATCTTCAGAGTTGTCTTGTACTCCGCCGTTGGGCTCTGTGCGCTGACTTCCCTTGTTATTTTGGCTTGCGCATTTCTATCTCCTACTTTAACTTATTTAATCAGAATTTTTTTTTTGTCTTTAGATTACCCATTTGGTGATCCCAAGGTTACCGGCGATGCCTATTGCACCCTCTTCGTTGCCCGGCTTTCTCGTTAGACAAGTGAAGCAACGCTTCGAAAGGTGTCATTTTGATATCAAGTTCGCCAGAAAGGTTACAATTCTCTCATTTATTATGTCAAATTTGTTTGGGATTTATTCTTTTGTGTTGTTTTTTAAGGCCATGAGCGAGTATGGAAGGGTTAAGAACATGCGATTGGTTCGGGATATCTGTAGGCATTTCATTTTTAGAATGATTTTTTTTTTCTTTGAAGTGCTTAATTGAGCATTACTTAGAGTGGTGAACCAAATTCCATGGTTGATTCATAGTTGATGGTGAACCAAATCAATAGAGAGTTCGAAACAAGGGACAAGACGATGGCAAGGTATCTCCGAAAGGTAAAGAAGGAGATCAACAGATTCGCTAGCTTCAAATCGAGCGTCTCCGGAGAGAAGAATACTACTGACCTCCTATCCTGAAGCCTCCATGTGTGAGAAGGACAACCTTGAAAACTCAGTCGACCATCGATTAAGGAATCACTAGCAATAGAAATCCATAGCGAAAATAGGAAGAGCTAGATGAACATGTTCATCCACTACCTAAACACAGGGGAGATCGATGAAGAGATCACCAAACACAGGGGATTCAAACTCAGAGCTGCCCAGTACCTGCTAGTCGAGGGAAAACTCTTCAGAAAATCAGCCACATGCTTGTATGTAAAGTGCCTTGGAGAGGATGAGGTTGAATGCATATTCTGAGAAGTTCATGAGGAGTGTGGGAGTCATTCCGGATGAAAAACATTATCTCATTGAATCCAACGGCGGTGGTAGTTCTGGCCAAACTTGCTCAAAGACGCTGAGTACTCTCGAAGATGTACACAGTGTCAGAAGTACGGACTATTGTGCCATCAATCGACCCAAAAGCTTCACTTGATTGTCAGCCCTCGGTCTTTCGCTATGTGGGGCCTCGACATCCTTGGACCTTTTCCCCTATCCAGAGGGCAATGAAAGTGCTTACTGGTGGTCGTCGGCTACTTCTCCAAATAAATATAAGCAAATGCCCCTCGCCCATATAACAACAGAGGTGGTCCGGAATTTCATCTCGATTGACCTAATTTGTCGGTATGGGTTTGCCCTCGTCATCATTACGGATAATGAGACTCAATTTGCTGACAGAAGGGTCCAGGATTTTTGCGAGAGCCAGGGGATCAACCTCAAATTTGCCTCTGTGCATCACTTCCAAACTTACGAACAGATGGAGTCCGCAAAGGTCACTCTAAATTTGCTAAGGAAAAAAGTTAGAGGGAGCGAAGAGCAAGTGGGCTGACCTAATCGCTTATGTACGCTGAGCGATTCGAACTACACCATCCTCGTCTACCGGTCAAACCCTTTTTATGTTATCCCACAGAATGAAAGCTATGTTATCAGTCAAGTACAACAATTACAGTCAGAGAGTGCTCTCTGTCTCAGCCTTCAAGAGTACCTGGAAAAATGGTGTGAGTTGAACGGTGAAAGGGGTCAAGCTCGCCCTGGATCTCGCCGAAGAAAACTGAGCGAACGCAACCCTGCGATAAGAAGAAATCAAGCAGTGGACAGTCAAATATTTCAACAAACATGTTCACAAGGAAAAGTTAGCCTCAAGAGACTTAGTATTGAAAAATGTAGACCCTACTGCTAGGGGGCAGGCTATAAGTTGAATCATATTTGGAATGGCCTTACATCAGTCATGACATAGCAGGGCCCAAAATATACAAGTTAAAAACATTTGCAAGTAATAAGGTCCCTCGAACTTGGAGCGGCGACGATTTAAAGTTCTTTTCTTAAATTTATTTTTGCTTTTAGATGAAACATAGTCATGGTTTTTTTGTATGATCTATCCTTTCCTTTGGCAAAAACACTTGATATTATGACTAAAACAAACCTTGATAGTATTTTTGCTTATTCTTTTACGCTCGAGAACTGGCACTGACACTGGGGGAGATTAAAACTAATCAATCGGCAAAATGATACGCATCTGGCAGCGAGAAGCTCCACTAGGGGGGTGTAACGATCGTAAATGGCCTATGGGTTGTTTCGATACCCGGCAGCGACAAACTCCGCGAGGGGTACGTGACGATCAAAAAAGACTTATGCGACATTTTAGCACCCGGTAGCGACAAGCTCCGGGAGAGGTATGACAACAATCATCCTGAGCCCCAATAAGAACAATCGACACTCAACAGCGATAAACTTTGCGAGGGGTGTGTAACTATTGTAAAAGGCCGATGGGACATTTCGGTACCTGGCAGCGATAAGCTTTGCGAATGGTATGAAAATGATCATCCTGAGTTCTAGCTATAATATTCACGCCTAGCAGGCGATAAGCTCCGCGAAGGGCGTGTGACAATCTCCCATAAGAAACACATCATTCCATTACTAAACACATATACACATACCCCCACACCTGCCAACAAATCATGACAGGAAGAAAAGTGCTCATAAATTTGAAACAAGTCGTGGGAAGAAAAGCAAATTGCTAAGAACTCCTTGCATTATAAAGTTTAAATAAAAAATCCGAAGCACAAATTTTCTTACAAACTTGTGTAATCACCAAAACAAAAGAAAACAAAAAGAAATCGCCCCAGTTCAATACGTTCGAAGATTCCCCGATGCCCTCTTCCCTCGTTTCTTCTGCTCGCCCGGCACCATCCGACCTTCCGTTTGACGATTCCTTCTCTTCATCCTCCTGATCCGAGAGCAACATGCCAAACTCCCTGTGTCTTGCCACTATGGATCGACGAGTCTATGTTTAACAAATCTCTCGACAGCAAGGGAAATGTCGACCGTAATCTGACTTAGACGTTCTCGATGTGCTCCTCCCAAGTAATCATCTCAGAGACCTTTTTCAATTCTTCATTCTCCTTGACAAGGGCTGCCACTTGGGTTTTGTGTTCCCGAGCATCTAACACCTTCTGCTCAACAGACAGTTTCAGTCTTTTCCAGGTCAGGACGGTTTTTCGTTTCAACTTTTGCATTCACAAGGAAGACTTCTCAACTTCTTCGACTTGGTCCCAAAGAATCCCTGGAAAATGCAAGGCCTCTCACGCAAGAGCAGTGTAACAATCGGACTCCTGGTACATGTCCCGCATGTCCATTGATCGACGGATAATTCCCGTTCAAAGTAGTACAGGGGTACCACTCAGTCTTTTTATCAAGCAGAGCATGAATGTTCGTCCAAACTCCAATCCCTTGGTCATGAAAAAAGGACCACTCGGGCGGAACCCCTCCTTTTCATAGAGGAGGCAACTTAGTCCCATAGGTGGAGGCCTTTCCTTGTCTACAGGGAGTGCCTCCCTTCACTCTCTTAGCCACCAATGGTTCTCCCTCCAACTCGATCCCTATTGAGATGGGATGAGAGGAGCGGCTTGTCTCTGCTCGATTGTGCAAACCCAGGAATGAAGTCTCACCAGGAGTCATAGTAGGAACCCCACCAACCTTAAGACGGGTGATGAAACCCCTAAATCCGGTGCACTAAGAGTCTCAAAGATATCATCATTGCTCCCTTCAAATTAAACAACAAAATAATATAATTGCATGTCCATACATACAAAGAACTAAAACGAGGAAAACTGCCTCACCTTCAACGCCTTCTTAGCTGATCTTGAGGGGCCAGATCTACCATCGCCCCTTCCAGCGAAAGAAGGGTCACTTCTCCCTTGCTATATTTTCTAAGCTTCCCTCTTCTTAGCGGCCTTCTCTCTGGCCACTTCGCGAGTGTCAGATGACGCCCATAGCTCCTTGGTTATGGTCTCGCATACTGTCAAACCGAATCATACGATATACCACACTCGGATTGAGGTATTAAAATAGCGAGGGGTGATGACCCTCGATCAACGTCTTATGATCCCTAAATTCACTACTGGGATATTGCCAATCTCCAAGCCACTTGCGCAAGAACCTGCCAAGAACTTTGATTTCTATTCTTTTATGTTGTTCTAAAGGCCCACCAAAGGGAACTTAAGACTAGCAGCAAACTGATCGAAACCGTCTCGGTCGATTTTGTAAAAGAAGAAATGGTTGAACAGTTTGATCGATCAGGAAATCTTCATCCTTAGACAAAAAAAGGTCGGAAGTCATTATGACAGCTATAGAGTTGGGAAGAACCTGAGCAGGAATAATTTCCATATCGACAAAAGATGAATCACAGCTTCCTGTAGAATGGCAGTCGAAGATCCATTTTAAACTGACCTTTATAGAAAATCAAATAGGGGGAAAATAACTCGTCACTCGCTCATAACTGGTGGCCGGCCGAAGATGAATGGAAAGGTCGAAAACGTAGAGGCTTTGAATCTTCCTTACGTCCATCACGGAAAGGATCTAGACCTCCAAAGCTGGAATCAATCCAAACGATTCCTAAGAGAATTTCCGCATCATACAATCTGTAACAACATGCACGAGAAGTGAGGGAAGAAGGGGGTGATGAGAATTGACAAGTTGAAAAAAGGAAAAGCTTACGATGCCTAATCCCTACAAACTCACACACAGTTGTACGGAAAGATGAAATGCCCGCCAACAAGGCTGGTGTGATGGGAACCACACAGTACTCAAGGTAGAACAATCATTATCAAAAATAGAAAACTGCATTTCATTCATTTATTTATTTAATTACAAAGAGCGGTGCCTCTGACAAAACCCTTAGATACAACTATGAAAGAAAATACTTAACTAGGCGATGGTCGTGGATTCATCCGAGACAAACCGTTTCAGATAAGGACAGAGCCATCTCGAGTGAGAAGAAGACCGAGAAGAGTAGCACGCCTACTATAGTCCCCGCCTGAAAATGCTTTAGATGTCATGGATTTCGGCACAGCGCCTCTAGCTCTCTGAAGAGTTGTGTTGTGTCTTTTACCAAGTAGGCGTATTAGAGGAGTTTAGCGACTAGGAGGCAGTGGAGGAACAGGGTGAGGTGTATCATCTGTTTTCCGCATGAGGGCGAGATGTTTGTGATTCGACGGGTCCTAAAGATTGGGGATCTACAGTGACTTCCAAACAATACATCTTATACTCATTGCACTGTGAAGGAAAAGGTATGTAGTCATATCATTGATGGAGGGAGTAGAAAGAACGTATACACAAATTGTGAAGAGATTAGGCCTCATGACTCAGAGGCATTCCCAGTCGTATTCTCTGACGTGGTTAAAGAAGGAAAATAGGATTAGCATTGACCAGATATGCCTAATGGAGTTATCTGTTGGAAGTCATTCTACAAGATCCGCTGTGGTGCAACGTAGCCCCATGGATGTCTGTCGCCTTTTGTTTGGGAGATTGTGACAATTTAACTGTGGAACCCAACAAGATGGATTCAGAAGCACCTACTTTTTCACCAAGGAGGGGAAGCGCATCGTCCTTCTCTCTTTTGTAAAGCCCAAGATCATCAAGGTTGCTTACCAGCAGAGCTGCGTCGTTGGGACCCATTTTGGTGATGACAGAGGATGATAATACTTGGACACTAATTCAGATAGGGGACAGTCACGATAGGGAGCATTTCTGGACATTACAATCGATACTTTACTACCATGGCCTCCACCATTCAGTGAGGTTCAGTTTACCCTCACTTCCAGATCAGGTTGAGCCAATCTTGGTCTATTTTGAGATGATTTAGGTCTTTATGTGTGACGCACATGCCTAAGCCAAATCAATAGTGAGTTCCCAGAAGATTGGACTGATATGGATGTTTGCTCGCAAGTTGAGAAAGCTTTTCTGGTTCCTTGGGGATGGCGCAGTCATCATTGGGATTCATGTGCTACTCGGACCGCAGTTAAAGAGCCTTCAAACCCTGGAGGTTGCAATAGCTTCATCACCGACAACGGGTAGATAGAAGCTTCAACGAATGAGGTCGAAGCTCTCCCAACTCCAGAAGAGCGACGCAGAGCATTCCCTTCCCTCAATCGAACCAAGTGGCTGGATTGGAAGGTAGAGCGAATTCAGCCATAGAGAGGGAGGGTTGAGGGAGGGTTGGTCGGCCTAGGTGATTTGGGTTGTCGCCCAATAGGAGTGGCCCAATCTCTACTAGTTATCTATTATTATAAATATGTTCTTTTCTTTGTTTAAGGTTTGTTTTTGCTGAATTTTAGGACTGTTTTTAGCAACCCTAGTTTTTCCTCTTAGGGCTTTGTCCGAGGGCGAGTGGTGCTCCGGCTGTATCTCACCCCGAGGTGGTGTCTACCTTTGACTCTCCCATCCTGTGCAACCTTCCTCCCGCTGCCATTGTCATCCTACTTGTTGCAGTTTGCCCAAAGACAGCAGCTCTGATGTTTTTTGCAGCTCCAAAACTCTCCTTTTGGCTGTTACCAACCTCCCATCCTATTCCTGTGTCGCCACCCTACTTCCCTCCCCTGGTGGTTGCCGCAACCCCCTCCAGCTTCCATTACTACTGTTGGAAACCCTACCGCTTGCACGGCTATTCTCGTAATCCCTCCACCTTCCACTACTGTTATCATAAGCCCCTCCCCCTAACTCCTGCTGTTCTCACAACCCCTCCTACACCCCAATCCATTGCCATACTTCACCCCCAACCCTTCTACTGCTGTCGCCTCCCCTTATCAAACTATATGTTACTGTCTCAAGCACCCAGTCAGCAATCCCACATATTGTCCAGCCGGGGGTCACCATTTTTGTCCTCGCCTTAAGGGCCTCTTTTGTGTTTTGTGCTATTTTATTCCTGTTTTAAGAATATTTGTTTTGATCCCTTTGAATTTTCAACCATAATATTCACATTATTTTGTCTTTTTGGGCTAACTCTGGTATCATCTTTGCTTGAAGGTTTTTAGTAAGAGTGAAATTTAGAAGATAAGGGGAGTGCTTTAAGTTCAGGCAGATGAAGTTTGCACCTGGAATTTATTAGAGATATAAAAGAGTGAGCAGACAAATTATTTGAGGAGATAGAATTGGACAAGAGAGTCATGAGAGATCAAGAAAGAGTCGAGGGATAGGTGACAAATTTGTGGGAGTTTTTATTTTAAACAAATGTAGATTGACCTTTCACATGAATCAGACTATCGTGTAGTCTGGTAGAGATTTGAGTCCATTGCTTAGTTTAGTATTTCTTATTTTACTGTATATCATACTTATTTTTAGTACATTCAAACTTATATAATATTATTTTAATTTTAAATTTGATTGATATTGTGACTCTCCCACATAAGGTCTAAATTATCTTGATGTACAAATTGATTGCTTTTGGTGCATTGGATTTGATTATGCGGGGTTTTCATCTTGGGTAATTATGATGTTTCATGTGTCTTAACAGTCTTTTTCATGAAATGGAGGTCAACACTCCTGTATTGGGAGCAGTGATCATGTATGTGTCAAACATTGGGAAGGCGCAATGGGAAGCAATTAAGTAGATTCTATGCTTACTTAAAAGGATGGATGAGTGATATTTAGAAAATGTGATTGCATCATACTGATTGGTTAATGTTGATCTGAGTGGAGATCTAGATACCTGATGGGAGTACAAAAGGATATTTATTCCTTTAGTGATATTGCTCTGTAGTTCATTTTGAGAAATTTTGATAGTTTAACTTTCATATAAATTGCTAGAGTTGGATTTTTTTGAATGATTATGTCAAGAGTAGTGTATATATTTTTTACTATCTTGATGGATTATTTTTCTTCTAGCTTCATCTTAACTAATAAAGGTCAAAATGTATGTCGATGAGAAATGTGTCAAGAGTAGATTACCCATATCCGGACATATGATGAGTCAAAAGGAAGTGTGTGATAATTTGTCCTGTTTGGATTTTAGGTGTTGTGGATCGAGGGAAGATTTGATCATCCAATTTGATAAGCTCAAATCTAATTAGTGGTAGGGTTGTAATCTACTCGAGTCAAGTATGTCATGGGTTATACTTTGTTTGGTCGAATCATAAGTTATTTGTGTTCAATTTAAGCTTCAGCTGAGTTTTCACATATATATTCACACTTGATTTGCTTAAATTTCATATTGATTTTACTTGATTTGACTTAGCTTGTTTATTTTCATTCAATAAGTTAAAATTTTCTATAAATACTTTACTTTTCTTATAAGATTAAAAATTCAATATGTACTTGAATTTTTATATAATGCTAGTAAATAAACTATTGATTTTATATAAGAAATTATTAGCAAATAATTATATAAATAAAGAAGCAATTGAATAAATTTTAAATTAGCATTTAATTATTTTATACCAAGTAAATAAAATAATATATAAATTTATTGAAATAATGTAAATTATACTAATAAATTGTTTTATTGAAATAAATAATTAAAAAAATTATATTATATTTATATGCATATTAATATTAAATTATAATTTATTATTATTATTAAATGTATAAGTGAATAAGTTTAAATTAATTAAATTTTATTTTAAATAATATATCATATAAATATAAAATATTTAAGAAGTTACATATTGAATAACAAATGAGCTATGTTTGAATTTAGTTAATTTAACTTTCAAGCTTTAAAAAAAGATCTAGGTTCTTTATTTAGATTATTAATCGATCCGAGTTTTGAGTTGTTAAGCAAGTGCATTGGTTCATTTAGAGCCCTAATTGCCAGCAGTAGTTGAGCTTGTCAGCTACAGACAATCTAGAGGCTGCTTTGGATCTCAAGTTGAGGGATTTTTCTGGGATTGTGTTGCTTCAAGGAAATAAGCAATGAGTGATGATGATGATGATGATGATGATGATAGCAACAGTAATAATAATAGTAATGATCCCATGTGTTTGATCCTCACTTGTCACAACGAGAACTCTAGTAATATTACTTCACTAGTGGTTCAGTGATTTGAAGTCCATTCAAGAAGACCCATTTGATCTGAAAATCTTGGACCAATTTTTTTTTTTTATTGTGGCACAAATATTTTCCTGCAAGTGAAATAGCTCGTTTGGATTGTAGATCCAGATTTGTTGAGAAGCTAGACCTCTCTCTTTCTATGTCCCAAAAGTTGATATATGCGATAGCTAAACCTTGCATTACAAAGATTGCAAAATGGTTTCACTTCTGAAGTTAAATCTTGATGAACGTGCGGAAAGCTCATTTTAATTAGGTATTTGGTGCTACTTGGCAGCTCGCTCACACTATAGATGATGGCAGCAAGTCTCCATCCCATGGCGGCTTGAAGTTTTGGTTGCTCTGCTCATTTCTAGGCACAAAGCAATATTCATTGGAAGATTCAATGTAATCAATTTGTCTCAGCCTTGTGCAGAGTTGGCTCAACCTAGCAAAATTTGCAACGCTTGGCCTTTTTGAGCAAAGTTATGCCAGGATAAAAATTTGTAACAGTTGGAATCTGTTTTTTTTTTTTTTTTTTTTTTTTTTTTTTTTACAACAGAAATGATAAATGTGAATAACATTGCCTGAAGAATGTTCTGTTGTAAAATAATAGTTTATGCAACGTTTATATTTCGCTTTTTGCTGTCGGCTGAATTTGCTTCTAATTATCTATTATTATTATTATTATTATTATTTAAAGCTTTGAGTTCTTAATCAACTTCTTCAAAGACCTAAAATTTTTCAGTTTTTACGGCGTCAGTAACAAATTATAAATGGAGTTTCGAGGGGATTTAGCATAGGTGAATTTGCTGGCGAATGTCTGCGGTTTTTTACGGAATTTTCAACTGTCATTCACCCGAAAAAAATTTGCATACACACGGATAGTACATGTATGGTACACGCATGAACTATGATACTATGAATTAGTACATGGACGATACGAAATAACATACGTGTCTACATGAAGTGGCGTATGTAACGCTGCAGTATGCCTCCGTATGCAAATTCTTTTCCATTCACCCATCTCAAATTCTCTTTCAAAGCTAATTATTGGGCGACATCAAATAAAAAACATTATATTTTTTTTATTAATAAATTATTGAACTATATGGTGATAAAAGAAGGCTGCTTAATTTTACACGAGAGTTTTAGGATATCACAGAATATTCACCTTTTAGCCCAATTAATGCTTTGAGCAAATGCTTGAGAAGAGGGAATATAATTGGATGGCATGTGATATTTGCGTGACTATATACTCTTTGCCTAAAGAAATGATGATTATTTAATTTTGGAATGTGATCAAACTGTTTTTTGTAAAATCTGTAGGGGCACTTTCTTGGCCTTAGAAAGAATTTTAATCTCAAATTGTGTCTCTTAGCTTTAAAATAGCCTGACTTTTCTCTTGGGTTATAGGTCGATGATTAATTAGTATTAATCTCTTCTGATAAAATTAGTAGAAATATTGCCTATTTAAAAGAAACTATTTATTTATTATTTATTTATTATTTATTTATTATTTATTTATTTGTATATTTAATGATCAATTCTTTATTTATGAATAAAATATATATGGGCCGTCACCGACTTTCCTTATGCTTCTAACCAAGTGAGAGAGTTAGAGATCCCCCCCCCCCTCATCTTAGGATCCGTTTGGGGCGGTGATGTAATGGCAGTACAACAACACAACACCGTAATTTTATTTATTTTGGTAAAATAGTTTTTTTAAACACTTCTGTTGGGTCCCAAGTGCGGTCTGATTTTAAATTGACATTATAACTTTTTGAACATCAAATTATTTTTCAGTAGTTTCACGAACTTTTCAATAAGCTACAGCTGCCGCAAACAAACTCTTTAACATTACATGCAAAACAAAAAGACTGGAGTTCTTGTAAGAATCAACGACTTCAATGGTGCAAGTTACATGTGCTCTTTAACACACTAAATTTTCATTCCATTATTTTCCGTACCCTTATATTTTTTTTCTTCATGCTTTCTATTATGGTTCTCTGCTCTCATGTATTTTCACATTACTTCACTCAATTCACTGATTTAACATTGTCTTGTTTTGCAATCTTCTACATAATTTTCTTATGATGACAGCTTTGACGACTTGTATCTTTTATTGTGGTTTTGGTGAGCTTTTGTCTGCCCACAAACTCTAATATTTAGTTACTTATTGTTATCGTCTTGCTACGTTTTAAAAGAATATTTAGATACAAACCCTCCCACTTTCCGGAAGAAGAATATGTTGTTGGCTTGCAGCAAAAACTTAAAAAAAAAGAAAAAAAAAAAAAAAAAAAAAAAATCATATTTACACATTTACAGCAAACATACAGGATAAATAGAGAAAATAAGAAGTAATGTGGATGGGTTAATACTTGTTTTGTGAGCTGTGTTCTCATCTCATGTCTCTTTGCTTAACGGAGGTTTTCCTCCTATACGCCTTCTCTTTCGGTCTAAAGCTCTGCCTGCATTAATTCAGATTTACATGATGAGTAGCAGATTTCTAGTTATCCAAAGGATTAAAATAAGATTGTTAAAAATAACATACTTAGGTGTAGACTTGCTGCTTCCAGCCACCTGCATCAAGAGAACAATAAATTTGGAAGAATTTAAAAAATTATTGTCAATTAAATTAGCTCAGTTGGTGAATTGAGCTTAAATTGAGGATGGCTCAACTTTGAGTCATAGTTGATGCTAACTTCAAGAAGAAAAAACTATAAAAATAATACATAGAAATAACATATAACAACAGGAAACCATAGCAGTATGGTAAAAGCACCGGAAAATTTTTACATCAGAACATCTGCACGTGATTTACGTGCGGAAGCACGTAAAATCGGCTTTACGTGAGAGCGCATGACGAAAAAATATGGAGTTCGATAAGTGAATAATACTCAGGAATATTATACACGTTATTCATGTGTTATCGTATGCTATTCATGTATTATTACGTTTATTCATACGTTATTCGCTTCTAGAATATTAGAGATTGTTATCAATAACACGATAACGCATAAATAAAACATCTGAATAACTACACGATAACACATGAATAACACGTGTGCATATTACCTGTATCGTATATTATTTTTCGACGCGCGCACGTGACGATGTTCCTGTGCTCCGCACGTCAGAACTACGTGCAAAGTCCTGATGTAAAAATTTTTCAAAAGCACCACATAAAATAAAAGGACATCATCTACACTCTTTCCAAAGAAACTTCAAAGCAATCAGCGACCTTCAAAGCAAGCCGTTAATATTTTCCCTATAAAATCTAGAAAAGTGGAAGGATTCCTTCCAAACATTTCGCTAGAAGTAAATTGAAGTAAACCAATGGTGACAGGATTTGATGTTGTGCCAAACATGCAGGAAATAGAGTTCACATCATATTTTCTCAACAGAAAAGAACAAGAAAAGATACTTGTAATTATGAACACAAATGGTTAAAATAAGGGCTAATGATGATTTTATGGAGTTGATAACTCAAGTAAAACTCAGAGAGAAATAAACACTACTGTATCATCTAACAAATGAACTCTTACCTTAATAATTATTGCTTTGAAAAATTACTTGATGTATGATGATGAAAAATTAGAAACCGTTTCAATCACCAAATCAATGTGAAACGTCTTGGTTTTCTAAAAAGCTAGAATAGGAGGAAATTTCATATACTACAAGACCACCAAATAATTTTGGTATATGGAAACACAGGCCTGCTCCATTGTTAATAATATCTTTAGTCATAAGACCTAAGCCAAGATGGAATACATCATCGTTCTATATTTCAACACTTTTTAACAAAAGAACACCTTTGAAGAAATGCAAAGGAGGTGCCCGGAAGATGGCCACTAATATAAGAAGATAGTGAACCACAACTGAGCATCAAGTTCATACCTGATCTAGGAATATATATATATATATATATATATATATATATATATATATATATATATATATACTATTCATGGAAAAATCTTTATGAACACATAAATCTAAGAAAAAAAGCTCTACCCAGTAATTTGTGAAACCTTTTCTTCTATGGTTCAAAGAAGAGAAAAGAGGTGAGAGAAAACATTGCGGTTGCCCAACAATGTTCAAAAAGTCTGACAAAGCAAACTCTACCCCTGCAACATGAGAACCCCAATTCAACTGTAAGGGTGATAGACACAAGTAGGTCAAATCACAGTTCAATTGTTCTCATAAGGCTGGACACACTCGTGATGAATGCTAAATGAAGAGTAGTAAGTTAAATTACATTAGAAACTGCTAAAAATCTCAACCCTCCAGATCATTTGATATGTGATGCAATCATCTTATGTTTTGAATAAACGAAACTCTCTAAACACCCCATATTATATTTGAAAAAGCAAAGTCCTGAATTGTCAGCTCGGGTGTTTTGACCACATGATTGATGATATTGTGATTTAAATCCAGCTCTGGAAACCTCATTAAATGAATTCTAGACAAATCCCCTTTTTACTATTACTAGCACTGAGTCTATCATATTTTCCAAGGACATTGTCCTTAAATCTATTCTTCATATTCTGAAATTGGATTGTAACTTTCCTTCCATCAACAAAATTACAAAATACCATAATTGTGCAACTAAATTCCTACCAAATATGCGCAAATTTCAAATCTTGAATTGGAGAAGAAGACTGGGAAAGCTAAGATAATTCTTGTCTCAAACACATAGGAAAAAGTAAAAGCATGCGACAACCATAGAAAAAGGCAAATGTGCTTAATAATTTAACGTAAAAAAGAGAATTTCATCAGTTATAACACCATCACTTAGGTCATATGAATATCTTGCATCTAAAAGATGATTTCCAGCATATTCAAACAATTTAGGCTCTAATCAATGCAAAACCTTTTAATTATCTAAACACACCTATAACCCTTTCTGTAGGCACTCATACAAATGAATCCATCATTTTTCCCTCATTCATAGGGATATATAAGCACCATCTAGGGTCAACAATATCATTGGCTCAAGATAATTAATTATATTTATTGATAACCACTACATTATGTTATTTGTTCTTATGAAGATAAATATGAAGTTAGTGCATATTTCAAAATTTCAATAAAATGGTGCCAACTCAATTTCAAGATGTACTTCAAACTAACATAAAGCATGCATACTATCTATCACCCTACATTTGAGCCCCTATTAATCGGATCATAATGCAGTCCATCAACCCACGTGTTGCAGTACAACTAAATAGAACCAGAAAAGAAAAAATTAACATCTAATAGAAATTGCTCAATCATTCATCCTTAACTCATCAAATCAAAAAATTTTATAGAAGCATGTATAATTAATAATATTATTATTTATTAATCATACACTAAACTATCAAATTCCTTTCAAACTATCCTCCAAACTTATCCTCATACTCAAATCATCTCATCTATTCTAGCCAAAATTTTAATAACTTGAAATATATTTTAATTGGATGCAAGCCTAAATAAAAAAAAGGGTTTAAGTGTTCTTTAGCATCCACTAAAGAATTCAACATTGCCATGAATGCCATCTTCAAAAAATCAACCCTTTAATACCATAGCTGATACTAAGAGATAGATTTTCAAGGACTACCAAATTTGTAAAAATAGGTCGGTTGTTGATATATTTTGCTCTCCATACTGTTGATCTCATTTTTAGTGAGGTCTTAGCTTCCTTCACATTAGACCCTAGGATCTAGCTGTAGAAGTTCCTTACTATCTTAGCGGACTAGTAATGGAGTCCACCTTCCGTAGAACTTCAAACTACTTCTTGACCCATTTTTGTGAAGATCTCGCATGATTAGTCCCAAACACTCGACTCTTAGTTGTGAGGGCTAAGAACTAACATGTAGGGCCCGAAAATGAGTTCCCATAGGATCAGACGGCCTTAGATGAACCCTCCGTGACTCGACAGCGCGAACACTGCAATTCACACATTCGATGCGCGTAAACCCTAGCAATTCACGTCGCCGACACGTAGACACATTGCACCGATGTTTAAGCTCAAATCAATTTGCCGAGTCGTCATGAACCCAAATTTCTTAGTGGTTTGGTTCGCGGCAAGGATTCTTGGTGGTTCGCGCGACAGACATGAGGTGTTCGTGAAGCCGTAGGGATCTGCGAAATAGTTCGTTCGCGAGCAGAACGGGCTAAACAGACGGGAGGCTTTCGCGATTTTTCGCGAGAGAGAAGAACTCGCACAGGCGGTTCGCAAATCGCAGCAAGTTCGCGAACCAACTAGGGAGACACGTGGCTCTCGCGACCAGGCTTCCTTCGCGTGAGCAGATCTCGGCGACAAGGAGATCTCGACGCAACGGAATCCGACCCAAGCCTCGTCCCGACATACTCCCGGAGGCGGAGAAGGAATTTTGGCGTGCATATGGAGGTGGAAAGAGGCGGAAGAGGCAATTGTTGAAAAGGAAGGAAATTAATTAAGATAAATTAAATTAAGGAAATCTTTGTTATTGCTGGAAAGAAATTAGGTAAATCTTTGAAGGAAATCTTTTCTCCACCAGGAAAGGAAGAAATTAATTCCTAGGAATCTCAATTAAGAAAATATTGTTGGAGAAAAAAAAAAATTTTAAAGGAATTTGAGCAAGAAATTTCTGGCTTCAGCAATTTGGCAACTCAGCAGAAGAATTTGCGGAAAAGTTCGTTGCAGGATTAATCTCAGATGACGATGTCTAGTGCAAAATTTGAGGTGGCAAAGTTTGATGGAATCGAAAACTTCGGGTTGGGGCAAACAATGGTGAAAGATTTGTTGACACAACAGGGAATCTTAAACGCTTTGCGGGCAACAAAATCAGATGCATGGGGATGAAGATTGGGAAGAATTGCAACGAGCGGCAGCAACGATACGTTTATGTCTGGCAGATGAGGTTATGTATCACGTAATGAATTTAAAATCTCCAAGGGAGGTATGGAAAAAATTTGAAACTCAATTTATGTCAAAACCTCTGACGAATAAATTGTATCTGAAACAATAGCTATATGGGCTGAAGATACAAGAAGGTTTTGATCTGGCGCGGCACGTTAATGGCTTCAATCAAATAATCACGGATTTATCACGGCTTGATGTAAGTATTGAGGATGGAGATCGAGCAATGATTTTGTTGTGTTCGTTGTCTTCTTCTCATGAACACCTGGTGACTGCCCTTACTTATGGGAAAGAAACTATCAAAGTTAATAAAACAATTATAATTCAACTAAATTGCAATGATATGACAAATAATCATGCAAATTTGACATTAGGATGTCAAATATTTATTGGGGCTTGCACTCATATAATTGCACGATCTAGACAAAGGAAATAGTAAAATCTAATTATATAATCTTCCCCCCAAGAAGATACAGGGTTTCAATACAAGAGAAACTTGCAACTACCTTTCATAGACCATGATTTTCACCCTTATTAGTAAGTTTTCATAGGTTCAATAGCAGTGAACGAATTCCAAGACGTTCATAGACAGTTCAACTGAATTAGACGTGCGCACAACAATGACACTTTTTGACCATCAAAACAAACAAATACATATTACTAGCAATCCATGGCAGAGAAAACATGGAGCTATGAATAGGTGAAACCTGGAATGGCAGAAAAAGTTGTGCTGTTTGAGGAAACCCGGAAAGCTGTTAGAAAAGCTGATCTTAAGTCCATTTCAATTGCTGCAAACTATTCTTCTTAAGGGGGCGTTTAATTGCAAGTAGGATTTAGTTAGGGTTGTCAAAAAAGGTCGTTATTCACAAACAGTTCGTGTTCGGTTCGTCAAGGAGTTCGTAAATGAGACAAACACAAACATTTTTTTTTTTTTGTTCGGTTATTTAAACGAACCAAACACGAACAGTAACGTGTTCGTTCGTGTTCGAATCGTTATTGTTCGAAATATAAAATAATTTAAAATAATTATATATAAAAAATTAATGATATTTTAAAAATTAAATTTTATAAATTATAATATATAATAAATTAATAATAATAATAATATATTAATATACTATATTAGTAATATATTAATATAGATATTATATATTTATATAATATAAGTTATATAATTAATATAATATATTATTTATATATATTAATATTAGGGCTATCAAACTGGCTCTTCGTTCGCGAATAGCTCGTGTTCGGCTCGTATTTGACTCGTTCGTTAAGAAACGAAAACGAACAATGACTTCACGAACAATTTCAAACACGAGCTTATTTCAAAGAAACTAAATTTCAAACAAACCGAACACGAACAAAAGCTCTGTTCGTTCGTGTTCGGTTCGTTTACACCCCTAGATTTAGTAAATTCGGAAATCGGAAATCGGAAATCGGAAATCGGAAATCGGAAATCTGTTAAATCTACTCTACCCATGGATTTAGTGAACCTTGACTTAAGCTGAATCAAATGCAAAATTTGATATCTTAAATCCACAAATTCATAAACCCACGAAGCTCCTGAATCTTAGCGTTTGGCTGGATTTAGTAAATCTGGTGATTTATAAATCCTATTAAAAGAAGCTACCAAATATCTCCTTAAAGTGTTCTGTGTTACACCTAAACACATTTAATAAAACAGGAAATCAAAGATTCAGTTAAACCTGAACACTCTACCATCTTCCAGTAGTAACAGTGAGTAACGGTTAAAGAGAACTTCTGAATAGTTAACATGAACCAGTTGTGGAAGCAGAATAGGATGCTTCTACAATCAGTCTATCATAAATGAGTTCGTCAGAAAGCAAAAAAAATATCTAGAGTGACTTACGTGGCTTTCATCCGAACTCTTTTTCCTGGCCTTAGTCAAATTGGAATTTGTAACATTAGAGAAGCGAAGAAAAAACTCTTGAATATGATTATATATGCTGCACTCAACCATACAAGAAAGAGGAAAAGAAACAGTGTCAGTGTATGGTTCTACAGTATTGCAAGACTCATTTATGAGAATTTGCCAAACAGAAAATGATACTGCTAGCTTAAAACATTAAAAACATTGAATTGAAGATGAAAACCAGAAGAAACCAAATACTTCACAAAGTAAAATAGAAGAAAATAACTCTTGAAAACAAGTATCATCCGACAGAATCTCTGATAATGAAAAGGTCTAACAATTTTCATCATAATATGAAAACTCGCCAAGTTTCTTCGAACAAGTTTGCCAGGGAAGAAACATATAAATTCCTTTTTTTTTTTTTTGTCTCTGATGCAGAATATAATCAATTAAAAAACCAATCAACAGGTTGCTACGCTTCACTTGTTCATTTACTTTTCTATGATCAAATTTCAAATAAATTTTGAATTTTCAGCAACGCCGTTGAACTTCATTAAGTTCCACCCAAAACATGGCAAATCCAAATAACAACAAATAAGACTCTTAACACGATAATTTTCTCTGCATGCCTCCGAATCTCACACCTTAGCTGCAAAGAAGAACAGATGAAAGATGACTAATGTAAGCTACATTGTGCAAGCCTAGTTGACGAATGACTGCGTTTAAGGAACCATTTTAAGCGTATCTTCAGCTACCTAAATTGATGTGTTTAGAATTAATAAGCAAAAAACTATTTCAAATATTTATTTGTTTATTTACTGAGGGACCATGTACCAGGTAAGAAAGGTACTTCCACCAGTTTCACAAATCCTTCAACAACTTTTGAAGAACTGACTCCTCAAACCTTAGTTTCACCACTCGGAAACTATAATAAATTAATAACTTTGTTCACTATAATCAACAATTAAAAACTTCACTATAATCAACAATTAAAAACCCTGGTTAACAAAAATTAAGCTCACAAATGACGTGGGCTCCAACCAACTTATGTAGCATTTTATTGTGATTCATGCTGCTGCTGCTCCGGATCTCTTCCTTCATGATCGTGCATTCAGATCTTGTTGCAATGTTCAGTCCCTGTAGTAAAACCGTTGATTAGGTTCCTGTAGCAGACTCTTTCAAGCAATCTCTGCTTATATTTTACTTATCCGTGTAATCCTTTGCTGCTATTATTGTGCTTTATTTCCATGCAAACGTTTTTGTGGATTTTTGGTGGATATTCAAGATTTCAGAGGCGACCAAAGTTGATCGGATAATTATATATTTGTAAATACAAAACCAGGCAAGTAACATTCAGCTTTTGGTTTAAATAAAAATTCTTTCTTTCTCTCAGTTGTTTTTTTGAGTGTTAAATTCTTCAAGTCCAGTATAAATGCTAATATCCAGTTCTATAATAAGTCTACCCCTTATATTTGCATCAAGCATAGACTTATTTATTTGGTGATGTCTTGCCTTATTCTTTCTCTCTCGTAATTTATGATTGATTTTACATTCATGGTTATTTTAGTTAGAACTTCAGCAGCTGAATTTTCTGACTGCGACATGAAAATTAGTTGAAGCATTTCATTCTATAGTTTTAAATTTCTTATAAATTTTCTTCAAATAAGAACATAACTAAATTGTCATTTGAGAATTAATTCTTCTTATTCTTTGGCATGCATAAGAAAAAGTAAGATATTGTTTTAATTGATGGTATTTAAACTATTAATACTAATTTCTGTTGAATTCCATTCATGGCATCATTTATTGTACTAAAAATTCTAGAGCATTGGGCATTCTATATCAAGTTTGATATTAACAACTAATGTTGCAGTGTTTTCTCAACTAGAAGGATACAATAACTGGATCAATTAATAAAATAATAAAAGATAAAAGGTAAAAAAAAATTAAACTAAATTACAGTTCAAATAAACAGTGATATGTCAAAATATCATTTAAAATTATATTTCTATATTGGATGAGATATAATTTTAGAAAATTTTCAATTTGGGCCAATAATTCAAAAGATTTTTTTGAAAATTATAATATGATTAATTATTAAAAAATTGGCGATAGATTACAATCAAAGTTTATGACTATTGCATTTGCAATTAATATTTCTAAGAAAAATCAACACCACCTCCTTTAAACACGTCATACAAACAGAACACAAGAACCATGTATTAATGAAACTGGCCTTCATCATAAAACTAACGCACATAAATATTCTTTCAAGGATTATTACTCAAAAAACATGATTTTTAAGTATGATTATTAATTAAAATTGTGCAATTTGAGGCCCAGCTTGGAGTGAGGCATATGCAAAGTTTCTTGAGACTACACCACAATGGAGGCGTACACCTCTACTGTTTGAGGAGCATAATGAGCATGCCTTAAGGCCCAAGTAATGAGGTGTAAACAAACAATGTCTGGTTTGCATTAAAAAATTAGAGGATGATGAAAATCCATTGGTTACCAATATGTGCCCTCGAATGACGAATGGCTTTTGGAGATTGCAAATGGACTTTCACTGTAATAATTTTATAGAAAGAAGAACTTAATTTTAATTTTTTTAAAAGAAGGAAAAAAGAAAAATAAAAAGTAAACAAAAAGGTAACATAATAGGCTAACATAAAACTTTATATGGTATAAATTAAGAAGAAGGCAATATAGTCATTGTTCAAAAAAAAATTATTGAATTTTAATGATTTAAGGAATATGATTCAGTTGAAGATGATGAAGAAGATTTTGAAGATGTTGACATATTCTTCAAGCAATTTATTTATTTTAAAGCAATTTATTTATTTTAATAAGGTGAGAATGAGGGAGGTTAGAAAGAAATTTATTTATTTTAATGTTAATTCTAATGAAGACCCTCTATTGAAGTAGAATGGACTTCTGAATTAAGAGTCCTCAGTAATAAATTATTTATTTTAAACCTATTCTTTGTACTCATTTATCTTAGACTTCTTTCTTATTCTTGAGAGTTTGAATGACATTTTATGATGATATTCTAACACTCTGAGATTATTCTCAAATGCATTATTAGGAGAAACTCGAGCTCAATATTTTATGGTGTTATTACTGAGTAATACACAGAGTTACTCTCAAATGATTTATTTTTCATATTTTAAATTAATTTGATGGTTAACTCCCGAGGCTTATGCCTCAAAACACCTCGGAGTTTAGGCCTCATCTCATGAAAATAATTTAATACTCAATTGCAAAATTTAAATCATATCAATCTATAACTAATGACATCAAATTTGAATTTCTGCCTAAGCTAGAACATGCTTATTTATCTAAATCTATGCTGAAAAAGATTTAGAATTTAAGTTTAATATCTCAATCAAACATGAGACCATAGTTAAATTTCAACTTTCAATAGCAATGAAATCCAAATTTGGGTGTGAAGTTGAACAAATAATGCTAATGTGGCTGACCAATCAATGAAGCAAAGTAAAAATAAAACTCCTAATGAGTGGATACAAGGTACATAGAATTCAGATAAAGTAATAAGGTAATGATATAATTAAATCTTGACTGTTTCTTATAGCAGCCCATAAGAATTGAATGCTAAATATGCAGTGTCATTTAAAATCATAAAATGCATTGGGGAAAACACTTATACATTGAAAAAATCCAAGAAAACTAGATATTAGTTAAATTGCACTGTATCTAATTTGACTTTATTTCATAAATTTAGTACCAACGAGTTGAATCTGCTCTTTTTCTATCTCCTCCTTCATGAATTTCTTTATTATGAATTAGCATCCAATCTTTTTCTAAACAGTTGTCTTATTTATTAAGCTGTCCTAAATGATGAAATTATACACACTACCAACGGAAGCACAACAATTATACCATGGTATGCTTGACTAATATCACTAATCAAACTGTCGGTGAAATATTTCAAATCAAGCAAATTGATGCAGACTCCCCACTTCGACTACTAAACCAACATGAGATCAGTTTTCATGGGATTCTAGTTACTATTTCTCAAGATTATTGTCTTCATGATTGCATATTAAATTCCTATTTCAGTGTTCAATTTCATTACCAAAACCAATATTAGGTTCCTACAATGCAATTCCTTCACGCAGTGTTCTCTCGTGATCATCTTCTGCCCACCCATGTTGTCCTTCGTTGCTATGATTATGCCTTGAACATGCAACTTTTTACAGTTTTAAGCTATGATTCTAGATTTTTGAGGAGGCCAACTTTGATCAAGGACTTTGATATCAATAAATACAAAACACACGAGGGATGCACTATTCAATTTTTGGCATAATAATTTTTTTAGTTTTTCTTAGTTTTGTGATTATTGGGATCGCACATTAGTGTAATGCAAATGCAACTATTTAAATGTTTTGAGAAAACCTTTTCCCTGAACCAAGGTGAAGCTCGACTTCTTTATTTGGTGATTTATTACCTTAAAATTTTGTTTTCATGATTTGTAATGGGTTTAAAAACATAATTCATTTTAGTCAGAAAAACAATGGCAACAAGCCCTTACCACTAAGTGTGGTCCTCCGCACGAATCTTTTTTTCCATTGTGTCATATTTACGTTCAGTTCTAATAAATTAAGATCATTTTTATACAGCATACTCATTTCTTTTAGGTCTGCCTCCACCTTCCTTAACATAAGTCAAATCTAAAACATCTACTCTCTTAATTGGGCCATTGGTTGTTCAACGTTTAATGTAACCAAATCATCTAAGGTGACTCTCTCTCTCTAATTATGTTTGCCGCTGGAGCTACTCTAACATTTACACGGATATATTCATTTCACATTTTATTTCTAAGTGTAAAGTCACTCATACACCTAAGTATTCTCATCTTAATTTTATGCTTCTCTTTTATAGATCAACATTTTGTGTCATAAATCATTGCAGGTCTCGCCACCTTCTTATAAAATTTTCTTTTAAATTTAAGTGCCACTTTTCTATCACGCAATAGGCTTGATGCATTCCTCCACTTCAAACATCAAAACTTAATTCAGCTAATAACATCCTACTCTAAGTCACCATCACTTTGAACAACATACCTGATATATCTAAAATGTTCACTCCTTTTAATGACTTAATCACCTATTGTTACAACCCCACCACTAGATCTACTACTACTAAAATTACATTCCATGCATTCAACTCTATATGTACTCAAACAAAAACCTATAGTCTCTAAAGTTAACCTCCATAATTCAAGTTTTAGAACTCTTCATCTGAACAAGGACATATCAGAAAAGCATAGAACAAGATACATCCTCCTGTAAATATCCATAAAACCATATCTAAAGTCAAAATATGCTTAAAGTGATCCCGATGTAATCAATAAAAGATAATATTTGGTCAATCCGCATTTCTTTTCTAGAACTTTCTAAAGAACTTCACTTGAAATTCTATCGTAAGTTTTTTTTCTAAATCAACAAAATCATATGCAGATCCTCCTTACTCTCTTTGTACTTCCCCATTACGTTGTAATTTATGTTCAATTCTCAATCAAAGCATGTTTTTGTAGTTTCAAAACTCTCATGGAATTTCCTTAAACTAGCCTATCAATGAATATTTATTTCAAACAAAATTTTTAATTTTTCTAAATCCAAGCCTGTTTTTGTACTTTCAAAACTCTACTGGAATTTCTTTAAACTGGACTATCATTGAATAACTATTTCAAACAAATTTTTAAGTTTTCTAGCGTATGTTAAAAAAAATTGTGATTGTATTAATTGATGGTCTTTAAACCATGAATCATAAATCTTGGCTGCTTGAATTTCACCCATTGTATTATTTAAGTACATTAAGAATTCAAGACTCTAAGGTGTCTTGTATAATCAGAATCATTTCTCATATGAAAAATGGAATAGCAGTGCTCATCCAAACTAATATACATATTGAAGAAGTTTACCTCAACCGATGCCTGTTGCAGGTTGTGAAAAAAGCAACAAAGCCATATAAGATGCTACGAAGTGCACGGAAAACCTGGAAAAATAACAATTAACATACCAAGATCAGATATCAATAATAAGGACTGGGGACAGTATCCGACAGTTGCTACAATCAAATCCAACTAACCTGAGAAAAAAGGTCATTCCAAAGTGATCGCCACATGGAAGCTTCAGAGGTAACTTCTGTTGCTTGAATTGCTGTTGAAAACTGGAATAAAGCACACATGGATGACCAGGTGTCTCTCATGAGAAAATAGAGATTGAAAGAAATCATCACTATGAAATTGACCATTCCAGAGATCAAGCGAACAGGAGCTATGAAAATCTCCCAAAAAATCCAAACCACAGGACATATGATCAAACTTGCTGCAATATTAAATAAATTCATAATAAGTTAAAAATGAGTGAAAAAAAAAGGAAAATAGAAAGGTAAGGTAGAAGATGAACGAAAGGAACGAATCAGTTAAAATCAAACCAAAACTTGATATGGTGCTACAGAGAAGCCAGAATGGCCACAGTATCATCTGCAGCAAGGTAGAAATCACATTGTATGAAGACTCCAATAAATCCCAAATTACTGAGCCAAGGCCCTCTATAGTTTCAAGACATATATTCCAAATGGGAATGCCTAATTCCAAGAGCTCCATTAGAGGTGCAGCAATAGGCCTAGTTAAAATTGAAACAAAAGATCTTGCTGCTCTTGTGGCCATAAGAAACCATTTGATGGCTTTCTCAAAGTTATGAAGAAATAGCATGGTTCCCAAATACCTAAGTCTGGAAATCATTTCCCAGGACTCTATCCAGTCAAACAAAGGCCCAAACAAGCCAGAGGCAGTTGCCTTTAACAGTGGAACATTCTTATATAAGTCGTAGAACCCAATAACAACAGTGACCACAGAAATAATGACATACAAAGCTCTCGCAAGAGGGCACATCCATGGGCGGTATATCTGGCTGAAGACAGGGTATGATTGGAAGAAAATGACCCAGGAAGGAAGCCCGTACTCCAACAGAGTGAGAAGCCTTAAATCTGGCATTATTATATCTTTCAACTTAAATGGAAGATCATGATCATTAAATTTGAAGAGAATCAAACGATCCTTGTATGTGGTTGGCTCAATATTTAACCCCACATAATCACAGTTGGGGCTATGGGGTTGTAATGCAGAACTTGAACAGCAAATAACTTCATCATATGCCTCAGTCATTTCATCAACTTCATCACCTACTTTCATTATCTTTCTCTTCTTATAAGGCCCAAAAGCTGGTGGGGTATAAGTATAGTTGGTTGTGTCATCATTATCAAGACAAGAAGAATCAAAAAAACGATAATAGGAAAGTTTATCATCTTGAATTTCAACATCATTTGAATTATGAAAGGAAGAGGATGAAATATCTTCCTGTGCGTCATAAAATACATCCCCTGTAAAATAATTATGTTACTTCAGCAAAAATAAAAAATAGAAACTTTCAATTGAATGTATTTGTTGCTGAGCATACCAACATTACCAACATCAGCAAGATAGTCCTGTAATATAACTCTTTCATAGTTGGTCCCTGAATGCCATGAAGATATGCAGTTTAAAGCTTGTTCAATGCTATCAAATTCCCACCTTTTCATTAGCTTGACCTCTAATGCCATACTAGTATCAGTCTTGAAAGATATAAGAATAATGTTAGGAGGGAAGAGCTCCGACGCTAATAAACAACAAACTAATTTATGTGAAAACAAAATCATAATACAAAGCCAATACCTGCAGCTCATTTAAATAATTAATACCACGCACATGATTCCATGACACTTCAAAGACGATAAAGCCATATAAGATATGCTGCAGCTCTTTATTCAAAAAGATAGACTCCTTAAGTTTCTTTACAGGTAGTAGTACTCTCTTTTGATATGTTGCTGCATCAATCAATGTGAACCACTTATGTATTCTTCTTAGTTTCATGGGGATGAATTTTTGGTTGTTTGAAAAATCAAGTTCCCTCACACTAATTTTTCGCTCCCTCTTGGACCTTGTGTTTGCAAAAGGAGATAACCTTGACTGAGAAGAAGACATATTAAATAAAATATAACACCCAAAACAAAATTCTCGAAAGAAATGTAATGAAAAACCTTGGTGACCATCAGTTGCCATAGGTAAGCAGTCCTCTTATCTTTGTCAATCAACCATGGTCTGTTGTCAACCAGGACTAAAAAATTTTTACTTTCAGGAGGAAGAAAGAGAGTCAAGGTTGAAAGATAAGACTGCATATCCCTGCATGACCGAAAAAAACAAGGCCAAATACAGTTAGAGATTTAACCAAGCTCAGCATGTGGCTTATAAATCACCATTCCTACAACATTAACATATCAGACCCAGTGGAAGGGACCAAAAGGCAAAAAACATTAATCAATTATCATATAAATACTTGTTTCAAGTTTGTTAGTTATTAATTATGCAACTTCTTAATGAAATCATTTTAGATGACCTTTTTAAATTTAGAAAACCTTAGTCAGCGATCAACTCAACAAAAAAATTTCTCTTCAAATCTATTAAGTAAATATCTAAAAGCTAACTCTATAGCTTGTAAAAACAAAATAAAGTCCAAGCTAACTCAAACTGCTCTCTGCAACCTCAATACTCCCTCGCCAATTCAGTTCCGAACATTTCCACCCAAACTCTTTTCCTCAAAAAAATCGCTTGATCATTGTTTCTCCTACACCAACTTAGGCTCACTCTATCACAGATTAGAATGCAACTTTTTGACATTGACTGCCTCACTTGATTCAACTTTGCTCCCTCATTAACTTGTAAGATGCATATTGTCTATGCCGACTCATCAACCTGTACCCCTCATCTTACCCAGCCAAAAGCATACTCACAATACCTCTATGTTGTTTCTTTTCTGAAAGGGTACTAGGTCTAGATTCTTTGTCAGCACCTCTCAACTGAATGCTTGATTGTCAGCTTCTTTACCAATGTCTATGTTTGTGCTTTTAGATTTTGGATATGAATACGAGCGAAATGATTCTGAACATCAAATTTTAAAATTCCTTTCAATATTTTCTTACATATTCAATTTTTAATCATGAAAGATTTCATATATAAAATTCCAAGGAATATGCTCTATGTCTCAAAGTTATTCCCCGTCCTATGATAGATAAATGCACATGCCTTATACATCATACACCATCTAAACATAAAACAATGATTTCCCCAAAACAAATTTTATACTTTCAAAATTTATTAAAATTTTGTTTACATTTATGCAACATTAATCATTTGTCTATAAATGTAAAATAAAATTCCCAAAGCATGTGTTTTGTGCTTCAAATGTTGCTCTTTGCTTTGGCAAAGATCGAACACTTTGTGCTTTCATCACCCAAAATTGTTCCCAATCATATTGCATGTCATGCATGGTTATTTCTAGTTTACCACTGGTGCCTTCAAAAGAGCAATGTGCACTCTACCCAATAGTAAAAAGAGGTGAGATTGAACTCATTCCTAGATTCTAGAAGGCTGATGAGGCATCAACATGATACCACCTAGTAAAATAAATAAAAAATCAAGGTTCTTCTATCACCAACCCGAATAATCCTAAAGCATCAATGAATAAGAAAAATAACAACGCGTCATACAAATTTGATATATAACTACATACATATGACAAGCCTAACAGAGATGAGGTCCAATAAATATCCCAAAATTCAATCCATTGGTTAACTTACGCTCAACTTTAAACCGACACAGAGTTGAATTAAAGTTCTAAAGAAGATGGATATGAAGAACAATGGAAACCAGCCTTGATATCCTCATTCTTTCCTTAAATAACAATTAAACTCACATCCCCAAAATCTTTCAAACTCTCCATTAAGAATTATCGACACGCAAGACTAAAACAAAAAAAAACACCAACTCCAAGCATACTTACCCAATCTGCAAACTTGTTAGAGGAAAAAAATGCCGATCGCCGCAGCTTCCCATTGCATCACAAGCGCACAACAACCATAGTCTTGCGAAAACAGCAACTGAAGCCCAAATTCAATCCAAAAAGTGCAAAACAGGGATAATAGTAACCCATAATAAAGACAGCAAACGAAGTGCCCGCCTCAATTGCAGAAACCTCAAATCAAGCCGAAGAAGTTAATTGATACACAGTTAGAGCCAATTAAACTCCCTCCTCGCTCTCCTCCCCCCTAGAGGCTCTCAATTTTCAAACCATCCCACGGGTCAAAAGTACATGGAATTGCTTGGCTTGCAAGGCGGGGTGTTTAAACGATACCACTCGTCTCCGACACGTCGCAACGGTGTCCTCAAGCGAAATCTGTCCCAATCCTCACCAAAAATGATAATCTAATTACACAATCTGAACCTCCCTCTCCCAAGATCCGCGTCGCCACCGCCCTCTTACCTCATTTGCGAGCGAGAATTAGGGCATCCCAATAGTACATGCGAGGAACGCAGAACTCGAGGAGGATATAGAATGGAATGAGGATAGTCTCGCGAGAAACCGGAGTTGATTCGGGAAGAAGACAGAAAATGCGTTCGGCTTCGCCGTCGCGGTATGGAAAGCGGCGGGACGGAAGGCTGCGGGATCAAGTGATTGTTATAGAATACGAAACAGCTGAACTGTGCCATAACTGTACAGCAGTTGGTAATTTTTTGTAAAAATAATATATATATAAAGATAGGAGAATGCACACACCGTTAGCTGTGATATGTCGGTAGAACAACTCTGTCTAAATCCCCTCAGGTCCGACAAAAT
>CM040423.1:35804024-35960423 GCA_022702705.1 Papilionanthe hookeriana x Papilionanthe teres
GTGATCAAATAATTAATAGGTGTGAACATTTTAGATATCTCGGATTTATTGTGCAAAGTGATGGTGATATAGACGGGGACGTTATTAGTAGAATTCAAGTTGGGTGGTTGAAATTGAGGAATGCGTGGGGTCTATTGTGTGATAGAAAAGTACCACTTAGATCGAAACAAAAATTTTATTAGATGGTGGTGAAACTCCGCAATACTTTATGCTACATAATGTTGGCCTTTAAAAGAGAAGCATAAAACAAAGTTAAGTGTTACTGAGATGAGAATGCTTAGGCGGACAAGTGGCTTGACACTTAAGAGACAAAATGCAAAATGAATATATCTGTGACAGGGTTGGTGTAGCTTCAATGACGGACAAGATTAGATAGTCATCTTAGATGGTTTTGTCACATTCAATGTCGACCATCTGATGATCCGACTAGGAGAATAGATGTTTTAGATTCGACTTATGTTAAGAAAGACAGAAATAGACCTAAGAAGACTTCAACATATAGTATAAAAAAAGATTTTAATTTATTAAAATCATATAAAAATATGACAATAGGAGGCAATGGAGAAAAAAAATTCATATTGCTGACCCCACTTAATGGGATAAAGGCTTGTTGTTGTTGTTGATGTCTGTTTATAATCAAAGGTGTTTAAACTCGAGAGTTTCATCGTGAAAGTTCTGATTTTTCAATAGTTTCACCAGTTTTGGTGTTGAATATAAAAATTAAATTTCACTTTTGTTAATATTAAATTTTATATTTATTCTAAATATAATTCAAAATATTAATTTTAAAATAAAATTTGACTTTTAAAGCTGGCATTAACTGCAGAGCATCTTAATAAAACAAATTTTAATTGGCTTTAAATGCCAAATTGCTAAAAGCGCACTCCACTAAGCTAGAATACCTAGTTACCTTGCCTCATTTGCTGCAAAAGCATAGAAGAATTATTCTGACAATAAGTAGAGAGGATGCAAAATCTATAAAAGATAAAAACCCATCTAGAATAAACAGACAAATAGGTAATGAAATAAGACAATAATTGACCACATAAATGAGGTAAGAAAATAAGAAAGAACTTAGCCTAATCAATTTGCAATAAATTATGGAAACAATGCAAGAAATAAATTCATTCACCATTAGATAATAAGAGATTGCAGAAGCAGCAATGGAAAGACATTTGGGCACGACAGTAGGGAGAGAAAAACTGGTGGACAGCCAACTGGTGGCTTGCAGGCTGGAAGAATGATGGAACAAGCGAGCAAGTTAGGAATTGTTAGAAAGGCCAAATCCTGAAAGGAGCTAGTGTAGCCAGAGTGGTTGCAAAGCTCATAGCAGGAAGGAATAAATTTTCATCATTTCAAGCTAAGAAAATATATTCATCATTCCTATCTTAAAATTAATAATTTCAATTATTATTTATTAATAAATTTGATAAGGATATTTAGCACTACTATAATTTGTTGAAGTGTGACTAACTTGGACGATTCATTGTTCAATTTTCTCATTTAAAAAGTGTTAATACATCCCCGCATGCTTAGTTGTATCATGGGAAAGAAATAGTTGCCCAGAAAAATTTTACCCTCTTTTCCCTTTGGAGAAAAATAAAGGATATCAAATTGCGCCAGCTCCTATAGCTCTTCCCCGGCAAATTTTTCTCACACCAAAGAAAACCATTCCAAACAATTAGAGAATTCAAAAGCGCACAAAACCAAAACCACAGAGAATGCATAGATCTCACATATTCTATGGAATGAGCAGCATTCCACAAAGCATAAACTTTACCTGATATAAATTTTTATTAACAGGGTCAAACCTCTTAACAGGGGAGTGCAAAACTTTTGTGTAAAGTCATTAAGAGGGAATTAGCTTCTAAATGCAGAAAAAACAATTCAAGATATGAATAACTATTTAAGATTATTGATGTATTGAATTAATTTGAATTAAGAAATCTTAATTTTTTTAAAAGAATTATGATTGTGTACTCTAGATGACGAGCTTGAGGCGAGCCTGGAAAAAATTTTGAGGCTGATCCATCATTTTCAATAAGATAATCGGGTGATAATTTAAGAAACAAAATATTTTATAGGACTATTTATTGCCACCATTAATGGTGTATTTATTTATTAAATATCGGAGTATGAAATTAGCATTTAAATTTTTTTCAATAATGTTTAACACCTAAATATGTAATAGAAAGAAGCCCAAAAAGAAATTGTTAAATTTAGTAATATCACTACATTATTGTGCGTAATAAATAAATGATTTGCTTGCCGATACATTTATACAAATAATAAATACATGAAAAATTATTATAACTAATAAAATGATCAGAAAATGTCATAAATATTGTGATAAATAAATTATTTTACCGATAATCTGCGCAAGAAAATGTGACGAAAATATAACAGGGAAATAATAAAATTCTCGATCATTGATATTGATATTGAAATGGACATTTTTTGTAATAGGTAGTCATTTATAAGTGTTATGTTAGGAGACGGTCAACTTTTATCGGTGGTTATTATAGCTAACGGATGGGTCAAGACCCAAAGAAATAAATTAAGTCAATTTATAGACTAATACAAAATGACATTCTTAATACAACAAAATATATAACAAGAATGAAAATACAATTAGAGGCATGAAGATAATTGCATAAGAGATTGAATAAAACATTTACTAGTTACAATTTATTTATTATTGTTTACTGACTCCAATTCTTTTTTATACATATCTTCTGTAATATACAAATTAAAGCATATTTAGTTTTTATTGTTATTACTCATATTAGACATTGACTAGCACGCAAACTAATTCTTTGTTTATTGAATCTTATTTTATCACTGACTATTTCACAATATTTGTAATTTAGTTCTAAAAAATGTTATTAATTTTCATTGAGAGACAAATAGCAACAAGATAATTAACTAAATGATTTAATTTTATACAACTTTTGATCTGATTTTGAAGATTTACTAAGTATGTGGGTATATATTTATATATTTAGCAGTTTTGTATATGTTTTGTGAATTAATTATGCACGCTTTCTTGTGAGTTTGATATGAACGAATATAAATTAACTAGATAGTTTCAATTTGAAATAACTTAAGGAGATCAATAGTCCACCTGTTTGATTCAAGTTCGTGAATGTTGGTACATAATGTGTCAATTTTGTCCTGACTTGCACAAACTAGGATTAGGCAGGTGGATTATTGGTCTCACTAAACTACTGCGGACCTAGGAAGACTTGCGCTTACTGAATAAAAAATGATTTTAATTTATTAGAATTAAATGAAAATTTGACACTAAATAGGACGCAATGGAGAAAAATGATTCATGTATCCGACCCCACTTAGTGGGATTAAGGCTTTGTTCTTGTTGTTATATCTAACTTACAATAAAATATGCATAATTAATTCACTATTAAATATATATTCACATATCTTAAAAAGTCCAACAACCACCAAAATATTTTAAAATAAAAAAGTTGTACAAAATCATATCATCTGACTAATTGCCTTGCTGCTCCTTATCTCTCCCAGATAATTAACAACATAATCTAGAGTAAGCTACAGGTTTAGTGAAATAATCATTGTTAAAGTAAATTTTCATAACTGAAAAATAATCAATGTACATTCTAATCATTAACAAGTATGAGTGACGGTAATAAATAACTAATATACTTTAATTTATATATTACATAAAATCTATAGAAAAATAGGCATAAAAATTGTAAACAGGAAAATAAACTATAACTAACACATGATTTAATCAGTCTCTAGTATAATCATTGCTATATATTTACGTGTACTTTCATTCTTATTATCCATTTTTGTCTTAAAACTATCACTTTGTATTTATATAGACTTAATTCATTTTTTTGGGTTATCACACAGTCTATCGGCTATAACAAAAATTGATAAAGATCGGTCATCTCTCAATATAACACTTATCAAATAACTCCAATAACACCCAAAAAAATGTGTACTACTCTCAATATCAAAATCAAAAATTTTATTATTTTTCTGTCAACTTTCCCTGTGTAAATCATCAAATAAGATAATCCATTCATCAAAATAGTTATGATATTCTCTTGATTAATTCCTATTATAATCATTTTTTTATATGCATTTACAGTTTGTATAAATGTATCGGTAAACAAATCATTTATCTTGTATACACGAGAATACAATCATATCAATAAAATTAATATTTTCTAATAATATTTTATATGTGAGTTTGACTTTCTAATAAATAGATAGGTATCCAACATTATGCAAAAACGTTGACATGCAATTTCATGTGTCAAGACTAAAAAATAAATATATTATTAATAGTAATAAGTAATAATCCTATAGAATATTTTGTTTCTTAAATTAACATTTGATTATGTTGCTTGAATTGATGGAACAAACTCACGATGACTATTTTTAAGCTGGTCTCGAGCTTGTCAACCACAGCATACATCCTGGAATCATAATCTCCAAAAAAATTTTGAACTTTCTTAATTTAAACTTAATTCAATATATTAAATAGGTGTTCTTATCTCAGATTAATGTCCTTGCATTCAAACACTAACCTTCACTCAAAGCTTCAAATAAAAATTGCACTCCCCCAGTTAAATAAACGTGTCCATGAAATTGCAAACAATTTAATAAATGTTTAGTAAGTTGAATCAAATTAATACAAACATGTATTCACACACACGCACATAAAGGGGTCAACTGTGTTGTGAAACTACCATTGTGATTTATTCCATAAGGTTATGATTATAATATTTTAAATTATAATTCAAGAAATGTGTTCGATTTTATTATTATACTTTCATGATGAATTGATTATTTTTCATGTTTAGAAATTTTGTATTGCTTTATTAACCAAATAAAAACAAAATAGGTGGTGTGTCAAAATGCTTTTGTTTCCTATAAACTCAACAAACAAAATAAAATCCACATAATGAATTGGTACACACACACAAACAGTGGGAAGGTTGGGCCTCGTGACAAAGATTTCATGAACTGATTTTGTTTTAAAAACAAAATTAAATTTAAGTCAATTATTATGCAAAAAATTGACTTCTAAAATCAAGCCTAGGAAAAGCTAAGCAAGCATGTTTTCTAAAAGCACAACTTTATTCAAATCAATGTTGAGCTTTTTAAGATAACGAACCTAATTGATCACAGAAAAACAGATTGATATGGTCATCGAGGGAGTTTATATTGGGTTCAAGAAGTCATTGCTATGATATGACTGAAGTTGCCTATGACTCAAAACTCGCTATGCAAGAAACCACATGAATCCAGAGCCTCCCATATCCCAATTTTGTCAAGTTACCGAAGAGCCAACCTTAGTCAAACATATAACCAAGCTATTTAACTCACCTAAGAATAATGAAGTTGCCCATCGGTCAATGCTAGTAATCAAGAGTACCCGCTAACCAATTAGAAGCTCTAGCTGGAAGAACTCACTATTAAGATCAATTTTTTAAAAAATGGACAACATAATAATAAAAGAAACAGTCCATTTCAGCTCTTAAGCTTTTGATCAAATAATGTTAGTTTTGATTGATGAATTTAACACATATGAGTTATGGAGGATTGATAATCACTAACCTAAAAGCTTTTACTCCCTCTTTGAGAATAGGATCTTCCAAAATATTTCTGGAACTTATAGCAACTCCTGCAATAGAATTGCAAAAAACCAAATGAAAACACAAACATAAAAACTGAGCAAAAGATTAATAGTTATGCATATTGTTTAATAAAGCACATTGAAATCATTACATCAGATTTACCATATTGTTGCAGAACTTTCACTGCCAATGCGCTAAATCCACAACGAGGAGCATCAGGAACACCCTTCATATAAATCATCACTGGATTTATCTTAACATCCTATTAAAAGTAACCATTCAGTAGCCAATGGCTTAAAAAAACCATATAAAGACAATAATGCAGAAAACTGCTCAAGTTATAATCACCTTTTGAACAACATCATGCACAGAAATTCCGGAGCCTTCCAATTTATTGGTGGAACGAAAATCTTCATGTGTATCTGAATCACCACTTATCCCCGTTGAATACCGCATACTTTTCCCAAGAAAATGCATTGATACCACCTGCCAGGAGTTAGCTTATAAATCCTCCTCCATCCATTCTTTTGAGTGCTACATTAGGTGTGTGTTAACATTTTTATTGCATTATTTCCAATATAAGCTACTCTTATCATCTAACAACTATAATTATCATTGACTTCCATCATTTTATGACACGAATCTTAAGAGTATCTCAACTAGGTTTTAACCATTAAGTCCCTACATAGTCCACATACAATATTTGATTTATATTTTGGAAACTCCCTAATACATTCTTATCATCTAAAAAACCTTCCAGCTTAACCCTAGATATTATATTAAATATAAATACCACATATTTAAGTATAATATATCAAAGATGCCTGAACATGGCAAACCTAATTAGTTAATTTATACTTACACCTAAGTCTAGCGATAAATATTTAAAATTTAGTAATGTAGTGTCTGAGGTGTAGCAAGAAGCAAAAGTTCGAGAGAAATAAATTCTATTCAAATTAACAACAAAACAATATAGATGAATCAAACCCTGAAAATTCCTTGATAAAAATAAGGTCCATGGCAGACGTTTGAAAAATTTGTCAGTTTAAAATAAAAGGTAGGATGGCTATAAGTGCGGTTAACGTTAAAGCATGCAGAAGGCATCGACAACTACAACTAGGAAATAACAAATGTGAACTGCTTACAAAGAAGACATGACGTTCAAACTCCAAATTAAAAAAATTAATAGATAAAATATTTTAAACAAACACAAACATTCAGACATGAAGCAAGAAAGAAGAAAGCTATGACAAAAAGGGAGGAGGGCATTTGGAGAATAAGCTTGATCCTCAAAATAATGCTAATAAATTCAAAACCTGCTATAAACATGTAGTTTTAATATGAACTCATTAAAATGTAACAAGCAATTAGCAACCAACATAGATCTCTTATTCCTCTGGAGGCTTGTTCACGAGTATTGAAGCCATGGATTCATACAGCATAGATTGAATTACCTAGCTGAAATAATGTCTCTAGTTCAAATATTATTGTGCAAAAAAAAAAAAAACAGTAGAAAACCACTGATTGGGAGATTCTTACCCTTGACTCAAAAGAATGAGCAATGCCTCTAGAAACCAAGTTGGATAGCATCCGCTTTGCCATTTTCTAGAGTAGAATGTTGAAGAGGCAAGCTAGCAATTAATAGGCAAAACAGAAATGTGATCAATATCAAGAAAAAAAAATTCTAATATGAAAATGAAAGAATTAGAGACATTAAATGAGCAAAGAGGTCGAGCATGGATGGTTGTTTTCAGGAAATCAAATTCCTGTGTTAATTATTCAATATTATGACACCTACAGAAATTTAGTATTAACTCTCAAAAATAACGTGACATCTTTATGGACCCTGATTTATTGAAAATGGCCTCCTGTGCAGATTAATTAGATTTATGTCAATCTTTGATAATGAAACGAACAAATTATTGGCTAGAGACTATTTTAATCATGCATTATCAGTCTATTGAGGGTATTATCCACCAATCTTTTTGCCTGGATACTCCCCAACAAAATGAAGGGCCAAACAAAACGAAGTGCCCAAAAAATGAAGTGACAAAAAGATTACCACCATTTGGAGGTTGCTAGAACACTTCTGCTGTATTATTATGTAAATGTCATACTTATATTAATAAATAAATAACTATATATATATATATATATATATATAGTCTTATTAAAGAAATTAAATGTGCATATAACAGTTCATCCTATTTCCAACTAGGCCCAAACTCTCAAAACTTCATCTTCTCTTTTCAGCACCCAAATTCTCAATATCCTCCCATCTTCTTATCTTCTCCCCTTTTAACACCCAGATTACCAGAACACTCTTCTTTTCCACCATTCAGACCAAAATTTTTTAAACTCTCACATTCTTCCCTTCCATCCCCAAATTCCCAAAATACCCGTCTTCTCCCAATTTTCTTGCTCAAATTCCCTAAACCCTCACCTTCTCACCTTAGCCGACCAAATTCTCAAAAGCCTCATCTTATCTTTCTGCGCCCAAATTCTCAAAAACCTTGCTTCAACGAAACGGTGATAAGCTCAAAACTTGTAATGGGAGCTCATGATAGGAGCACAAAATGTACAAAGAATATGATTGAATGATTCATTCTAGATTATATTTGGACCTTTGAGATGAGAATCAAGCATTTAAAATTAATGATATCTCAAACTATGCAAATGAATTTTGTCTCGAAGATTTAGTGGATCAATAAAAGTAATACTTAAAAAATCAATTGGATTATTTCAAAACTAACTCTCGCCAAAAACAAGTTTTTTCATATCTCTTCTTCATTTTTATCTATGTCTGACGTTGGCAAAAATGAGAAGATCAATTATATATCTTCGCATAGATAAATTAATTAAGCTAACCTTAACGCTACCTATTTCGACTTCAACAACATTTTTAGCAAAGACGATTATCAAAACAAGGTTGTGAAATGAGGTAAACTATCAGTCTTGTGAGATTAGAAAGACATTACGATGAATTTTGAGGTAAAATCAATGGTTAATGATTTTAATGCAACGAAGAAACACTGAGATTGGTTTATAATTTCTAACCATTGGCAGAATTAACAAAGTAATTTTGTTGGTTTTGTAGATTTTTATTTGCAAACTTTATTCACTTAATCTTATGATTGTAATAATTCAAAAGGCCAATCTCTAATATTAATTTATTTAAATATTTACATACATACCACTCAATTCTTATGTATTTAGATATATAACACCTAAACTTCACTTTTTGCATACATATCACCTTACCTACACATGAAAATGTGTATTTCACTTCTTAAAAGTTAAAATGGTGGTACTTTTTATATGAGTAATTTGAGTGATGTAAATGCAAAAATTAAAATTCAAGGGTTTGATATGTAAATACATAGGAAATGAGTAGTATGCATGTAAATACCGCAAATTTATTTTATTAGGATTCTGAATTCACAACCACTCTCTTTAAATCTTGATTCCCCAACAACCCATGAGGAGTAGCACGGAGATGAAGGAAGAATATGATTTAAGTTAAAATAAAGACTAACTGTGATGCTGCGAATTTGGTGATCACTAGGTTGATGTGTGTGTGAGGGAAGTAGAATTGCAGGAGCTTCGATCTCCTTTAGGGTTCAGGCAACGAGAATCATAAGGAGGACTAGAGTCCCAGACAAGGTAAAAGGGACCGCATCCAGTCATGCTAACAATAGTCAGAGCCCGAACCCTAGAGTCGTTGAAGAAGAGAGAGAGAGGGGAGAAAGCTCGAATGCTTGGCGAATTGCGCAGGGAGGGTCAATTGTGATATTTTATTAGAAAGAGTGAACCGGATCGAGGATCTTTTTTTAATGGCACATATAATGCATTACATAAAATGTTTATCTATTTGTAAAATTAACAAATATAATAATTTTTTAAACTATAAAACAAATATGAGTTAAATTTGTGCTGTGAGTTTTAATTTTTATTAAGAATTTTAAAAATTAATGAAATAGGTTTCGGTTTTTGGGTAATTTTGTTGAAAGGATTTGTAGTGCACTGTAATTCTTTTACAAGGATTTAAGGAATTTTTGTAGTTGGTATCAAGAATTTCAAATGCAATATAAAGTATGGATGAATTTGAAGTTCACACTATTAGTTCATTTTGGCTAAATTTAAAGTTTGGCCAATTTCACCGAATTTAAATTACAACGTAAAATGCTAAAGTCTTTTCCATGTATGATATGAGTTATAACACATCTATTTCAGTACCAATAACTTGCATAAAACTTCTAAAAAATCATTCAGATGTCCTCTTCAATTTAGATGCTACTACTACGAAAATAATAATGAGCAACTCGTTATTGTCATGAAGAAAGTTAGAAGAGAGCGGGAGTCCTGCGTACTTTAATTTTAGCTGGTAGGCATCGAGTTCTATTAAATATCTACATTCAACAAGAAATCAATCTTTATAAACCATAAAGCTAACATAAAATCTCTTGAAATTATTGTCATGAATATCATATGTGTGTGTGATATGTGAACCCGGGTATCTACCTAGAAGCTCTGATGTAAGAGTAACCACCAACCCATAACTATCATCTATCAAGCCAAATATATAACAATGATAATACATAACTAGTTTTTAGACTATTATTAATGACCTTTAGAGGGATGTTCAGATTCTTCTTTACTGGATCTTACATCTCATGAGCTACCCAATTTATTGTAGCCTACTTATTCGTGCTCTATTAACTCCCAAGAATAAATATGTATCATCTATTTTCCTAACTTCCGAAAAACTGTCAATCTCAACACGCTGATGCATCTATCCATCATGGGCATCCTTGATGAGCTCAAATAGCTATCAATTTACTATCTTCACTTGCTTTAATCTTCACTACAAAATTATTCAAAATTGATTCTATGCGTGGGTACAGCTTGAAACTAATGAAATTATGACAAATTGACCCGACATATGAATATTTACTATCTATACTTTCACATATCGAAAATCCATAAAGAATAGAATCAAGTGATGTGTTATTGTTGTCTTCATCAGCAAAGCTTGAATGACACAACAACAATTGTCTGTCATCCTAAAGCTCTCCATTTTGTGGAGATATAACATCTTGCACAACTTGCATTATAATCACCACCTCAACTCTAATTCCACCATTAGAACGTTCGATCATTTCTAAAATGCCGAATCACTAGTGATAGGCTTATAGATTTTGTGTGAAGCAACACTTGTTATAGTGCAATTAAAAATATGACAGCTTAGCCACGGCCCACGGAAAAATTGTTCCTGCCTCTTCTCTTGCTCAAGCTTCATAGTCTTTTGATTTTCGCCTTCATACTTTCTTTTTATGGCTCTTAACTTCATTCGAATAGCCATGAAATTTATAATTAACAAAGCAGCTAAGCGTTAGGTGTTAGATATGACAATAACGTTTTATAAATGTAAATATCAAACTTTAAAGAGTTAGATATATAAATACATAAGAATTGTGTGGTATGTATGTAATTTTTTTCTTTCTACTTTGAAGAATTTACTTTTAGATTGACTCTTTTATGTCTTGTTAGATGTCCTTTTACGATATTTACTTTTCATTCCGTGGTTGCTATGTTTGGATGGTACTTTAGCTTGAATGGGTGTCCCTCTACAAGTCTTTTGCTAATCACAGCCCTTCAATTAAAAAAATATGAAATAAAAAGAAATATCTACAGCATGAGAAATATAGCGGTACATAATTAACAATTACAATACAAATATCACGGCTGCTAAAACTTTAATAAAATTTCATTCAAAATCTAAAAAGTAAAATTAAAACTCTAGAATCAAGTCCAAAAGTTTACATAAACTCTCAAAATTAGCCAAAACCAATAAAATATTAAATAGATGATCTATTTCAACCTAATCATATTAAATACCACAAAAAGCAACCCAAAACTTAAAACCATGGTATCGATGATGTTTCCAACAAGTTGAAACATTAAGTGATGTAATTCTATATAATCCATTCAATCATCCTCTAAAATCATTAGCATAATCAAACTTATATGAAATTTGGTTTACAAATTACAAGCAAATGTTGAAAAAAAAATGAAACTGGATGAGATCAAATTTAAGTGAAAATACCCAGTGAAATTTTCTAAAACAGACCGACCCACAAACCCTATTTCAACAAGTTTGATTTGCTAACACCCTAATCTTTTATTAATCAAGTAAAGCGACAACAACCGGCAACAACAAAGATCGGAGTATTGGAAAGCAATGCGAGGTGATTGCAACTTAACCAACGAGAGAAGATATCAGGAGCTGCAAGGTTTCAAACATTTCTCATACCTGCTTGCCTATCCTCTGCCAATCAAATGCGACAAAGAGAGCACAGTAGAGACAGCGAAGCACTGTGACGACAAAAAAACCAGGTTTCGACCTTAAATCCCGGATTTACTAAATCCCATGAATCAGTGGACTTGGTGAATTCGGTAAGGACGCTTCGCGCAAAAAAAACGTGAAGTTACCTTCCTCGATGGTTTCGGATAGGAGAGGAGCTGAAGGAGGAGAAGAATGGGAAGTTTTGGGTCTCTGCAAGCCACGCTCCCGTCGCTGCGTTCTCAGCTACCTCCAATCGCGACTGTATTGCGACGAAGGCGATGTTTTGGACGAAATAGAGAGGGGGGAGTGGAAATGCGAGGGTTTTGGGGTGCTGTAGGCGATATAACTTAATATTATTTACCTTAATTTAATTAATAAGTAATTAAAACATTGTCAGATTTATTATAATTTAATCGACTTTTATTTATTATTAAAATATAAATCAATAGAAGTATTATTTTCTTTATTCATTCAATAAATTTATAAGTTAATAACTAATTAATTATTTGTCGTAAGTGTTACCCATTTATTTCATAGTAAATTTAAGAAAATTTTTTTAATAATTTATTGGTTTCATTAATATATAATTATTAATTATCATAGTTTGAAATAAAATATTAATTGAATTTAAGAAGCTAGTAAATTTTAGTTATTTTTTAATGTGTTAAGATGTCGAATTTACAAGATTTATTAAATTATATTATGATTTGTTGTTAAGATCTAAAACTATAACAGATTTTTAAATCCCGATATAAATTGTCTAACAGTTTTATATTGCTTAACTAGATTTGCTTCATCTTTTGTTAAACAGTTTTTGGGCTTTTTCATGAATTTCTAAATTTATATTTATATGGTTTAGTAAATTCTATTAACTTAAATCTCATTTGTTGTCATACAGCTTCTTTGGGGTTGGCACATAATAAAATTTTCAAAGATGAAGACATACCGAGAGGGAGACGAAGTAGTATTTTCGATAGTATTTGGGTGTTTTAGTAGGGGTAAGACAATATATATTAGGTATTAGATGTTAGATAAGTAAATAAGTTAGTTTTAAGGAGTATTATGTAAATCCTCTTTAAAGGAAAGTCAAAATAATTGAAAGATATTACTCTTGAAATCTAAGGAGCGAATCTTCCAATGAATATTAGTGAGGAGACATTTGGATTTAACTTGAATTGGAAGATTTAATTACTCTTTTATCTAAGTAATAATGATCATTCTAAGATAGTTTGTTGGCTCAGTTGATCCCAAAAAAAAAAAATAGCTTCCATTTTAGTTTATTAATTGTGATTATGGATGTCTCTTTTTTGGGCATTTACATACAACCCAATTCCTTTGTATTTACACATTCGTCACAAAAAACTTTGCTTGTTTAGCTTATATCATCCAAATATTTTATATCACATCAAAAATATTTACATTCAAAGAGGTTTAATTTTAACTTAGTGTTCTGTTTGGGTAATTATAGCCTTATCCAGAATTTCATCGATATGCAAACTTATCCCGATAATCTGTTGATGAGCAATCGATCCAGGATAATTTGTTTCATTGCTTTGGTTCATATTATGAAATACAATGATTCTGGAAAATTGATCATTCTGCTCCTGTTCTGAAATAGCTGTTTAGTTGTTTGGTTAGTGCGTTTTGTAAACATTTTATTTGCAATTTTTTTTAATTAAATAAATAATCTGTGCATTAGAATTTATTATTTTCTCAACAAAATTAAAGAAAATTTTTCAGACAAGAAAATACAAGAAAGATGATTTATATTTATATAACTAAAACATATATGTTCACATGAAACAAATATGTTACACATACAAATAAATATAATTTGTTGTATAGCACAAAGGTGAAACTGACTTAAGATCATCCACTAAAATGACTTGAAAGCAATTCATAGTCAATACAATAAACAAACAAATTTTGTTCATAGAGAAATAGAAATTCTGCTGGAATTCACTGGATTCCATATGGATGTAATAAAAGAATTCAAGATATATGTTAAACTCCACACACCGCGCAAACATAATTATTTCATTTGAACAAACAAGCTTAGGGAAAAAGAAATCAAAATAATGATGAATTAATTTCAGAAATGAGATTACATTCAACCAAATAAAAAAAACAAATTTAATTTTTAAAAAAATAAAAACAAACCCTCTCCTGCTGAAGCTCCGGCTCCTTCTGCTCCTGCTTCAGATGAGATGATGGAAAGTACTGACCTCAGCTCAAACTTTATCAAGTTTCTACACAACCTTCTCCGTTCTCTTCAAATAGGGATCTTGAGGTGTTTCCATCGCATCCTTTTGAGCTCCTCCTTCATGCCTGTCTACCATTTGAACTGATCTGCAGGTAATCAGAGCATGCATTGATGATCTTATCCATGATTCGGCCAACAAACCAGTCTACCATGGCATAGATCAAGGTTCAGAGTAAGCGTTGATGATCTTATCCATGATTCAGCCAACAAACCAGTCTGCCATGACATAGATCAAGCAGAGACGGCGGAAGAGAGGAAGATCCGCTCCGCTTCTCCGCTCCTACTTGTTCGCCCCATTCTTCGCGGGGAAGACGACGTTGCGACGAAGACTACGAGGGGATCGCGGGGTCACGGGGGTAATACGACCTCGTTTACCCCAAATACGGGATCCAAAACGCGGCTTGCAGCGGTAATCCTGCGGGCTGCTTCTTTCATAAAATAAAAATTGAGTTTTTGGATCTGCACTTGATAAGTGCGAATCAAACAGTGCAGGAGCGTTTTTAAAAACACCCCCGCACTTATAAGCTGCCCCAAACGGGCACTTAGTCAAATTTAGGTTAGACTCATATTAAGTTAAGTGTTAGGTCTAATGTGGTTTAGACTTAAAGGTTTGAAATAGGTCCAATTTGAGTTAAACCTTGGCTTTGGATTAGGTTTAATCTGGGTTGGACCTAAAAAGGTTAGGCTAAGTCTATTTCAGGTTTGACTTAGGGTATAGTTTAGGTATAAGATGAGTTAGACCTAAAGGTTGAGTTGGGTCTAATTTAGGTTAAACCTAGGGTTGGGTCTAAAGTTGAAATTTGGATTTAACATGGGTTAGACCTGACTGATAAGGGTTTAGATCGAATATAGGTTAGACATAAAAGGATTGTGCTAGGTCTATGCTAGGTTTGACCAAGTTTTTGGGTTAGGTTTAAGATGAGTTAGACCCAAGGGTTTGTACTAAGTCTATGTTGGGTTAGACTAAGAGTTTAAGGTTTAGGTGTAATGTAGGTTAGACCTAAGGAATTGAACTAGGTCTAAGTTTGATTAGACATAGGGTTTGAGTTTGGTCTAATGTGGATTCAACCTTAAAAAGTTGAGACCGGGTCTAAGTTAATTTAGACTTAAGGCTTAGGGTTAGATCCAAATTAGGTTGGACCAAGGATTTAAGTCAAGGTCTAGTGTGTGTTAGACCTAAGATTTAGGATTAAGTGTAGTTTGGGATGGACCTAGGGTTTAGGTTTATGTCTAATGTGGGTTAGACCTAGGGTTTAGGTTTAGGTTGAATTTGGGTTGGACTAAGGGTTTAGTTGGGTCTAATGTGACCCAATGGTTTAGAGTTGGGCCATGTTTAGGTTGGACCTAAGATTTAGGTCTAGGTTTAATGTGGGTTAGACAGGGTTTAGGATTAGGTCCAATTTAAATTGGACCAAAGGGTTTGGTTGGGTCTAATGCGAGTTAGACCCAAGGGCTGGAGTTGGGTTCGGTTTGGATCAAACACAAAGTTTTATTTTAGGTCTAATGTGAATTAGACCTAAAGAATGGACGCGGTTAGGTTTGATTATAGCTCAAACCAGACCCGAACTGTATTAGGTCCGATTGTGAGCCTATTAGGCCTAGGTTTATGTTAAGTTAAGCTTAAGCCAAATTTGGGCTCAAAATCATTGTGGGTAACCTCATGATCAGAGGGGGTAACCATGTAGTTAATCCCTAAAAAGTAGGAGCTCAAGAGTTGTTTTGTAATTTAAATTATATTTTAGGAATAAATTGGGCTAAAGTGTAATATTTTAAATTTAAAAATTTTACCCTAAGTTGCTAATATTCTTTTTGTAATTTTTTATAGCTGGAAATTATCATTTTAGAGATTATTTTCATTGCCTTAATTTTCTTATTAATTTCTTAAATTTCAATTTTATGATTTTTATAATTATTTTTCAAAATAATTATGAAATTTAGTGGAATATTGGTTATTTCAATGTTAGGGAAGTCCCTAACCTTGAAAAAAAATAAAAATGTTCCCAATGGTGGGATGAACAATCCCCGAAAATTTTATAATTTTTGGGTTTATATTTAATTTTTAATAATTAAAAAACTCTATGAAGCATTTAATTAGTTAAAAATTAAATGCAACTTAATTATCTCCATTTTTTGTGATGTTTTCCCCTTTGTTCATTGAGTTCATGGGTATTTTTATTTTGTTTTATTTATTTTTTCTACACAAAATTATGAATTTTTAAGTTATTAGACATTTTCTAAATTTATTTGAATAAGAAATTCTGATTTTCCCACTTATCCTCGCATAGACAACCTCATCCTCGTCCGCACCGAACCTCCATGGGGATGCTGAGGTGGCCTGTGATCTGATGCTCCTCTTCCTACTGTCTGGTGATCTGATTTAATTCGCACCGTCCATTTCTAATACACGGAAATGTACAACATCGATTCATTGTCCCCACTGGGCAATGAACCGAAAATCGTCCTTGATCAAACCTTATGTTCTCTCTCGATTCCCAACCAAATCACTTGGGGTTGTTCCTATAGTTTCATCTAATATATACGAACATATCTATACAGTTCAATGATCATGGCGTGTTCATTTCTTTCATAAAATATCAAACCTGAGGCTATTTTTAGAAAAATTGATCCATAAGGCGTGACCTCGATTGGGCTTAACAGAGAGCTTCACCTTGATGTCACGAACTTCCTCCTTGGTTTAATTTGAACTGAAATGGCCCTAGCCATAAGCTAAACCAAATGGTGGCTCGAGTTGGTGTTTGAATGGGATAGAGAGCTCGGGAAACCCTAATTTTGATTGGGAAAGAGATGCAGAGATCTTGGGAAGCTTTTACGATGTCTAAATTTGGTTTTTGAAGAGTTAATGTTGAGGCCAAAATTTGTTCCGGATTAGGGCTGAGAAATTAAGGCCTTCTAATGGTGTTGGTGACCTGAGGGCAGTGGATTAACTGCCTAGGTTAAGAGAGAGATTTTCTTTGCTGAATTGCATGGGTTTGGGAGGCTAAATAGGAAGCTTGGTGGTGTTCAAGTGCTCTCGGTTTCCTTCCTTAATTAGCCATCAGAGGCCATGAGAGAGTTTTGAGATGATTAGAAGAGCTTAGGCTGCTCCTCAGATAGTTTAAGAGGAATTCCAAAGGATTTTTGGGCAGTGGATGGATTTCTCCAAGTTTCCATGGTAGCTTGGCATTCTTCTCCACAGTGATGTGCATGGAGATGAGGGAGGCATGATAAAAGGCCCTAAGCTGGTTAGAGGCTTATTAGGTGGATAACACAAGTCAGGGCTGATTGGGTTTGACTTAACAAAGGTTGGTCCAAGGTGGCTTGGGCTAGATAACATATTTGGTGCATGTGTCCCCTCCCCCATGATGAGCCATGATGAATAGTGCTATGCCACCAATTAAAGGTGGATTTAGGTTGTGTTGCCTTGATGATTCACATAGGTGTCATGTTGGGTGGTTATTGACCCAAGGAAAAAAAGGTTAAGATTTTCATGTTTATTTTATACTGATTTGGATTATATTGCGCTTTAAAGAAATATATTTTTGGTGTTTTTCTGCGAGTATGAAGATGTAAGGACAAAAGAACAAAAATATGCAAAAACGAGCAGATTTGGAGCAAAAAGGACTAAATTATGCAAATTTGACCTAGGCCGTCGAAGGCGAGGTTGATGGCGCCGACGGCGTTATTTTCCCGAGAGTTCATAATTAATCGCAAGGGTGGCCGCTGACGACGAGGATCGAGGCCGCCAACGGCGAGGTCTTTTTAAATGCACTGTTTCTCGAGGCCGTCGATGGCGCCTCGAGGTCGTCGACGGCAGGGTCGACGTATCTTTCCAGAAATACGTCGAATGTGGACGATTTTCGAAGAGGTGCCTTCACAACCCTTAGAGACTCTTCTACAACTTTAAAAGGAACGAATTTAGGCCGAAAAATGGCTCTTCTTCTAGTCTCTTAAGTGATTATTAGTGAGTCCATAGTGTAAAAGAGAGTCTATTAGTGAGTTTAATTTAGTGAGTTGCAAGTTCAAATAGAGAGTTTGTAAGGAATTCTTCGAGGGACTGCAAGAGTGGAAGGGAAGTGAGAGAACTCTTCCACATTGACGTTTCAAGAGAGAATTCCAATGAAAAGATCCAAAGGAACTTTAAGGAGTTTGTTTAGGGAGGAATTTGAGATAAGTAGTGTATTTGTTTTTAGTGTGTAAAACTTTACTTTATTATATGAAATCTAAGTTTTATTGCATTCTCTTCATGAATTCTGAGTAGTTGTTCTATCTTTCTCCTGGTTTTGATGTTTTTGTGAAATGATTATATAATTAGTCTATTAAACAAATTATAAAAGAAGTTGTTATGGTACTATACCTAAACGTACTTTACTATACGAAATTGTCATTTGTATTGTTAAAATCTATGAAGAATTCTTAAGACCTGACCGCGGGCTAAGGATTTTTAACTTGTATGTATCACATTTCTCTTTGCAAGGTAGACGGGTAAATCATTGAAAGGAGAAGTGCAAATAAATAGGGAAATAATATTAATCGGACGTAGAATTGAAGATTTTAGAATGACAGGATAAAATCCTCAATTTGGTCATATCGTTTGGGTGCTGATGTGTAGATTGTTAGCCCTCAGATGAGGGGAACATGGGAGCTTCGAAATGAGAGCCGGTATCCTCCCAGTCTAGCCGTAGAATCAGTAACCAAGCATAGGATTAATCAATGTTCTTTATATATGGACGAAAGGGTAAAGAATAAGTATGCTCCTATTTGACACAACACATTAAAACTAATTATAATTATTATTCACTTAAATATCTTAACTAAGGAGAATGATTCTTGCTATTATCTATATTTAAACTTAACTCTAGTAGTATTAGTAAATTGTTAGTAAAACTAGGTTTTAATATAAGTTTCATATTATTATCGATTGCATATTAGTGACATATAGGCAATTCGATTTAGTTGTGATTCTTAATTGGTTTTTATAATTCTAGTCCGTAGGCTTTAATATATTCTCTGTGGGATTAATATCTAGGACTCCATTAGAGTCTTGTATTACTTGAACGATACGTATACTTGCGTTTAAAGGTAACTCTGTGATTAAAAGATTAAAATATTTAATTGTTACTAAAGTTAAAATTACGCTTCAAGTAAAGTCTTTGGCGCTGTTGCTAAGGATTTATATCTTTTAGTAGTGGTGTTGAATTCTTATATTTTTTAAGTACATTCAAATTGGGTAAAAGCGGAGGGCGGGTCAATTATCGGGTCATGGGTGACCCAATAGGAATGGGCCATGGGTCATAGGTTGGGTTGGGTTTTCCCTTAGGGTTGAATTTAGGCTGATTGGGTTGGGTTCTCTTCTTAGTAAAAGCCTCAAAGGGGATTTAAATATCCTTTTAATTAAGTAATCAATTAATTAAAAGAATATTGGGGGTCACCCCATGGAAATTGTGTTGACCTCATTGACAATTGGGCTCACCACATGATGTTTGTCATGACCATGTGGTGTGAGGCCCAATTATAGGGCAAGGTGGTCAATTGGCCAAAATTTGACTAAGCTGGGTTAAGCTATTTAGTTTTGAGTATCCCAAGGTGCCATCCAATTTCGGGTTCAAAAGGGCACATAGGGTTTAAAGTGATTTTTAGGGATCGGTGTTGTTAGAGGCCTTTGATGAGGCTAGGGATCCATTTAAGTGGACACTTCTCCCAATATGGATTTCATGGTCAAAATGGTTCCTAGGGCCCATATGCAAGTTCCCAGGGCTTTGGGTTGATTTGGGTGGCTTATGGCATGTATAGCCCATGGTGGTCAATATGAATTCCACACCTGATCAAAAACTTAAACCCTCTCAACAAAGGGGTTGAGGGGTTCAGATTGCACTGGTGGGGCCTAAGAAAGCACAACTCTGTTCTAGGGTTACGAGCAAGTAAATGGGGTGAATCCTTACAAAATTGAGGTTTACAATGAGGTCGTGCCTCTGTGATTTAGGTGTTGCATTTAGCTTAATTTTCATACAAATTCCTCTTACGTAGTTGCTGTCAACCAAAGATAATAATTTATTCTTATGCCTATGTCTAGGTCTTGAGAAGATTTAGAATTCGACAAAAAATAGCTTCTGCCTATCCTTATGGCGCCCCCAATATTTTCATATCACTGTTAATGGTTGCAAGATATAGAATGAAATATTCTTATTTTAGTTAGAACTTGTGGTTAACAAAATTGTTCCACTACGCTTCTACTGAAGTTGTAGATCACTATGGATTTTAACGCTCTAATTGGCCATGTTAGAAATAAATAAATGCCAAAAGACTAACCAACAAATTTTATCAAAATAACACAAACCTACGATATGAGAAATAAGGACTAAAAATCAAACGAAGAAATCTATCCCAACAATCATAAAGACATGAAAAGTAATTTTGCTACTCATAGCTTGAGAGAAATACAAAGGAAATCCCTTGGAAATCATATCTATAAAAAACATTTTTATTCAAATAAAAACAAACACACAAACCTTAGTGATCCTCTCTGCTAATAGGAGCAATAAAAACTTCACTCAAATCCTCACTATTGGAAATAAATAAATAAATAAATAAATAACTACGAGTTGATGAAGGTTTCTCTTTAACCCTAGCCTCCTTTTGAATTCTCTCCCGCCCAAAAGCTCCCAAAACTCTCCAATTACATTATTTTTATAGCTTGAATTCAAAATTCTTCCCAAAATCATCAGAATGTCTCAATAAAAAAAATTTCAAATAAAAAATTATACATTGACGTGACTATGCCCGCCCCGCGACATAATTATGCCTTCTCCTCAGGTTGGGCGACATGGTAAAATAGCGATTCGGCATGGCAACACCGAACCCTCCAAAGCGCGACCGTTCATTAGCATTTGGGTGTGACCTCACACAAAATTGGCATGACCAAGTTACTCGAGTGACGTCGCTACGCAGTTCCAGTTCTGGCTACGCATGTCCAAAATTTCTCAAAATTGTGCGTTTGCTCCGTTTATCGTGTTAGTCATCCTGTAAACTACAAAATTTAATTCCAACATTCCAAAATGATAAAATCATTTATTTAAAGTGAAAAATTGCTAGAATGAAAGCATCAAAAGTATGAAAATTGAACGCATGTCACATTAACTCAAGAATTTCATTTATTAAAATAAACCACTTATCTGATATAATTTAATGTGGAAGAAAAGTGATTTCACCAAGTTAAAGTATTGCATTAGTTATAGGTTTGCGGGCATCAACATTTTGATAACATAACAAGATATGACTTGAGAGTAAGTACGAATCATCAAGTATTGGATCTCATAGTCAAGGACAAATTTTAAGCCTATGATAACAGTTTTATACTCAACGTTGTTCTCACGTACAAAGAACGTGAAACAAAATTTCATTCTTCAAACTGTCAAGATGGAGAGAGATAAACTAAAGTCGATCAACAAAAGATTCCAGATGCTCCATCGACCCATCATGTCCAATAAGACAATAAGATATGAGGAGTAGATGATTCAATGGAGTAAAAAAATAATACATCTGGATACCCCTTATAGATAAATCAAGAGTTTCTCAACCCTGGCTGGTTCTACGCTGAACCTAACGAAGAAGTGACCAGTTTAAATAACAAAAATAGTTGAGAGAATATGTCACTGTTTTGGGATGAATCCCAAACATCGGATCAACGAGACGTATCAGAGAGAAACTAAGGTCTTGTTTGAGAATGCGGTAAAGTTTCTTTCGATTGGAGCGAATGCTGACGCCTTAAAAATTTTTTTGTTTGGTGAAGCAGTAAGAGACGAACATCTCAAGAAATTCTTTAGGACGAAGAACAATTTTTTGGCCTTTGAGATTAGGGCTTCTGGTCAGCCCAAACCAGCTTCAAGTTGCAAGAGTTCACTTATTAGCCTCACCGTCCGGTGAACATATCGGCAGCTCCGTCTCGTCTCTCTCGTCGGAACCCTTTTTTTAAGCGAACGCGACGTTGCTTTCAGAGCGCGGCCGCTTCCGGTAAAAACGCCGAGACTAACGAGAAGAGATAGAGAGAGAGGGGGAAGGCGTTGCAGCTTTATATATATTACTCACTATGAAGCTTTTCTGCTCTCTTTTTCTCCGCCGCACAGAACTGCTTTTGCTTCAAAACTACGTTTGAGCTTGAGCCCAGTGTCCGGTTTCCGGAAGAGTAGGGTTTTGCTTCCCTTGTTGCCGGGGAAATTGGTTCCGATTTGGAGGCGGATTGAGCAATTTCAGCGGAATTGGGGGTTTCGATTTTGCGGATCTGATTCTGTTCTGAACAGCGGCGATTATGGAGCCGGCGCGGTGCTCCGGCGTGGGATCTGGGAACTCCGGAACTTACGCGACGGAAGTGACGGAAACCTTTCGTTTCGAGGAGGAGATCGAGAGCCTTATGCGCGATAACGTCATCCACCAAGGATATCAGTGCTCGTCACCAGAGAACGCCGGAGGAAGCTCCTTCACCGCTCTTCTCGGCCTCCATCCGCGCCAAGCAGTGGAACTACTCCACGAACTGGATCCTAGTTCCTCCCGCGGCTTCCAGCTCGGTGATCCCAAGCCAGTCCGACTTCCCCTCCGTTGCTCGCCGACCTTTCCCTCCAACACTGCCCTAATTGAGCGCGCCACCAGATTCTCAGTCTTCGCTAACTCCGAAGACTCACCAGAAGCCAGCTCCGCCTTCCCCTCCAACTCCGACGGCGATCACTCCCCAAACACTAAATCTAACCCCCCCGACTCCGAGCTGAAGCCCCAGCGCCCGGCCAAAAGAAAAGAAGCCGAGAAATCCTCAAAGGTAATCTTCATATCCCGATTTCTTTTCTCTACATCACCTACCGTTTCCGATCACAAGACCCCGTCGTTCTTCCAGACCAAAAATCCATCGAAGAAAGGGAAATCCGCCGCCGTCGCCGCCTCCGGCGGCGTCGACTACGACGATTCTCCGGCGAATCCGGACGGGGAAAAGCTACCGTATGTTCACGTCAGAGCTCGACGCGGCCAAGCCACTGACAGCCACAGCTTAGCCGAACGAGTTACTCCCTAATCACAACTCTAATCTCCATAATTCATAATTAATCCCAAAATTAAGCCCTTCTCATTCTCTAATTACACCTTTTCTTAAAAGGCAAGGAGGGAAAAAATAAATGCTCGCATGAAGCTGCTCCAGGAGCTGGTCCCTGGGTGCAGCAAGGTTAGATTTGTAATTACAAATTTGTATGGCTCCCTGCAAAATGAGCTGCAACGGGGGTTATAACTGTAAACCTGTAATTTACGGAAAAGTCTCTGCCCGTGCAGATCTCTGGAACGGCGCTGGTGCTGGATGAAATTATAAACCACGTACAGTTACTGCAACGGCAGGTTGAGGTACCATCTCTGATATCTATATCTTCCCTTCTTTTTCTGCATAATCTTTACATGCATGTCCAAAATTGTTGGGCAAATTTTAGAATTTTTTTACTGTAATGACCTTCCATTTAGTACGCCAGGGTTGGTTTTGTCATTAATGGTTTTTTTTTTTGGCCCTCTTTTCTGCAGATCTTGTCGATGCGACTTGCTGCGGTTAACCCAAGGGTGGATTTTACGGGGCTCGACAACCTTTTATCAGAAGAGGTAAATTTATTTTTTACATAACAGCCCTTTTTCTTGCGTGGAATTAATTTGAATTTCTTAGTTTGGGGGAATTTGCAAATATGGAAAATGAAGGGTGACGATTTGACAGTGATTTTGCTGAAGATTGGGGATAAAATTGTAATGTGATTTCAACTTCTTTATTGAAGTCGCATCTAGGTGAGTTGGGGTTGACTTGAGCTTGGCTGAGTATAGATTTTGTGCAGCTCAAATTGGTTCTTTATTTTTGATTCGAGCCGACTCAAAATTGAATCTGTATCGATTTGGCTCGAAATTGAAATGAGTTGGCTCAAATTGAGTTATTTGGAACAATTTTAGATTGGAATCAGCTCGATCCGGCTCAAAATTGAATATAAGTTGCTCAATTTGAGTTATTTGGATCGAGGGCTGAGTTGGGGTTGACTTGAACTTGGATCGAGTATAGATTTGTGCAGCTCAAATTGGTTCTTTATTTTTGATTCGAGCCGACTCAAAATTGAATCTGTATCGATTTGGCTCGAAATTGAAATGAGTTGGCTCAAATTGAGTTATTTGGAACAATTTTAGATTGGAATCAGCTCGATCCGGCTCAAAATTGAATATAAGTTGCTCAATTTGAGTTATTTGGATCGAGGGCTGAGTTGGGGTTGACTTGAACTTGGATCGAGTATAGATTTGTGCAGCTCAAATTGGTTCTTTATATTTGATTCGAGCCGACTCAAAATTGAATCTGTATTGATTTGGCTCGAAATTGAAATGAGTTGGCTCAAATTGAGTTATTTGGAACAATTTTAGATTGGAATCCGGCTCAAAATTGAATATAAGTTGCTCAATTTGACTTATTTGGATCCATTCCAGCTTGAAATCAGCTCAAAATTGCCTTTTGACTCTGTTTATAATATTACAAGCCAGTCTAGAGTCAATTCGATCCTATGTTTCAACTCATATCTTGACTCGTTTATTTCGATCTTATCTCGATCCGAGTAGCACCCAATTCATTTGCTCTTCCATATCTATCAACAAAATTATTGTTTTTTTATTAATGTTATATTAGTCGAATTTTTTATATCACCTAAAATTAGCATCATTTTAATTTAAAAATAAAATAAAAGGCACATTGACATATGCATAAAAAATGCATTGAAAAATTGAAGTTTAGGGGTTAGATATGCAAATACATGAATTGAGCGGTATGCAAGTAGAAAAAAAGAAAGTACTTTTGGCCGCATTGGTAAAATGCGAGGAAATAATGCGAGGAGAAGACGTTATGAACGGACAGCTTTCTCCCCTTCATCCCGAGGAGGGAATGGCTGAAAACGTACCCAACACCTTTAAAAAAATGGAAAATTTGATCTCTACCATTCCACTTCCAACGCAGATCATTATATTATTATTATAGTTATTATTATTTATTTATTTAATCAACGCAGTGCGGGCGGGTCAACGCATCGGGCCATGGTCCGGGTTGGGTTGACGGAAGTTGTAACGCCGTCATGCGCCGGAATCATCACTACGATGATCAACAGATTTGGCACGTAGATCTGCAGCAGCAGCAGCAGCAGCAGACGGAGCAGCTCCACCACCACCACCACCACCGCGTCTTTGTCAGCGGCAGTAGTAGCGGCAGCCCCCCGGGGACCTCTCTTTTCGGTTACGATCCATCCGCTTCCGGTAATCATGCGCCCACCCTTACCCCCACTTTTTAAATTCCGTTAAAAATTACTATTTTATTGTCTTTTTCCATAAAATGTGCTGCTTGTAGGATCCCTATATTTTAGGTGTTATGGTGTTATTTTATCATAATATCTACCACTGTACCACCACAATAATTTCTTTGTATGTAGGAGTGTAAATGAGTTTGCCTTATCTAGCCACGAGCTTGAGTTTGAGCTCGAGTTGACTCGATTAGCCTGCCTCTAATCATTTCGATACGTTTTTTGGTGAAGCGTACTACTTAAAAATTGAATTTTTAATTCGAATTTACGAGTCGGGTGCTACAACTACGAGCTTAGAATTTGACAGGCTAGCCTAGCTTGGTAATGGTGCGGCTCGAGCTCTACTCGACTTGTTTACACCCTTAATGGTTTGTATATAAATTTCCCAAATTTGGGGTTTTCTTATTCATGGCATTCGAATATGTTTACATATCGAAAATAGCCAAACCTTCGGAAACATAATATTGCATCAAAATTATTCGGAAACTCATTTTCTTGCATTGGATGCCACTTGGCGTGATGGATTATGAACATGCATGGGGTCCACGAGGTGGTGGGGTGGTGGGTGAATTGGGTGGCCGAGAACAGCTGTTAGGGTGGGGGAACTTTGGAGAGGGATTTCAATCTTTTTAGGTAGTGAGTAATTTGGGTGCGGTGGAGACCAGCTCATTGCGTAGGAAAACGGAGTAATGGGGCCCGGGCGGGTACAGTGGGTGCATTATTCGGTCCCTCCTAATAAGGATATGTTTTTTTAGAAGAATTTGAAAGAAATTGTTCAGTTTTAATTTGCAGTTTTACCCCCCTTATTAAACTTTAAATTCCAATTCCTCCATTGAATACCACCAATATTGTCTGAGCACTTGGTCGGCTCTATTCTTGTAAACAATCTGCACAACCTTTCACCCTCCTTCCCTTCTACACTGTAATTCTGCAGATGAACTTTGCAGTGTGAGCTTTAAGATGAATTAGCTGCAGTAATACTAACAGTACTGTAATAAGAAGTTATGGGGAGGATATGTAAAAGAAAGAATATAATTAAAATAGCATGCAAAACACAATTTTTTTGGACAATACTGGAATTCTGCAAAGAAATTTTCTAGAATTGATGCTGTACAGCAAACTTGACATTTGTTGGGTGGCATAGTAGTGTTATGATATGGTACAGTAACATCGGATTTGTTGGGGGCGCATAATATTGAATGGGAAAATACTTTGTGAAAATGAATGGTCATTGAATGAATGACCCATTGACATGTGCATATCTCATGTCATCCAATACAATATAGCTATTTTAGGCAGCGGTAGCATCTTATTATTAAATATATGGGCTCAGAGTCGGAGCATCCGTGTGGGGCTCTGGGCCTGCCCACCTATCTGAGCTCATTTTTGTTGGACCGTTGATTTGTGCCAGGATTGGGTTTGTGGGGCCAGTTTGGTGGGCTACGGTCCCCTACCTTTGTTTCACGTTAGCTGGCCTGCCCCGGCCTGCCAATTGCTATTACTGCTGTGCTGATATTGTAGCTTGAAAGCGAAGCTCACCTGCACCCGCAAGCCCTTGTTATTTTCTACTTTCTATGTTTACTGAATTTCATCTCTGCTTCCTTGATTTTGCTCGTTTCTTCATAGCTTCTCAATCGAAAACTTGGTCAAACTTTACTATCCGTTTTCGTGATCAACAACACATCTATGAATTAAGGTGCGAAATCAGATTATGTTCAGGGTTCTTGGGGAGCAGTTTCTATATATAAATAATAATAGTTAATATTTTTTCTTATATAGTTGATATATTTTAATTTGGTGAATTTACCGCTTGTTAGAACATTCAGGATTTAATTAGACTAACAAATAAGATAAAGTTGAAAAAAGCTCCAAAAGTTTTTCTACTTCGATATCGAATAAGGCAAAAAGTTTATTAATTTGTGAAGTCTGGCATGGTTGAAATGATTTCATTAATATGTTGTAGATTGTAAATGATACTCTTTCTTGAAATTACGATCGGCATTAATTCTCTTGTTTCATCTAAAATGGTAGCAATGATTCATACTTTAAGTGGGGACACCATGAAATCTGGTCTTAGAGGAGGAGGATCCTTTATTTTTATAAGAAATATTACTCTGCAACTTTTAAATTCTATAGTTTATTTTGAGATTGATGATGGATGTGCATTATCTCTTCTTGCATGATTGATTTTATGAGCTTTATCAGGCTTTTTCTAGGCGCTAGCTCATAGTTTTTTGGGTGTTTATGCACCTACACTGGCCTGAATAATTTAGCTAAACATCAATAATTGGCGTTGGACATAGGCATACTGAACTTGAAATAAATAGTTGATTTCAATAATCTTTTACCATTATTACCATAGAGGATTTAAATGCAAACTTTGATATTTACATATATATATGTCGTCTTACCTAGGGGTGTATACGAACAGAGCTAGTGTCCGTGTTCGAAATGTTCGAACACATCACTGTTCGTGTTTGGTTCGTTTAACAAACCGAACGAAAAAAATAGTTCGTGTTCGTCTCGTTTGCTTATGGAATGAATCAAACACGAACTTCTTGGTGAACCGAACACAAACTGTTCGCGAACAACGAGCTTTTTTGACAGCCCTAGTCTTACCTACGCATGCAAAGCTGTATCTCAACATTTTAGAAGCTAAAATAGTGTTATTTCTCTTACATGTTACATGAATGATTCGAGCGGTATAAATGTAAGATTGCAAAGTTTATATGTTAGGTGCGGTTTTCTTTGCTCACTTAGCTTCTTATTTTTCCTTTTGCAGCATTGCCCCTCACGACCCAATTGAAGTCAGAGATGTAATGTTATGAAGAATAACGCATATATATATATATATACATATATATATGTATATATGTATATATATATATATATATGTATATATATATATATATGTATAATATATATATATATATGTATGTATGTATGTAGAATGCTAATGTATGTAAATATATTGAGGAGGATATGGTGGGTGGAGGGAGGGGGGGTAGAGGAGCAGGAAGATAGAGAGAGAGGGCTCCATCTGCATATTCTTTAGGGTCACCAGTTTCTCTGCATTTTAATTGCAGTCTCTCTTGAAACCCTATAATATATTATACTAATTATGCATACTATTTCCTTTGTGTAGTTGAATGAGGATTTATGACAAAAATATGTAGTCATGCCTATATATGTATATTTATTTATATTTATGTATATGTTATCTTCTTCTAAATGAAAAGCTTATTAATTACGGGAATTCGTAGTGATAAATGAATCCAGCGATCTGCATTTTCAGATAAACTGTTTATATAGATAAGCACAAGCTGCCTCAACCGTGTATGAATAAGTAACATTTTTTAAGTTAGATATATAAATTCTCTCTATATATATATATATATATATATATATATATATATATATTATTTATGATGCATATGATGTAGTAAATTAAAATATCAACTGAATATATCTTATATTATTTTATGATAAGGTTGTTGAGTTTAGGATGTACTTTAAAGCGGGTCTGAAAAGTTGAGAAAAGCTGCTAACTTTTTTTGTTTCGAAAAATGACATGGAATGATGCTGGTGGAATAGTAAATGTATGATGAAAAGATTAAATATTTTTTAGGATTTATTTTGAACTCCTTTACTGTAATACTTTCTTTGCTAAAATGTAATAAAAAAAAGCATGTTATGGGCGTGTAAACGAACCTAATGCAAGAGAGCTCAGGCCCCATTTGTGATCGGCTCGTTAGAAAATCATTGTTTGTGTTCGGCTGTTCATGTTTTGAACATAAAAAAACGTGTTCGTGTTTGGCTCTTTTGTTAAACAACTCAAACACGAATATTTTGCAAAAAGTTGTTTTGACAATCCTAATCATGCAGTTAAGGATGTGAAGAGTTGATGCAAGATTTAATTCATTTTGTTTATATTAAAATATCATTTAAATGTAATTTAATATATTTTTATTTATTTTTTAATTAATAATTTTTATTGATTATAAATCTTTGTAACCTTGTAATCAATTCATTTTCAATATATATGTATATATATATATATATATATATATAATTGATGAGTAGATTTTCAAATTTATTAAATCCTATAAATCTATACCTTTAATACAACAGTAAAAGATGCATGTAAAAAATAAAATTTAGGTGTCTACTTGTGTAAATACATAAAAATTGAGTAACATTTATGTAAATTCTCCAAAATTTTCCTCATTGAATAATATCAAAGCCAAATGGAATGTTGTATGGTGGAGCATAAAGAGAGAAAGCAACATTGGTGGCAGGGAGGAATGGTATAGAGCCATCAATGATCCCAATCATTCCTAAAGTTTGTTAACCATTGCTTCCATAAAGCAATTGTTGAAAAAGATGCACCTCCAATTGCACTTGAAATATAACAGTGCTATGAACTAATTGCATGCAAAATATAAATAAATAAAACTTTCAATAAATAATTTTATTCTCCAAATTTATTTTCATTTTTCTCCTTTTTTTTGGGCCTTTTTTTACTGGCAATAATGGGCATGAAAATAATTATTGATATAAGTAATGGTTAATCCCAATTATTTCAATTGCTTGTTAAAAAAACAAAATAATGTCTATATATATATATATATATATATATATATATATATATATATATATATATAAGATCAAGCTAGTACAAAATTCAAACAAAAATGTATATATAAGATTAAGAATTTTATTAGTTTGATTAGTTTTTACTGAGTCATAAGTAACAAGACATGTCTACAACAATCGAGATCTTATCTAGTAAACCTAAAATTAGGTTTGACATGGCTCGAGTTTAGATTGAATGATTTCAAGCAAATTTTAAGATGAGGTTGAACTGAATTTGTGGTTGAATCATTAGCCATCGCGGGATGATTCTTAAGATAAATTGATGGAATGTTCGAAGTTTTTTGTTTTGTATTACTTCATATTTATACGAAGCTATTTTCAATCTAAAATAATTACTAGTTTTTGAAAATATTTATAATTGAGAGTATTTTTGACATGTTTTTGTTCCATTTTATAATTTACTTTAGTAATTGCTATCATTTTGGGACAACAATGTAATAGGACATTATAATTCTAAGGAATGAGGAACATAACCTATGTTGCCCTGGCTACCTCTCTGATTTGATGGTGTTATGATGCTATATCCTTGGCACCAATGATGCAACGCCTAGAATATGATTGTGAAAATTTCATCAAAATCCGAAGATCATGATGCCTCTGAGCCAAAAATCAACACCACAGTGCATGTTCAAGATGCCATAATGGAAGGACCAACATCCTAAAACCCGAGAGCTCAACACCCCAGTGCAATAAAACAGTGTCCCAACACCCATTAGAGCCTTGTGGCACTACATCAAGGCGTCATGCAGGCATAGTTAAGTTAAGATCTAAATTTGATTGTATTGAATAAATTTATTAGCTAATAGATTGGTATTTTGTCTAATTTATGAATTAATATAATTCTCTATGAGATTAATAGTCGGACTAATAATCCTTATACTATTTGATCGATATGCGCACTTACATAAAACATGTGTTCTTTTGCCCAAATGATTGAAATTTCTTATTTTAAGCCAATATTAATCTTAAGGTTAAAGTAATAGATAAATTTTATTGTGTAATTATGTTGTTTACTTATCCTCTATTTATATTAATTGTATCATATTGTGAACCTATATTTTCAAAATTTTCAGTTATATATTTTTGTAGCATAGAACCTCAGTTTGTGTGATAGTGTCGCAGTGTCACAAGTGAGCGTCATAACGCTAAAACATAAAGTGTGTTTTTTATATTATTTTATCAACTATTATTTAAATTATTGTTTGTGTTACAAATGTTAGCTATATTAGATTGTACCACGACTCAACCCAATGCAACTCTTCGGGTCTATTTGGGGCAGCTTGTGCATTTCAGGACAAACAGATTATCCTGAAACGCGGCCCGAGAGTCGACTGCGGGGGTCGACCCTCAGTCTGCGTTTAGTGTAAAAAATCCAAACGCAGCATACAACATTTTCAAAAACAAGCGAACCAAACGTTAAACGGCATTTTCAAAAACACCACCGCACTTATAAGCTGTCCCAAACGAGCCCTTTATATCGAGATGAGTCACGTAGTTCGGGATCATACTAATTAAGTTATTTCCTAAGATCTATTTAGAAATAATCATATTTTATTTTATTTTTCTTCAAATTTCATAAATAAATAGCCATTAATATCATCGAAATTTTACAAGATGATTTTTCAAAATTAATTTAGATCATATCTAACAAAAGAAAATATATACAACAATCATGATATAATATCTCTATCATCAAAATACACAAATCACCATAATTGTTAAAAATATAAATTTAATATAATAACATGTCTAATGTCAGGCTCTCAACAACAATCAAAAGTCTGTACTCAATCTGAGTCTTGCTCTTCTCTAAAATAACAATATGAAGTTAGAAATTTTCAATACAAAAATAGATATTTATCTCAAGTAAATAAATATCTATGGCTTAGGATATTTATAAATATTATATTTTTTAAATATATGTAAAAAAGTATACAACGATAACTACTTGAATTTTTATATAAAACTTTTATATTATGAAATAAATGACTCCAAAAATTATAAAAAATGTTCAATAAACAGGAAATCATATCTAAAACACAATGTTGAAAATGATTCTCAAAATGAACAACTAGTTCAAAAAAAAAAAAAAATCACTTGTACAAAGATAAATTCAACAATAAATCATTTATTTTTCTATTTATGATGCTCATAAAACAAAAAAAAAAAAAAAAGTAAAAACATGCAAGATTTATCAGATTAAAAAAAAATAACGATAAATCACAATATGTGCACCCATATACTATAAGAGCAGTTGGCACATTTTCTCTTTAAGAAAATAATGTCATCGACATTCAAAATAATTAATTATCAAACAAATATGAATAAAATTATCTCATATCAGCCTCTCTTTTTTGAAGTAGGTTTCTTTTCTGATATGTGCTTGCACTGAACTTTAACTATAGGGTTATATTTGCTCTTCAATTGTCACACATCAAAAACCAAAATGCACTCAGGTTCTTCTCTATAAGTCAAGTTGGGTTGTACTTCAACCTCATCCTCAAGAACTAACAGTTAACATCAGAAATTCACTTTCTTAACATAGATACATGAAACATGCACATCTGACATATAATCAGATCGATCTTCAAAAATATAAAATCCTGGATATGAAAGCCAACTGTCTAATGCTTGAGGTCATAATATTTTCTCTGCCTATTTTGTGTTGCTCTCGATTTATCTTAGATTAGTCCGATTTTTTCAACATCTACCAACTCAAAACCCATCAATCTTCTCTCACCCACCCTCTCCAAGATCGCATCTTCTGTCATATAATGCCTCATATGACTTCATATCAATACTCGACCAAAAACTATTATTATAGAGACCTGAAGAGCTACTTGGCCAAATTTTGTTGTATTTGAATGAGGTTTAGTTGGGTTTCACTGAATGTGCCCTAGATGGGTCCATTTTGGTTCACTTGGTCAAGTAAGCTAATTGGCCAAATTTGTGCCACAAAAAGTATTAGAAAATAGCTTAAAGGGTTATTTCATTTGATTTGATTTCATCTCATTTTGAATTAGGGTGTTTTAGTTAGGTTTAACCTATAAAGGTCAAGTGGGCTCAAAGGGCCCACTAGCCCGATGTAGACCTTAGATTCCAATTTTTATTTGAAGCGGTTGAATGGAGTTCAAATTATGCTCAAGTTTTGTCTAATTTGATTTAGATTTAATTTAGTTTATTTAAGGCCCATTTGGGGCAGCTTATAAATGCGGGTTACGACATTTTTTAAAACGCCGCAGTACTGTTTGAATCGCACGTTTCGACAGTTTATCCGAACACGCGGTTGGCTTTTTAAACTGAACGCAGGCCGCAGTCGAACCTTGCGGTCGACCCACAAGCCGCATTTTAGAATAAACTGCTTATCCTGAAACGCACACGCTGACCCAAACGCACCCTTAATATGAGTTTGACCAACATTTTTATGACGAGTCATGTTTTTGTTAACTACAATGAGTGGCCCAATTTGAATCCAATTGACCCAACTTTGAGTTTGATAGCCATGTCAAATTTTTTGGGATACTTAACAAAATTCAGTTTGTTAAATTTGGTTCATTAAAGTTTCAAAAGAGCTCTGGGGATGGTCTACTAAGTCAAGGTACGCTAACCATAGGCTTTGGAGACTTTAGGATTAACCCAAATATGTTTCTTATACCCTATAACTTAGTTATGTTCTTTAGAAATTAAATACTTGTTTGATTGAGTTCAATTAATTTAGTGGGATTCATAAGGTTACTAAAAGTTGACTTCATCAAATTTTGTTCAAACCTGGTCAACTTGAATTAGGGTGAGTCAAGATTAAATCCATGGGCTCATAAGATGGATCCAAAGGCCATGGGTTGAGTTTTTGGGTACTTGAGGTTCAAGGGCCCTAAGGGTTTGCTTGATTTACTCCTTTATTTTTATTGCCTTAATTATATTCAGCTTGACTTCACTTTAGGTAGTCATTGACTGATTTTAAGCTCATTTTAAAACAAGGGAGAACGGATCAATATTGGCTTTGGGTTTAGCATTTGGTTTTGTCCACCTATGCACTAGAAAAGTTTGCTAATTGCCAACCGAGGGAGCTCATACACGAAGATTGAATCCTAGGGTAATGATGGAAATAAGATGAACAATTATCTTATGGCCCGTTTGGGGCAGCTTATTTGGCGCGGTGACGTTTTGAAAACGCACTTAGTATGTTTGGGTAAACTGCGTTTTGGCAACTTATGCGTTTTCAAAACGCTAAAAACAACTTTTTCACACCGCACCTATCTTGGTGGGTGGCAGCTTTTTGTCTGCGGTCTGACTTTTCCAGAAAAATAAAAATTTATAATAGCGACCACATCTAGCTTATCAACAAATTATTCAATAAGCTGCAGCTGCCTCAAACAGACCCTTAGACAACTTCAAGGATTTCAAATAATTTGAAAGTAGACCAGCATTAGGCTCCATCCAATTTAAGTTGATTCCCTAATTAGTGACTTCTTGGGCACAATTCATGCTCTCAATGTGAATCAAATTTGTGCGCTTCAAAATAAATAAATGCGTGCAAGGGTTCCCTAATTCTGTTGTGCGTTTCAAGAAGCTATAATGAATTAAAATTTTCATGGGTATGTTAAATTACAAGCATGGATTAATCTAGAGCACTTCTTTAATAGAATATTTAAATTCTTGACACATCTCAAACATGCATGAATTAATGAATATAAATACAACAATGAACTTCGTTTAGATATATGACATAAAACATAAAGAGAATGCACCATCTCAGAAGATAGATAGTAACAACTTTATAAAATTAATGCAAAACAGGTGAATATTTGTGTGTGTGTGTCTGAGCGTGTGTCTGTGTGTGCGGTCGCACGAGCGTATTTTGAATATTTTATGAAAACAGGGCTACGCTACCTCTAAATATAAAAAATTAACTTAGTATAATATTCAAAACACACGCACCTACACACCAACACACTCATATATATGTATGTGTATATGTGTGTGTGTGTGTGTGTGTGTGTGTGTGTGTGTGTGTGTGTGTGTGTGTGTGTGTAATCATATTAGCTAGACAATGTTTATTTTATTAAGTGGCAAGACCGATGAGCAAAGAGATTTTAAATTTAGATCTTATTGCTAGTACATTTTACATAAACTTAGGACTTACTATATATAGAGCCTACCTATTTCTTTCTATTTTTTTAGAGTGTTTAACAAGCCCAATTACAATGACCTATATTATTCTTATATAGCCATTACAACATAATATTTTATTTAAATCTTGAGTTTACTTACAGCTTGCTTCATTTAATTTCTGTTTTAATTTATCGTTATACATGGATTATTTGAGATTCATACAACTTGTGATAGACTCGTAGGATTTAAAACTTTTATAAGATTCTATTAATTGATTAATCAATTAAAATTAATTTAAAAATATTAAACTAATTTTCTCTCAAGCTATCTTTTAATTGAAATTATTCTCCCTGTATCTCTTAGATAAATTATAAAATAGAAATAGCAAAGCAATCAGAACCCTCCAGTGCTACTAGACATTTATAATATTTATAATAATGTCAACTATACATGCATATAGAAATATTTCTCACTTAAAAATAAATAACTTGTATTACAAATCATATGCCTTAAGATAAAGCTTTTATTATAACTATAATTGAAATTGATAGATATATGTTTCCTAATATGCTAAGTAATAATCCTGACCCCAATAAAATTATAAATTTAATTGAATAACTCGAGTCGATGGGCTATCTCAATTTTCTCTTCTCTTAGCAATCCTTGTGAAATTAAGAATTATAAGTCCTACATATTTCCAATATATCACCTAAGAATTAGCCATCTAAGAATCTTAATTTTTATTGTATTTGATTTGAGATCATAAGACTTAACTTTGAAAGACACAAGTCAACATTATTGACAGAAAGTCTTATAGTTGGGTTAGATCACTGCCTTCATGACTAAGCGTTTTAAGCTTGAAAACCTAAGATATTAACTCATAAAATTCTAACTAAGTTATTTTCACCTTTGTTTAAATTTATTACTCCAGCTAATCAGCTTTTTAAGCTCGTTATACTCCCTTTTGGGGCCACTTGTGATTTGATGATTCTTATCATATATGTTGTCTCTAAGGAGAGAGAATTATCTCACTCGATTACAATGGCTCACCCTCTGCCTTGTGCATTAACTAGTTTTAAGCTTACTGAGATAAAAACCTTTGAATCATAGGCTTTCTAATATTAGCAATATATAAAAGGCTATCTAGTTTGATGGCACGAAGATGCATTATTTGACTTGGCATAACTAATCATTTAGACTTAACTAATAGTTGCCTATTATATAGGAGCTTTTGTAGAGTTTTGATTTGACAAAAAATACCCCTAACAAGCTCTTCTAGAGAAAACTATATGTTGACCAACAAATACTTCGGGGCAAATTACCAAGTTCCTCGATCGCGTAGACTAGATGAGTAGGTGACTTCATGAACTCCTAGATTGGATGGCAGCTCAATTCGGAGGGGTAAGTAATGCCTCCTTGTCAACCCTAAATAAATAAAATAAAAAGTGCCCAAAAAATTTTAAAATAAAAAATAAAAATAAAAATCATAACTACAACAAAAGTCTGAATCCAAGCCTTGTTCTGGGTTTGTCGGTGTGCCAAAATATAAAAAGAATTCTCCTGTTGGAAATATCTCAATTTAATATAAAAGAAAATGTAGAGCTCTGAAATACATGTAAAATTTCAGACTATAGCTCCAAAGACGAGAATTTTGAGTCAAGAAGCACAAAAGACCTATAATTCTAGCAAAAGACCACGTGATGCATCAAGAGAGGAGGCAGGGAATTACTAAGCTGAGCCCTGCATTCATTCAACCAACATAGACTAGCAATAGAGGAACCAAAAACAGCTGAGGCATTGTATCATATTCCCAAAGAAGAAAGGAGAGGCACAATACCATAAAAGAATATGTGAGAGGAAAATAGATATGGAAACAAATCACTAGAGTGAAAAGAAAAAATCAATCGCCATACTAGTTCAAGGAGATATCTTCTCACAAAGTTGAAACTATAAAGCAGAAATTTTATTGACAAGCTCCTACATGCATATGTGTTGGTATCCATAAACATCTAGTTTCCTTTTTATTAAACTTTCATGGTTTGGTTATTTCCACAATATCAATAATAGAAACCACTGGGAAAAGAAACATAGATTATGCCGTAAATATATATCAAAACAGTAAAGAAACCTCGCTACAAAATATCTAAGATTGTCAGCCTATTTTTGTTTGAAAGGAAGAGATTCTAGTCAAGTTCTAAAATGGTATAAAAATGCAAATTTCTGCAGTCGCATGCTTTAAATCATCATTACTTTAGAAGGTATTTCTCTTAATCCCCACGCTCAACTAAATTATATTCAGATTTTCTGTATAAAATTCCATTTGGATACGCTGATTTGCAATTAAAATTCAATTAAAAACATCTGAACTTACAAAGCTTGACTAAGATAAAAGATCAAGAACTTTATGAACAATAAAGTAGTACCTTTGAAGATTTACAAATCTGAATCAAATCCAATGTTCCAGAAACCTTCTGGTGTCAATGGTGGAGCATACCTGTAGCGATGCCGCGAAACGCCGTCATGATGCTCACAGCGCATAGTATTAGCTGCTTTGCCTCCATCGGGAAGAACTGCATCATAAAACTTCTTGCATTGCTGGCACTCAATTCCTTTGAGGTTCTCCCTTTCAGATTTCCTCCTAACAGGCTCCACATATTTAAAACCCTTGTTTGATGGCCCAACGATTGATATTGGGCGCCTCTCAGGCATAGTTTCGGAGTTTAAGTCCAGAACATCCTCATCTGAACAATCGTCATCCACATCTTTATCAGCAAAAATGGGATTGTCATTTACTTCTCTGAGATTCATATTCAAATTTCGCACATTTTCTAAGGGAGTATTGAAAAAATCATCGTGTTGATCTCCATTTTTGAATTCTTGACGTGACCTGGTATCTCTCCAACGTGAAGCAGCTGGCTTTGGGATGCTCAGTGCCTCTTTTTTTACATTCAAAGAAGGTTTTGATGGGATAAGACCTCGATTGATTGATATATTGGAGCAGGAACCAGCATCTGAATCCTTGTTCGGTCCAGTGATATCACCAACCACAATTTCTTTTTGATGGGCTACATCAATCTTTGATTTAGTTAGCTTGGATGCATGCAGGGCAGTCTCTTGAACATTGTTCTTCATATCTGCAGTCAGCAAAGCATAAAAAAATTATTACAAATCATATATATTCAAATGTAATGGTTCCCTGTTGTTATAATCCATTTTGCAATAGCAATAAATTTAAAAGGCATTTTCTACAAGGTATAACAAAAATAAAATTATATAATGATTTTGTATGATATCAGCTTCAAATTGAAGAAAATATTTTGTAGATGTTCCGTTTTCATGGAGTAAAAATACTATTTCATGAGAAATCAACCAAATAAATTCATAAGAAATATTGCCTTCATTGCATCTCTTATTTAGGCAGCTACTTGATGTTCCATTTTCATCTTCCGACACCATGTCTGAATGACGACTTGATTTACCATTGCCAAGCCTGCTTATGAGAAAATTATATTGAGATTTCAAATGTTTGTAATTTGTTTTCAGCTTATTGCACTCCTCAGACAAAGTTTTCTTTTTGCTCAGCTCCTCTTCAATTTTTTGATCTTTAGATTTTATCTGTTGCCGTAGATCTTTTTCAAGCTCCTTCACTTTAACATCTTCATTGACTTTCTGCATAAGCTGTTCCAAGAGCTCTTTCTTCTCAAGTTGACATCGGTTCAGCGACTGCTCTTTGTTCGCAATTTTTTCCCAACTTTCTTGTAAAGTTGCATTCAATTGTGTGATATGCTCTTGAGCATGCTTCCTCTCAGATTGGAGTTCCTCTATCTGTCTTAAGAGATGATCCTCTCTCTTCCCCCACTCCAGATCTTCAGTTTTCTTGAAACCTATAATCTTTTTCTGTATAGTTTGTGATAATGTTTGAAGATCTGGAAAGCGCTGACGGCAAACAAACTCAATCTGTGAAACTTTCACTGTTAATTCCTCAACTGTGTCCATCAGAAGCATCGTGAACTGACATAAGTACTGAGAATCAACCTCGGTCTCAACCGAGCTTCTAAACATCCTTGGGCTCTGCTGCTTCTTTTCCACATCCATCATTTCGCTAGGATCAACAAGTAGCAATTCTTGTTCAGATGACAACTAACAATTTGGTGGCACTGATTAACGAAGAGAACAAATGTAAGTTTATCAATATTTTTAAGGTATTGCTGCATTAATTCAAGATACCTGCAACAAAAGAACAAAATTAAGGTGAAATTGTAAATAAAGTGATGTCAACAATGCTAGGGGAATTCAAATGAGACTGTTTTATGTATCCTTCTTTCAAAAGAACGCAAGTTTCTCAAACATTATTAAATTGAATAGAATTAACTCTAATTCTGAGGACTTGCCTCGTCACAATCTTCATAAAATTGTAGCAGTTAGAAAAGGCAGAAAGCAGAGAATGTATACCCGTCAAATTCTCGCAGTTCCAATCAAATCAAAATGTTAGATGAAAATTGCTAGGAGTTATTAGTGTTTACTTCTTTCCTTTTTGGATATTTTCTAATTTATGTATTTTCTTGTTTATGTATTCTCTAGTTTTTGTATTTCCTTATTTATGTATTTCTTAGTTTCTCACTTTTCCTTTTATCTCTAAGTAGTTATTAAGAATTTAATGTAATCCTAGAGATTTGGATGTTAAGTCTTTCCTATTGTATAACTCTTGAATCATGTATTTACTCCCATTACGATATCGATAAAAATCATCATGCTGAATTCCAACATTGTCTCGGAGCACGCCGATATGCTTGTAATCCTAGTTTGTTGATATCCTTGCAAGGAGTCATCTCCTTCCATGTCTCAGCATCCCAACCTCTCATTTGGCTCCATCGGAGTCATGGCTGATTCTTCCACCACCGAGCTTCCACCTGACACGGTTCTTGAATCAACCGGAGGATCAACACCCATCTCAATCCCTTCGTAGACTGGAGGACCTATAAATCACATTAATTTCCTGATCACAACCCATAAACTAAACAACTTTAATTTCCTCCAATGATCTTAAACTGTGTCTTTGCTCGTCAAAAGTTGAGGTAAATTTGGCTATCTCACAAATATGATTCGTGAACCTCCAAAGGCCGACCCGACATATGTGGCATGGGAAGTGGAGAACTTCATGGTCATGTCATGATTGATTAATTCCATAGAGACATTGATTAGTCGTTCGCACCTGTTTCTTTGGTCTGCAAGTGCCCTCTGGACTGTCGTTCGCGACACCTACTTGTATGGTAATTCTAGACAACTCTATGAGGTTTCTAAGAAGATCTACGAGACAAAACAAGGATCGAAGATAGTGACCCAGTACTAGAACGACTTGGTTTCATTATTAATGGAATGTGATATCTACTATGCCTACACTTAGGACTCTCTTGTAGATCTTTCCCTCTTCAAAAAAATTTTGGAAAAAGATCATGTGTTCCAATTCTTAGCAGACCTGAACAAGGATTTTGATGAAGTTCTCGGTCATATACTTGGATGTGATTCCCTTCCTTCAACACAGGGCAGCATTCACCGAGATTCGCAGCGAAAGTCAGACTTGTTATGCTCGGCAACTCTACTCCTTAGCCGAGCCTACAGTATTGGCCCCTAACGACTCGTTTATTGTTTTGTGACTTCAAATACAAGTTGAACATGATTGATATTCATGCTTCAACTTGAGGAGGAGTGTTAGAAGTTATTAGTGTTTATTTCTTTCTTTTCTGAACATTTCCTTATTTATGTATTTCCTAGTTTATGCATTTCCTTATTTATATATCTCCTAGTTTATAACTTTCATTTTATCTCCAGGTAATTATTAGGAATTAATTTAATCCCAGAGATTTGAATGTTATGTATTTCCTATTTTATAACTCTTGCCACATGTATTAATACCTCTTTTGATATCAAAAAAATCATCCTGCTAAATTCCAACAAAAATTTTTGTGAAAGGAACATTAATATGTTGAATAAAGCATTGATTTCTTCGCATTTGCTGAACCCAAATCATGCAAATGTACCATAGCTCCTACCATAGTGCACAAAATCAGCCTAAGGACATTTTTGCCTATGAATTGGACAACAAACTGAAAGAGAGGTTACATTGTTGTCTGTTTCCAAAGTATGCCCCCCGTACGAGGCACGTAAACTCAAAATTGATAGCAATAGATGTTGCAGATCAATTTAGTATAGAAACCAAAATTGTTTTTCAGGATACGATACAAGAAATTAAATCTATAAAAAACTTATGTCACCCAAGGAAGTTGCCTTACTCCTAGGTAGTGTATCAGAGTAACTGTGTGCCAATTTTTCTATTTTATTTTTGCCGTTTACCATATCTTTACTTTCTTCAGTTGACATCAATTTGGTATTAGAGCCCTGTTACTCTCAATTGTTTTGTGGAATCTATATCCTGTGTGTTACATTCAGCATTGATTGTAGAAGTTCACCGCCACTAACAACAACATCTCCTTCGTTCAATTTCTTCTATCCAAGTGATCTAAGAATAACAATCTAAATTATATGTAATGGATGGCCCGTCATTCTTCTTAAGCTAAGTAACAAGATTTTCCTTGTCATACTATCTCAGGTTAAGAATCTAAATGCAGGCGAAAAATTATGGAAAGGAAGGCATGGATGTCTCACGTCTGAATATTATTTCTTCAGATGAGATATTGTTCTTTCCCAATGTATCAAAAGAAGGTTTATTCAGGATTCTTTGCCCTGTGAGAAGCAATGGCTGGAAATAGTCCTCTCTCAAAAGGTGGAAAAGAAAGAAAATGATTTAAGGAACCTCAACGCACTTTTAACAAAATTGTAGGCATTATTGTTGTAGGCAACGAAATTAAATGAAAGATCATGTGAAGAAAATTCCTCATAGTCATCCTCTTTGAGAATGCAGCTTTGTCAATTAACCACATCATCATCGACACATCTTCCTTTATCAAACTCTATTAAAGCAACTTCATCACAATACAGAGAAACATAAGCATAAATTCTTCATCACATTAGTGTAAGAAGCTTTCCACAAAATTTAATAATTCCTAATTCATCAAAATTGAAGGGGTTAAACCTCTACCGAAGTTCAAAGTGCATATTCTGTAATCATGCAAAAGGAAGACAAACCCCAATTGATTAAAATGTTTGATTTAAGTCGACAATTTGTTAGTTACTATAAGTGATGTCCTTGAGTGTTAGCTACTCCTCAAAAAATTCAAGAAAGCACCATTAGCATGATTCTCATGAATTTCTCTGGAAGCATCACCAAATATTGATAGTTTAAGCAACTTCTTATCCCATCATTTAGGTATCACAAGGTTCATCAATACATAAAGTATTTTAAAAAACTCCTAGGCCCATTTTTAATATCAAACAATAACCCAATAAATCTTTATGATGTCTTGTTATTCAATTTCAGCTTAATATATTGAATGTCAGAGATTTGGAACCTACTGTCACCCAATAAACTCTTCCAAACATGAATACTTTCAGTACGATTGTGACAAATAATCAAGCGTTTGATAGATAGCCCAATCGGGAAATCAACCCCAGTTAATACCTGATAAACTCTAGATCCCTCCGGTTACAAACAAATATATCCTAATGAATTAATTCAATGGGGAACTCAAGGATTCGTGCGAGCGGTCTGTATTAACTAGATTTATTCATGGGAAAAAAATATACCTCCACGTGAAGGTGGCCAAGAGAGGTGCTCTGTTTGACGGCGCAGACGGCGGTGGCCGCGATACTTGGCTGCGAGGGCGGAAGGCGGCGGCTGGATCGGCCTGGGGTTTCACCGGTGGTTGGGTGTTCGATTGTGAGAGGATTGGAGCTCGGTTGGAGACGTGGAAAACTGAGATGGCTCGCCGACGGCCGATTCTGGGGAGAACAGGTGGATGTAGAGGCGAGTACAGCAGGGTCGTGGGCTGGTCAATGCAGGTCTGCTTAGGATGGCATTAGGTCTGGTGAACGGCAGAGGAGGAAGAAGAGGCTGCGGGGTGAGGCGGCGACGGCCTGTGACTGCTAGGGCTGGAGATGAGGTATTGTGCGAAAAATTGTGGAGAGTTTTGGTTTCCCGCCCGGCCAAGGGCATAAAAATGCAAGCGGTGTCTCATTTTAAGTTCTATATATTTAATGCTCTCAGAAATTAAAAAAAAAAAAAAAGTTCAAGTCGTCAATCCACATTAAGCGCTCATGGGTAGTGCAGGCAAAAAGGCTCCTTGTTCCTGAATATTTTGTTAGGTTCGCCAAAAAATTTATGTTCGGTTCATTCGATAAGTAAATGAGACGAAAGTAAAAAAAAAAAATTTTCGTTCGGTTAGTTAAACGAGCCAAACACAAACAGTGATGCGTTCGTTTGTGTTTGAATCGTTATTATTCGAAATGTAAAATAATTTCAAATAATTATATATATATAATTTATGATATTTAAAAAAATTAAATTTTATAAATTATAATATATAATAAATTAACAATAATAATACATTAATATACTATATTAGTAATAAAGTAATATAGATATTATATATTTATATAATATAAGTTATATAATTATATAATATATTATTTATATATATATATATATATTAGGGCTGTCAAACTGGCTCGTCGTTCGCGAACAGTTCGTCTTCGGTTTGTGTTTGACTCATTCGTTAAGAAATGAATAAGAACAGTAACTTCACAAATAATTTTGAACACGAGCATATTTCAAAAAAACAAAATTTCAAACGAATCAAACACAAACATAAACTCTGCTCGTTCGTGTTCGGTTTGTTTACACACCTAATTGGGGGTGACATTTTTGTGATTTTTCATTTTCAAATTACGTATAAACGCATTTAGGCATTTGGCATTTTGCTTTTGCACTGATTTTTGGTGTTGATGGTCCACAAAACGGAGAAAGGAGGAATGTGGGGGAGCTGATGAGTTTCATCTCGGATTCTTCGTTTCGATTATAAAATACTTTTGCTGCTCCCATGAAAATTGTGCTATACCTCCTCATATCCCCGATATTATCCTCGCTTCGTCTTATATTCCACTTCTCATCTCTTTCTTTGCAGCTACGGTTTTAGGGCGAAATCTCAATCATTTTGTTTAGTTGTCGTCGCCTCTCTTCTATGTATGTATAATGACTCCCCTTCTCGCACTTTTGTTGTTGTTTTATTATGGTATTTTGCTACTTTGTCGTCTTTTTAGTTGTGTTTCTCATTTAATTGTTAGGTTGTTTAAGATATTTCAGTGATTGTTCTTTAGAAAATATGACCATTATAATTTGGTTTCCGGTACCGTGAATATTTCATTTTTCATGTAAAATTACTTATTGCATTTTTCTTTCCTCTTCTTCAAAACTTGAAATGATTGTTTCGAGAGAATATAGGAGCAGTGCTTGTTATTTTGAGAATATATCCATAAGAATTTGGCTTTTCTATTAAACATGTCTCAGTCCATATTTTAGATCGGTTATTGCATGTCTCTTTCGTTTTCTTCAAACTTGTAAAAGATTTTGTGGAAGAAATTTAGGAGCAATGCTTGTTATTTTAGAAATACATCTATGATAAATTGATTTTCTAATATTACAAATATCTCACGTTACATGTCAGATCAGTGATTATATTTATCTTTCTTATTCTTTAAACTTAAAAAAATTTGTATTGAGAAAACTTATGAGTAATACATTTGGAAATATAGTAATGACAATTTGATTTTATACTATTGCAAATGTCTTTGTTTACATGTTAGGATAGTGAATGCATTTTCATCTCCTCTTCTTCAAAATTTTAAAGGATTGTTGGGAGAAAATTTAACTGTGCTAGTTATTTTAAAAATTTATACATGAAAATTTGGTTTCCCATTATTGCAAATGTCTCAATTCTTATGTTATATTAATGAAGATATTTAACTTTTATATTCTTCAAACATTGAAACAATTATATGTAGGATTAGGAGTAGTGCATGTTCATTTGCAAATATATCAGCGAGAAATTAATTTTTTTCAATTGCAAATGTCTCTATCTTTATGTCAAAATGTTGATTGCATTTCTCATTCATCTTCTTCAAACTTTGAAATGATTGTTCGAAGATAATTTTGGAGCAGATATAGTAGGGCTGTAAATGAACCAATGCACTCGAAGAACAACTTGAACTCAACTTAATCATATTTCTTCAAATTAATAAATAAATAAGCTTGAATAATTTACTAAGATTAAAATCTTAAATGAACTAAACATGAATATGATCGAACGTACTCATTTATATTAATGAACAAACTTATTTATTGTTCGACAAGTAACTTGTTAAATACTTTATATGAAACTCGAATATGACTCGTATCATACATGCTATATTATTTACATAAAATTTGATTTGATAGAATTTATTTCATTATATATTTAATAGTAATATATTATTATATCATTAGCAATTTAATTGGGTGACTTCAAATCGAAGAGATGTTAATGAAGATTATATGAGGAGGAGAGTTGAGTATGACATTGCTTACCATGATGTTCATGTCAGATATATGAGGGGAGACACTGGAGTGACATTTCCAACCTGCCCCAGCTATGTTCCTTACCGACCTGATCATGTAGATGAAGTTGAGGATGCTGGTGATGATGACTGGTAATTTTATGATTTTTATTTTCATTTATGTGTTGTAGTACTTTTATGCGTTGTTTTTTTTTTATGTGTATATTTTGATAAATGTATTCGTGTTAAAAAATGAAAATGTAATGAATTATGTGATAATTTGCTTAGTGATTTAGATTGAGATTTTGATGCTATGTTGGTTGTTTACTGTTTAAGTGTTTAATATTTTTTCACCCTGCAAATCTTTAATATTATATATATCACTGCCTCTAATTGTTTCATGTTTGCTAGTTTAATTTTAGATTAATACCAGCATAGCTTCTGAATATTTCAAAATCCCAGCACAAAAAAGTTAGTTTTCTTTTACTCTCTACCTTTTCAAATTTATATGTAATAAAAAACTTAAGTTTGAGGGAGGGTAAAATATTAACTCTTATTTGTTCTCAATTAATATACTTTCAAAAATTATTAGCATGACTTTTAGTAGTTGAACCTAACTTTAGATAACTATAATTTTGATTTCATTTAAATATTATAGTAGATTTGGATGAAAGTTTTAGTAATAAAGGTTAATTTTATAAGATTGAGATATTTAGTATGAGAGGATTATATTATAATTTACTATTTAAAGAAAAGAAAAATGTATTTTTGAAATGTTAAGAGACTTAAAGAACTACGTGGGAAGAAATGATTGCGATTTTATAATGAATTATAAAGATGATATATGTTTATAAAGTAAGGAGGTGTTTCAAGTTTCAATTTTAGAAATAGAAGAGTGAAGTTCAAAAATATTAAAAGCTATCCAGATGTAGTAGTCTTCACAAGAAAAGAGAAAGAAAAAGAAATGATTAAAAAACAATCCCAAAAAGAGAAAAAGAGAAAAAAATAAAAAGAAAGAAGATATATGTGAGGAGAAGCTTGAGGAGATGCCTAATAAAAAATTAGCTTCACTTGAATCAACATAAATGAAAGAATTTGTTACATTTCTGAATTTATATTTAAAGTATTAGTCTACTTTCTAATAGAGCTTGCATGAGCTTTTTTTTCATATAGTCTTTCAAGACACCATTAATGTAACAAAGTATGGTTCAGATTGAAATGAATTGAAAATTATAACTCTTAGACTTGACTACTGAATGTTCTTATACGTGTAGTTTTAATCTGAGTCACTGAACTTCTTTCTAAAAATCTTACCATTATATTCATATAAATAAAAAATCATAGTATTCTATAAGTGAAAAGTTCACTACTTAGAGTTATATTTTTATGTAGTAAAAGAATTACTTGAGGACAAACAATTGTTAAGTTTTGGAGATTTTGATGCACTAAAAATATTCTATTTTTTATATAGTTTGTACTCATTTTTAGTGATATTGCACTTTAAAGGAAGGTGTTCTTCATGTTTTGTTGCATGTATGATGATTTTAGATGATTGGAGCAAAAGGAAGCAACAATGAACGAATTTGGAGCAAAAAGAGGCTAAATGAACAATTCAGCTTACTGGCACCGCCGACGTCCAAATACAGAGAGTTCATAATTTAGATGGCGGCCCAGCGCCGCCGGCGCCCTATGTCGGTTTAAGTCAAATTCAATGTATTTGGACGATTTTTAAAGATTTGCTTGAGGAAACTCTTGGGAAATTCGTCTATAAACTATTTCAAATATATTTGGATGCAAAGAATGAGAGAGAGGAGACAGAGAGAAGTTTTTTGGAGTGAGGAAAGTGTGTGGTAAGTGTGTAGAAGTATTTTTTTGTGATAGATTCTTCTCTAAAGAGTATGGGAGAAGGAGGAAAGTGAGAGATTGTTTCTTCTTTATTATTTTAAAGAGAGGATAGAGTGTTTTAGTGAAGATAAATGGATTCAAAGGAACTTCAGGTGATTTTCTTGGGGAAGAAATTTAGATAAGTTCTATTTATTTTTGTGGTTTGTATGACTTTGCTTTTACATATAAAATTCATACATTGTTATGTCTTCCTCGTGAATTTTAAGTTGATTTCTTTGTCTTTCTTCTTGCAATGAGATGTGGTGAAGTGTCGATGTAGATTTGATGTGTCATAAAAATGTTAATAAATTGTGATGATTTTTTACTTTGAACTTCATTTACTTTTCGATCTTCTCAATTGAATTATTAAAATTTTTTGTGAAACATTAAATCTGATAGGACTAAGTGTTCTACAATAATAGTGGAGAATTCATTCAATGTCCATGAATGAGTTGTCTAGTTCATGAGAATTGAGTGTAAATAAATAAGGAAATGTGGTTTGATGGGCGTCGAATGGGAGATTTTAGAGTGACAGGATGAAATCCCTAATTTAGTCCTAAAGTTTGGTAACTAAAGCATGTTTAACTAACAGGTGAAGGGAAGTGGGAGCTCTGAAGTGAGAGTTAGTATTCTCTCAGCCTAACTAAGAATTTAGTGCCTAAGTCTAAGATTTGTCAGTGTTCTTTACATAACTTGGAAGAGGGGGTACTCTGACTAGGGTAAATAATATGAATGCTCATATTTGACACAATACAAATTTACCATCAATCTATATCAATCACTCATCATATAATCACTGCAAGATGAAAGATACTTTTCATATTTGAACCTTATAATACAAAACTTAGTGTGTGTGTTAGTTAATTCTGTTTAGAAATTTATAAAGTAATTTTAGTTAATTTAGTTTCAGTCATTTTAGCACTAGAAACTTAAATAGTACTTAAACTTGCATTGTGAATTGAGTATTTGGATTTTAAATCTTTACTATACTTTAAAAAGTTTCAACCTTCCTCGTGGGACCGATAACTAGGACTCCAGTAGAGCCCATTATTATTTGAACGATACGTATACTTGCATTTAATCTTATTGTGAAAATGAACTGAAACTATCTTTTGAATATTTAAGTTAGAGGCAGTACACCCGGATCAGGGAACATAGAGAGGAACTCATCCATGAATACCCGCTAAGTAACTTAGTCAAAACGGTTAAGTCCAGAGGCACAAAAAAGAGGGCTTTAGTGTCCTCATTCATTATAATAAAGAGAAAGAAAGCATTACCAATAAGAAAAAAAAACTTCTGAAGTTAAAATTAGATGAATTAGTAGAACATATGCATGCTTCATTGGTACCGATTGACCAACCACCATCTCAAATCAATGAAGTTAGGGAACATAAGTCAAATATCATTTACAGCTGCGGAGGCTGAAGAAAAGCAGGAGGAAGAACAGCATGGAGCTGTCATTGCATTCGAAGGGGAAATCTCATTTGTAGTTGATTGAGCACCTTCAGATGTGGACTGTACAACTATTGAGTTCTCTGATCGAGATCTCATACCAACATACATGCAAAAGGTCATAGATAACTGCTTGAGTAGATACAAAGCTCAATAAATAAAGGCATAATCCTTTTTTTATACTTCCTTAGTCCTTTATCAAATCTAATAATACGTTTTTCTTCGTAATGCAACGATGATATCATAATTAGAATGGGTCGTATTATCATAACTCGTCAATGCATTGAGGCACTCTAGAATAATAAAGAAGTGGGTATTGAACATGTAGATATGTTTGCAATTGAATTGGAAAATAGGAGGCATCGGTCACTAGAAGTTTTTAGACCCTATCTATACGTGTCTCCAACAGGAGGCACCCTATCTTCTATGTCACTCTTCTGTTTCAATTTATCTTCCAATTCTTCCCCTAGTAATTATTAAATGATGAAGGTGGTATTTCTATATCTATATTTGTTGAGGAAATAAATTTTTCTAATTCCTTATGAATTTCTTCCATCGGTCTTCCAATATCCTTATCCTCTTTTCTCAACTCAAAGTTCTTTTGAAATATATCCTCAAATTCTCTTCCAAGTCTCAGTTCAATAACTTTATTTTATTCATCATTCAATTCAAAATTTTCTTGTGATTGAGTTGAATCTAAAGATATAAAGACTGATGATGTAGTTGAATTCCCTAAATAGGCAGGCATTAAAATTGTATGTGGTACATCCATCTTAAGTTCATGATATTTTTCAACAAATGAAATTACAAATTCACTATTTTTTGTAGTGTTCATCATTTTACACCTCTCATGAACATACATACAGTATTCTTTATACAACATTTTCAACTCATCATGAAAGTCTATTTCGATCTCATCTGTTAACTTACTCTCAAAACTTTTTTTGAAATAGTTTTTATTTAAATAATCAATTTCATCCATATAAAAATAATCATCATCTTTTCTCTCAGCTGGATATTTCATAGTCTTTAGCATATCAAAAATGGCTTCCTGTTCATTAATATTCACAATCAACTCTCCTTTTTGCACATCTATCATAACTTGTCCAGTAACAAGAAATATTTGTTCATTATTGTTCTCTTTAAGTTTGTTCTCAGTGTTGCTAGGAAGTGTTCCTTGTGGTCTATTGCTAAGTGAATTAGCAATTTGTCCCAGTCGATTCTCTATGTTTCTAATCGTAGCATTTTGACTTTGCAACTGGTTTCCCATTTGCAATACCACTTATTCTATAAACATATTCTCATCATCAAATTGTTAATCATTGTTAGAGTCCAGTGGATATGAAGGTCTATAGCTTGTGTTACCTTGATTATTCAAACTTTCATTTGAATTTGCATGATTATTTTCCAATTTTTTGTTTCCACCACCAGTAGTATGATTCCAGTTAAAATGAATATGGTTCTTCCAACCTGCGTTGTACAAGTTAGAACACGGGTTGATTATGGTATTTAAATTCAATCATATGCCCTAATGAACTTTCCTCACGTACAGGAGAAAATTAAGCTGGTTCATTCCAAATTGGTCCAACTTCCTTGATATTGCAGCAACCTGAGATGCAAGATTTGCAATCACATCTGTATCATGAACACTAGTTACCTTTTTTAGGATTTACCTTTGTAGAGGACCATTGAAATTCATTTGCAGCCATTTCTTCAATTAATGCTTATGCTTCATCAAATGATTTTGACATTAATGATCCACCAGCAGTAGCATCAATAATGGACCTAAGGGATCCTACTAACCCATTATAAAAAAGTTTGAATGATTAACCAATTTGGCAGAGTATGATGTGGACACTTTTTTAGGAGTTCCATAAATTTATCCCAGGCTTCGTATGTTGATTCCCTTCATACTGACAAAATGAAATAATATTGTTTCTAAGTTTAGCGGTCCTTAAAGGTGGAAAATACTTAGTTAGGAATTTTTGAGTTATCCTCCCAATTTTTAATAAAACCAGGTGCTAATGAGTATAACAATATTTTAGCCTTATACCTTATTGAAAAAGGAAAATACCTTAGCCAAACAGCATTGTTTGACATGCTATTATAACGAAATGTAGCACAAAGTTCTAAAAGACTAGATAAGTGTAAATTGGGATCCTCCAAAAGAGTTCCCCCAAACTGGTTGTTCTGTACAAGTTGAATAATCGCTAAATTTAGTTCAAACGAGTCAGCTTCTACGATAGAGTTTTGTATACTTGAGTGAATTACATCTATCGTAGGATTTACATAATCCCTCAATGATTTATGATGATTTTCTAAGTTATTATTTTGAATGTTTTCGATTTTCATTTCTAGTTTTTCAAGTTCTTTCTGTTTTTTTTATTTTTTTCAATTTTCCTATCTCGGGACCATAAGACACAAGTCCTATAGATCCTTTATTTTGCATACATAACACAACAAACAATACATTAACCATAAAACAAATAAAATAAAAAAATATATTAAACACAATAAGACATTTTCACAAACACTTTATTTTTTACACAAATAACTTTTTCACAACACTTTTTCATACCAAGAACACTTTTCATACAAAAACAATTTTACAACACTAAAGTTTTTCAATTCTAAGCCTAATTTTTTTTTCAACTAAAATTCATATCGAAGTGTCGGCCAACATTTTCTTGCTTTGAAATAATATAAAAATTTGGTGATTTAGTTTAGTATAAAAGGTATATGAATTTTGAAAATAGATTTGAAAGTAGTTTATTTTAATTTTGAAAAATGAGAACTCCTGGATCTCATTTGTCCAGTAATTTGCATAATCGTGTCTGATGTCACAAATGATACACGTTCTCGAAAGAGTAATATGTCTTGCGACGGTAGACCCAATCATACGAATTAAAGAACTCGTGACATCCGTTTGATCTGCGAACCTTTATGTGTGACCGACAAGTTCCCCTACCTAATAGAAAGACTAGGTAGGGTTTATTTTACTTGGGTTCCAAGTTCCCTATAGAGGCAAGCCCCTATAGTTAATTACATCCCAAATGACTGGTGTCACTTGAGAAAACTCTCGATAATGATCGGTGGTTTTGTCTTCAAGAATTTAAGGGTTTAGGTTTTCACGGTAGGACGTGGAAAAGCAAGTGGGAGTGGCTCAAATGGGAACAGTTATTTCCAGGAGTCCAAAGGAAAGAAAAGGTAGGGGATGTCACAGATCTGAGGCGAGCCCCAGTGACTTCCCAACTATCCTATGGTGTGGCTGCGTTTTCGAAACGATGTTAATTAAATGTTTAATCCTGCCAATTTTATTATTTGGGACTTACATTTGCATAATACCTGATTATGCAAATAACCCACAGAGATAAGAGGATTTATATCGTACCGTACAACGACCTCGGAACCTAAAGTGAGTTAGGACTTACGCTGTGCAACATGGTTGCACAGAAGCCTAAAGAGGAGAGTGAGGGTTTACGTCGCGCTGGGCGAGCTACCTCGAAGTCTTATATGTTGTTATTTAAACTAGGATGGTTTTACTGTTGAAGATCCTCTTACTTCTCGATCCAAGCTCCTCGCTGTGCTGCCCACGGTGTATGCTCCAAGCTTATTGTTGAAGCAGCAGTCCTAAAGTCTAAGGTTCAAAATGGTTTTGTCAAGTGTGTTCCAATGTTTCAGGTTTTGTTGTTTTTTTTTTGTTTTGCATGCAGGGTAAAGTAAATTGCAAGTAAAATTGCTAGAAAGTAAAGCGCAGTAAAGTGGATTGCAGTAGAGTAATTTGCAGTAAATAAACTGTAAAAGCGTACCTGGGCATCTGCTACCGTTGTATAATTTGTATTGCAAGTATAGTATGACTTGCAATGGATTTAAATAAACTTGCAGAGGAAGTAAGCAGAGCGAGAAAACCCGACACGAAAGTCAGAAAATAAAGAAAACAAGTCGTAGAAATCGTAAGCAAAACTCGTAGTCACATATGAAAGATCGGAACTGGGTATAAGACATCAGTAGAGGTGGGGGCTCAGAGCTGGACTGTGTGCTTCCCGACCTTGGATAAGAGCTGCCAACCCGACGATCTAAGGAGGGTAATCCTTAACCCAATCCAAGTGACTAACCATGGACCTTTATATATTTTATAAGGGAAAATTCTTTTATTTTCATGCAAAAGTTGTTTAAGATTTTATGCAGAGTTCTTTTTAACAAGCAAAAGAGATTTTTATTTTTTTTGTTTTTGTAAATATTTTGTAAAATAATAGAGTCCATAGGCTAGTCACTCTAATTGTTCTAGGACTACTAACGACCTAAGATCACTGGGGGAAACATTCTAACCAAGAGTCGGCGAATAGTATCATCGGTCCTTTCCTCTCCCCTATGGAGGGTCCTCGAGGTAGGAGATACTATTCTAATTATCCCTCGTATCCCTTGTATCCCTCGTATCCCTCGTGTAGCACACATAAGCATTATTATCATCGCCCTCGCCACCTAGACCTCAGACTCACACCAGTCCGATGATCTATATGTGGCAAAACAAATGTCCCCAATTGCCAGGAGGATTTGAGTGTAATGTTCAAGCTCAAATCCCGGTGCATTGGGTTTTATTATTGGTTAAGTCATTTTGAAGAATTTCACAGTTGATTTAATTAAGGAAGGGTGAATCAAGCCTCGATGCATTCCCTGGTTTGGTGTCTTGATCAGCTTGTGAATTAGGGTCAGGTGCCTAGTTTCACCGTGCATTTGAAGGTTAGGTGGATGGGCTCTCACATAGGGTGTGCTCCTAAGATTTAGGAAGTCTGCAATTAAGGTTAGGTGGGTGGCTCACCTAGGGGTGTGCTCCTAAGGTTTAGGAAGCATATGTTGTGAATTAGGTAAAGGAGGTTTCACCTAAGGCGTGCACCTAAGGTTTAGGAAGTTTATGTTGTGGGTTAGGTAAAGGGGATTCACCTAGTGTGTGTGCTAGAGGAGCTTCACCTAAGGTGTGCATTTAAGGTCTGGGGAGCCTACACAGAGGACTAGGTGATTGAATTCTCGCTTAGGGTGTGCACCTAAAGTCTATGAAGCCTACACTCTAACTTGTGCTTGAAGTAATTTAGAGTGTTTTACCCTTCCTCAAGTTAAATCAGAAATTTTCTTTTTTTGTGACATAACCGTTTTAAAATAACAAAAATAAGTCAAGAGAACAAAAGAGGCCGACTCACTTCCAAAAACTAGTAAAGCTAAAAAAGGAAGAAAAAGCAAGTGAGTTGGGCTGAAAAAATAAATGTTCAAATGGTGCGTGGAAGTATTGCCGGGCAGCAGCTAGCAAGCCTACGTGATGACCCTACAAGCTCCTACGGCTCCGGGCAGCAACAATAAGCATCCTACAACACTTTTATGGCCTTTAAATACTTCAAACAACAATTCTAGCATCAAATAGCGCTCATACAGCAATGGACAACACCTCTACAGCGATTAATAGCTTCCAAACAGCCACCTACAGCGAAGACTAGCTTCCAAACAACTCTCACAACAATTCTAAACCTCAAATAACACTTTTACAGAGATTCGTAACTCCAAACAACAATTATAAAGTTCAAACAACAATTATAAGACTCCGAACAGTGATTATGAAGCTCCAAACAGCAATTATGAAGTTTCCCCCTCTCCAAGCAGCAATTGTAAGGTCCAAACAACAATTATATTCTTCCAAACATCATTTTTACTCCTCCAAACAGCAATTAACAACAAATTATAAACCTCTCACAGCACTTGATAGCTTACAGCATCTTTCAAGCTCTCAAACAACTGCTAACAGCTCACCCAAGCACCCCTATGTACGGCTTATTTTAGGGTTGAGTGTTGTATTTTGAAAAGGGGTCGCCAAACAAAAATTGTCGGTGAATTTTAAATTTTAAATTTAATTTAAATATATATATAATTTGGAAAGTAGCATTTGATTTTGAAAATAATTTTAAGTTTGAAAATTTTAAGATGTGAAATCAAACCGATCTCACATCCCAAATAGTTTATATAAACGAGCACCGCACTGCATGTTGTGTATCTATCCCGAAGAATAGACACACCGCTTGACGATGGGGCTCGATTAAATAAACTAGAAGATTTGTGACATCCGTTTGGTCTGCGAACCAATTTTATAAGCCGACAAGTTCCCCTGCTTAATACAAAGAAATTAAGCAGGGTTTATATTACTTGGGTTCTTAAAGTTCCCTATAAGGGCAAGCCCCTATAGTTAATTACATCTTAAATGAAGTGAATCATTTAAGAAAACTCTCGATAATGATCAGTGGTTTTGCTCTCAAGAATTTCAAAGTTTAAAGTTTTCAAAGGATTAGATTTTTTAAATTTCAAAAGGGATTAGCTCAAATTTGGAACATTTATTTTCAGGAGTCCAAAAGGAAGAGAAATAGGAGAAGCTGAGGATCCGAGAAGAATCTTGGCAACTTCCCAAACTATCCTATTGTTTGGCTTCGAGTTTAAGAAAATCCTAATATTATATGATATTTCAATCTTGCCAATTTTAATTAATTTGGACTTATATTTGTATGATAAAATCATACAAATAGCCTTGAAGATGTGAGGGTTTATGTCGTACCAAACGACTACCTCGGAAGTCCTAACACCGGTTAGGGCTTAATTTACATGACATGATCATGCAAATGCCTAACGAAGAGTTGAGAATTTATGTTGCACTATGCAAACTACCTCGAAATCCTATGGATTGGTTATTTAATTCTAAGAATGGTTTTGCTGATGTAGATTTCAGTTTTGCTGACGACGATGGCCGTGCTGCCCACCATGCTTCGAACTCGTTGTTGTTGCAGAGGTTTAATTTTAGAAGTCATAAATCAGGAGATGAGAGAAGTGTTTTGGTTTATAGAAAATCTTAAGATCCACGTGTTTTTAATATTTTTTAATTAAAACAAATCTTAAAGTTGTTTAAACAGAACCGATTAAGATCCCACGGTTCCGTCATCCCGGCACCGTTATTTTCATTGAATTCATTTAGTCCAGATGAATTTGCTAAACTCAACTGAATGAGTTCCACACTTTCATTTAGACCGTGGGAAATCCCGTTAGCAACACGTGGGTTACATCATCCGAGGTATTCCCGATCATTCAACGAGACGTTTTAATTTAGTTGTAGTTGTAGTTCTGTTTTGTTGGTGATTAAATTTTGAGTTGTTTAAACATGCTGGGTTCGATCATTTTCATGCATTTACAAGTATAGGAAAGTAAGAAATTTAATAAATTGCTAAATGTAAATTGCAATGAACTTAAATGTGTACCTGGTGGGCATTCCTGTCGTTTTCACCTGCACTTGAAACACATGTCAGAGCAAATACCTAGGTAAGACTAATGGAAAGGTTATGGTTGTCTACCAAAATCCTAATCCTATTGCTAGTCAATTCCTATGACGTCTAGGTTCTGATGTGAGGATGATTTTCTTCATCAAAGAACAATGAAGTCTCGTTGTTCTTTTAAAACATCCCATCAAGTTATAGAAGTGCTCGGAACTGAGTTCTGAACATCTTCTTAAACATTGTAGGGATTATTTTAAGTTCAGTTAGTTTCATTGTGGTGATGTATCAATCATCCGAGTTGCTCTTACTCAGTGAATTAGGATGTTTGATTATTCTTGTGAGTAAGGTGACATTTCATTTAATGCTTCATTTAAGAGTTATGATAATGAAAGTCTTTAGGGGCAAAGTGATTCATTAAATATTTCAACCATTCTTAATTGAAGTTTTAAGTTGGAGATGAAGTGATTTTTAATTTAGTTATAAAGTTTCAGTTGATCTTTTTAGATGTTTTAAATCATTTTGAGTTGAAAAAGTGTTTAAGCTGTTTAATTCAGTTAAGTCTTTATGTTTCAAATGATATTAATATTTTAGATTAATTTTAATGTTTTAAAGCTGATTTAATCTTTAATTTATGATGTTTTAATCATGAATTGTTCCAGGTTAATATTTGATGTTTTAAATTTGTTTTGACTTAAGTCTTAAACAATTTCAGGTTAATTTTGATATTTTAAGTTTCTTTTTATCTGATTTTCTTACTTCAAATTGGTTTTAATGTTTTAAGTTTTAGTTTAATTATGATTTTTTTTAATTATCTTCCTTTCATTATTTTCAATTATCATTGTTAGAGTCCCATTAATTGTTATTTAAATAATATTTGATCAAATTATTGATTAGGGATTCAATTTAAAGAATTAAAACTCTCCTATATTACATCCCTAATCTTAATAATTCAAGCCTTAACTAATCTTCCAAAGTTTAGGCAATTTAATTAATTAAAGTTTCTTCTTTAAATGTTCAAGGTGATTAATGGGTTTCTACCCCTTAACTACCTTAGTTTCAATCATCTAAATGGAAAATTACGATCAAATATTTTACCCTTCCCTTTGGTCGAGCTTAAACATTAATTAAGATTAAAGCCTTTTAATTACCTTAATGCCCTCTTAAATTTGTTCATCTCATAACTCATCAAATTAAGCTCAAATGAACTTGAAATTTTCTATGTCACCTTAATCACATGAAATAAAAATTAGAAAGATCTCACCCAAATGAAGTATGATGTTGTCTGTTTTGTCCGCCACGACGTAGCTTTACGATCCTACAATGTCTTGACCGCGATCGAGTTCACCTCGCAAAAGGCGCACAGAGAAATTCGTATGAGAATTAATCAATTCAGTTTGAATATGTGAAATGTATGGCTGAAATTATAAAGGTTCAAAGTGAAAGATTTTATTGTTCATGATCATGTTCGAGTCTCACTCTATTTAACTCTTATGTGTCTACATACCTAACATCCGAACTCCAATTTCTACATACAAGCCATCCAATTCGTCAGGTATTTACATATCTACCCCCTAAACTTCATATTCATGGCATCTAAACTCTTCATCGAAAATCACAGAGTTTACCAACATAATTTTAAGTGTGCGAATAAGATGACACAAAAATGAAGACATTAAAAAAAATCAGCGTGTAAGCACAAAGGAATTATATGATGTGCAAATATTCCTTCCAAAATCATCTTCAAGTATACAAATATACGGGGATTGCTTAATCTTCAAGAAATAAAGTATATCAAACATATTTATCCCTACAATATCAAGCAGAATTAAATCATTCTTCGGCATTGTTGAACTATCCATTTCTCGTTCCATAAATGCACTTTCCATTTCATACAACCCGTATGCTAACACGCACAACAAAGGCTTAATAATATCATCATCCAAATTTTCCAAAGCATATCAAGGATATATTATCTTAACTCTTCAAACTGAAATACATACTTCCAAGCATGCATATAACCATAGGAAAAGGTGACATGTATGTAAAGATTGGAGTTTAAATATCAAATTCATGGTTACATAAAAATTAAGTGGCATGTATGTAAATTTAGGCACAAGAAGTAAAACTAGCTCAATAGAATTGTTGCTTATAATAAAATGCCAGCACAGTCAAGTTTTACTGACTTAAAACACCTTTTAGAGTTGAAAGGATAAATAAAATTTCTAACCTTATAGCACAACAAAGAACAAATCGCTGCACAAATTACACAGCCACGGTCGTGGTACACCCAGTCCTGATCAATAGTAGTGGGATTGTTGTTCTCTTTTTTGACCGAAGCGTCAATTGTCCCGTCATCAATATCAGTCTCCATTTTGTCAACTTCATTTTCACCTCTTACTGGAATCAGAAATTTTGCAGGAACTTGCCTAGATCTCAAGGCCTGCTCCAGCCTTGCAACTTCTTCAAGTGTTTGAGATAGCAGCCTGTGAGTCTCAGAATTGGAATAACAACAACTTCATTTGGCTTGCGGATGAGTTGAGACGTATTGGATGAGTTGAGAGGTGTTTGAGATATTGTCGGTCTCGGCATCCGGGATTTCGATGGCAAATTCATCTCCAACGAGTCGAGAAGACGAACGACGATCTTGGCGGCTTGCATGTCGCTGCTCCCGACTTCTATCGGGCCAAATTGCTTTGGTGCATTGCTTGTATTTAAAGTCTCGTGCCAACCATTCGACACTTCATAAGCCCGCATCGGAACGATGATGGACCTGTATTGAAAGGAACTGCTCGACATTGCCGTGGGGTCGACAAAGCAAGAGCAAACTCGATCGCACTTTAGCTCATCTTCTCTTCCGACACGGTCTTAGCAAAAGCAGGGAAGGCCCTTTCTCAGTGAATCCGGCTACAACCACGCAACATTCCACTGGTAATGATCTTTCTTTAAGCTACCTGCATATGAACCCTCCAAGCCATTTTGAAAGTTCGAACAGCTCTTGAAATCAGAGTTTTGGTTATCTATTTGTCCAAATAGCGTGCGACTACCGCTCTTCACCCAAACTCCCAAAATACGAAGCCCTCGAAGCTCGACTCGGCAGGATGAAGAAGAAGGCCGAGAAACGAGATGCGGGGTCGGGAGAGCGGCCGCTAGGGCTCGCAAGAGAGAAGAATCGCTGGAAGCTCTTTTTGTGAATGGGAGGCGCCGAATGAAAAGGATTCGGCGGAGTGGAGGGAGGCCACCGACGAGGCCACGGTAAAGGGGAGGTCGCGGATAGCAGGAGGGGGACGCAAAACTTTCGGCGCTGGTGGAGAGGCCGGCTGTGAGGAGTCGGGAGTGAAGTAGGTAGAGGCGAGGGTTTCGGTCGTGTGGGGAGAACTTTCGGCGGAATGAGTGTTAGGGTTTAGAGTGTTGTGAGGTATAAATAAGGGAGAACTCCTTTTTTTATTATTATTTTTAAATAGCATGCATCGATTTCCGTGAAATTTGCTTGTGCACGGAACACTAGCAAAATGGGTATCCTTCCTAGCTAAAATCGATATTTCGGATGCAACGGCACGGTCCATTTCGTCATCCGATGTCGTTCGGACAACCTTGTCGACGGTCACGTCAAAAACGGGTGGAATGGGGATTTCACAATTAAATCAGATTTAGTTGAAATTCAAGGTTGAACTGGTAGAGATCGAATGTTGCATTTAGTTTAGGGGAGTGTGTCAAAGAGTTTAAAATTTAAATTGAGAAGAAAATGGCTAGCGTCGGGTCAATTCGGGTCAAATCGGAGCCTAGGTCGGGCTTAGGTCAAAATTGGGGTTTTTGATGAAATCGGCTTAAATTGACAAAATTGGGTTGTGGTGTAGTTGAATAAAATGAAATTGGGAATATTTGGGATTTTCTGGGAATTTTTAGAATTTTTGGAATTTTGGGTTAAAAAGGGTATTTTGGGTATTTTGAGGTTATTTGGAGGGTATTGGGGTATTTTGGTGGGTTTAGGGTTCAGAATGTGTGTGAGAGTGTGGTGTGTGCAGGTCGACCCTCACCGGACCGGGCCACCTGGGGTAGTCCTAAGGCCAAAGAGTCCCATAGGGAACTCATCCTTTAAACCTTCATATTCGATTTCAACCCTCTAGGTGATTAGGGGTCTACAATCAAGCTTGTGGGGTTTGCAGGGAGTCAAGAGGTGTTTGGACTTCTAAAGGGTGGGTTCCACTTCTAGTCCTCTAAGATAGTCAAAGGAAAAGCCTAAGGTTAGATTCTAGGTACTAAAGAGAAAAGAGAAGACCTCATCAAAAATGAGGTCAACACCCTACAGCACTTTCTAAGCCTCTCACAGCACTTACCAGTTCACAGCAGTTTTCTACAACAGATTTTATAGCTTTCCCAGCAGCTTTCCGCAATTATTAAGCCCAAACAGTATCTCCAAACACAAACAAGCATCCCTAACAACGAACCTAAACATCCAAAAACAACTTTTCAGGTCTTGGACAACACTTTAAAGTCCTCACGAAGCACTCCGAACAACACTTACAGATTCTCACACATAGCGGTTACTTTCCGGCTTCCTTACAGCACCAATGTTTCAAACAACAAGTATATAGAGTAGAAAAATAGCTTTTCCAATTTGCAAACAAAAACCATCAAAGAGCCATCTAACTCCTGTAGCAAACGACCATTTGGAGCATCGTAGTGATTGCATTTGGATATTCAAAGTACAAAACCAGCAAAGAGACATTTATCTTGAAGTGAATGCTCATTTGGAGCTTTAATGTGAGTTATGAAACATGTGAATGTACCACGATTAAGAAAAATTGTACTTATACGATTAGGAATTAAGGATGGTGCATGTGAACACATGAGGATAAAGCAACATGTACGCGTTCAATTGAGACTCAAGCATCAAGTGTGCTAATATTTATGAATTAGAAAATCTGTATACTCGAATTTACAAAAGCAAAGCACTGACACTTGTAAAAAATTAAAAAAAAAAAATGAAAGCTCGTAGGTTTTCTTCAAAAGAAAAGCACCAAAATATTCAAATTTTTACAAACCCAAAGACGTGAAATTCAAATTTTCTCAAACAAAAATGAGTAAGCATCGAGTCTCTTTGTTTTCCATAAATTCTTTCAAGACAATAAATACATGTAAAGTCAAGACAATATTTGGATCCCAAGACCATAAAAGGCGAACCAATGATCGATACTATCCACTATAATGCATTGCTGAAAAGTTTAGAGAAGCCTTGAAAATACTCAAGTGATCCATTAACAATTAGAAGGGATTAAACATTCTTCAAGCAATATATCTAAGCAGTTTATTTCCTATGCATGCAGCTAATGGCACAGAATATAAAAAAAAAAGATGAAAGAAAATGTTACCAATGATTGCATCGATATGTGGCCACTTTCAAATTTTTTCCATGCTTTCTTGTAAAAGGGATTTCAGATCATGCTAATATGCAGCGTTATACAGTATTTATACCAAAGATTAAAACAAGCAAGGGATTGAGATCAATACCTCAAAATCTTACTTACAGCACGGGCACTAGTAAGCAGAGTCAAGGGTTCCGGAGCAGGAAGAGCTGGGCAGAGCAAAACAAAAGAACCACAAGAACACCTTCCCCAAAGGCATCGGCTTCAAGATTTTGTCGACAGTGACGGTGAGAATCGAGGGAGTTCGTTCAGCCGAGGGAAAGCGGCGAAGCAGGCTAGTAGGGACTTGGACGCGGAGAAGGCAGGAGGCGGGATCGAGAGGGGGCTCGGTTCGCAGAGTGGAGAAATCGCAGCAGGAGCAGGTGTCGAGTGCTTTTGGTTCTCTGAGAGGAGAGCAGGCGAGCAAGCAGATGAAGCAGGGAAGCTTTTCTGGGCGAGCGAGGAAGAGGAAGGTGGCGAGCGGCGGTTCTGCGCGTGGTCGAGCGGGAGCGTCGAGCGAATCGTGAGGGAGGAGCGGGATCGAGTGGAGGTTCGGCGAGGAAGGAGGCGTGCGCGGGAGATGACGAGCGGAATTCAGAGGAGCCGAGTGAGGGTTCTCGAGCTAGCGAGGCTGGGCGAAGGAGTTTCTGTACGAGCGTGAGGGAGACGGGCCATCGAGAGACCAATGGGGCCTCTGCGGTGCGAGAGACAAGATCGAGCAGGCGAGTTGGCTTTGGCGTGAAGAGGAAGAAGAAGGGTTAGCCGGTCTCGGTGCAGGATGCTGTACGGCTTATTTTCAGGTTGTGTGTTTTATTTTGAAAAGGGGTCGCCTAACAGAAGTTGTCGGCGAATTTTTAATTTAATTTAAATAAATAATTTGAAAAGTAGTATTTGATTTTAAAAATAATTTTTAGATTTGAAGATTTTAAGATATGAAATCAAACCGATCTCACATCCCAAATAGTTTATATAAACGAGCACCGTACCACAAGCCGTGTATCTATCCTCAAGGATAGACACACCGCTCGATGGTGGGGCTCGATTAAATAAACTAGAAGATTTGTGACATCCGTTTGGTCCGCGAACCAATTTTATAAGCCGACAAATTCCCCGGTTAATATGAAAGCATTAAACGGGGTTTATATTACTCGGGTTCTTTAAAATTCCTATAAGGGCAAGCCCTTATAGTTAATTACATCTTAAGTGACGAGAATCACCTAAGAAAACTCTCGATAATAATCAATAATTACGCTCTCAAGAATTTCAAAGTTTAAGTTTTCAAGGGATTGAATTTTGGAATTTCGATAGGGAATGGATCAAATTTGGAACATTTTATTTTGAGAATTCAAAGGAAGAAAAGTAGGAGAAATTACAGATTCGAAGCGAACTTCGGTAATCTCCCGACTATCCTATTGTTTGGCTTGGATTTAGGAAAGTCCTAATGTTTATTTAAATGTTTTGATCTTGCCAATTTTAATTAATTAGGGCTTATATTTGTATGATAAAATCAAACAAATAGCCTCGAAGATGTGAGGGTTTATTGTCGTACCGGACGACTACCTCGGAATCCTAAGACCGGTTAGGGCTTAATTTGCAATGCAAGTGCCTAACGAAGAGTTGAGGATTTATGTTGCACTAGGAAAACTACCCGAAGTCCTATGGCTTTGTTATTTAATTCTAGGAAAGTTTTGCCGATGTAGATTCAAGTTTCTGCGACGACGATGGCCGTGCTGCCCACCATGCTCCGAGCTCCTTGTTGTTGCAGAGGTTTAGTTTTAGAAGTCATAAATCAGGGGATGAGAAAAGTGTTTTGGTTTAGAGAAGTCTTAATTTCCAAGTGTTTTTTTTTGTGTTTTAATTAAAACAAATCTTAAAGTTGATTATAACGACACCGGTTAAGATCCCACGGTTCCATCCTTCGGCATCATTATTTTTATCGGATTCACTTAGTCGGATGAATTTGCTAAACTCAGTTGAATGAGTTCTACACTTTCATTTAAACCGTGGGAAATCCCGTTAGCAACACGTAGGTTACATCATCCGAGGTATTCCCGATCATCCAACAGGACGTTTTAATTTAATTGTAATTGTAGTTTTGTGTTCTGTTTGTGATTAAATTTTGAGTTGTTTTATATTTTGAAATGTTGTGGCGGTGAATTTTATCTTGCAATGACTTTTAACTTAGTTTTGGTTTCGAGTTTAGGGACTATCCTAAAGGTGTGGGTTTTCATGCAACGAGTTGTTTATCATGCGAGAAAAGTAAGTGCGATACGGTTAAATAAATTGCAAGAAAGTAAATTGCAATAAAATAAAAGCGTACTCGGAGGGTCTTCCCGTCATCCCAAGCTGCACTTAAAACACAATTAGAATACTTAAACAAGTTCCTAGGTAAAGCTAAGGGAAGGGTTATGGTTTTCTACCAAATTCCTAATCCTATATCTAGTCATTTCCTATGACGTCTGCAGGTCTTTGTATTTTGGTTTGAGGACGATTTTCTTCATCAAAGACCAATTAAGTCCAATTGTTCTTATAAATGTCCTATCATATTGAGGAAGTGCTTAAGAATAATCTTAAAAATCTTTTCAATATTTCTAGGATTGTTTTAAGTCCAAATGGGTTTAATTATATAAATGAATTAATCGTCCAGGGATTCGAGTTTTGTTAACTTGCTCGGTGAACTAGGACATTTGAATATCCTATAAATGAAGTAACATTTCATTTAATGTTACGTTTAGGAGTTATGATAACTAAAGCTTTTGAGAGTAAATTGGTGTTCAAATGATTTGTGATTTAGTTTAATTTCCATTAATGGGTTTAAATTTGGAATAGTGTTCAAATTATTTTAGATTTATTTTGAATTCTTTATGTCTTTGGTGATGTTATATTTAATTCAACTTAATTTAATTTAATTTAATTTAATTGAGTTTTAATTTAATTTAATTCAATTTAACTCAATTTAGTTTGATTTGATGTTACATTAAATTAATTTGATTTGATTTAGTTTTAATTTAATTTAATTTAATTTAATTTAATTTAATTTGATTTAATTTAATTTAATTTAATTTAATTTTTAATTTGGTTTAACTTAATTTAATTTGGTTTTATTTATTTAATTTAATTTAATTTAATTCATTTAATTTAATTTAATTTGTTTATTTAATTTAATTTAATTTAATCTTTAATTTAATTCAACTTTTAATTTTAATTTAATTTAATCCAATTTAATTTACTTAATTTAATTTAATTTTTAATTTAATTTTATTTTTTAATTTTAATTGAAATTTTTAAAAGAGTTTAATAATTTAATTTTAGTTTAATGATTAAGTCTTTTAATGTTTTGAATTTGAGTTATCATTTTAATTAAGAATTAAATATTAATGAAATGATTAATTTAGGGATTTTTAAATTAAAGAACAAATCTCTTCCTAATAATATCCCTATTTTAATAATTCCAATTTTATTATTCTTCCAAATTTAATCAATTATTTAATTAAAGTTTAATTATTTTAAATTGCTTAATGGGTTTCTACCCTTTAATTATTTAAATTTCAATCATCCAAATCAAATTAGGATCAAAGATTTTACTTGTTAATTTTTATTAAACCTAAAGTTTTAATTAAGGATTAAGATTTTTAATTACCATTTTTACCCTTTAAGCTTAATAATTTCATAACTCACTAAATTGAACTCAAATGAACTTGAAATTTTCATGTGACTTCACTCATATGTCAATAAAGACATGAGAGGAGAAAATGTGATTTTTCTGTATTTAATTTATTTATATAATTATTTTTGGTAGAAAATAGAGATTTTCAAGGAAAATTTAATAACATGACCAAGGGAAAGTTTATGTCCTTAAGAAAATTAGGAGACATTCCTAATGACCAGAGGACCACTTGGACCAATTTTGATGATTTTTTTGAATTATATTATTTTTATTATAATTATTTTAAGTTTTGGAGTGTTAATTAATTTAAAAATAAAATAAATGTTGAAAAATGAATTTTATATTTTTCAAAAATCTCTCTGATATCAAGGAAATCAGAGAAGCAAATTTTACAATTTTCTGATTTTTATTATAATTATTTTAGTGAAAATGCTAAAAAATACATTTTTTTAATTTTAAAATTACCCTAGAGCTTTAAAATTCAATATCTCACTAAATAGACCTAAGAAAAATATGGGGTTTGTACCTAAGTGATTAAAATTCAAAATGTGACATTTTGGTGAATTTTATTATTTTTGTGATTTTTATTATTTTTTAATTATTAAAAATATTAAAATAATATTAAAAATCAACTTTTTTAGAAAATTGAAATTTTAATTTTCTTAGATTCCCCTAATATCAGAGAGGCTCCAAAACCAATTTGGTGAATTTTTGAAAGGTATTTTGAAAGTTATGAATTTTTATAGTTTAAAATGACTAAGTTGGCTTAATCAACCCGATTAATGGGGCTAACCAAGTCCAATTGACCTCAAATTCTTATGGTAGGTTCCTCTGATCCTAAAGGTCAATGGAGAATTGATTTGAAGTTAATTTAATGTATGGTTAGCTCTAATTAATTAGAGACCTATTTTGAGTGTTTAAGCCAATTAGGGTTGTTTTAAATGAACTAACTCAAAACCTATTTTTCCTAGAGGTTCTCCGGTCATAAGGAACATCATCAAATTTTCCTAGAATTTATTTCACAACATGCTATTTATTGGAATTAAAATACTCAAAACGAGTAACATGAATTTGAAAAATCAATAACTCTTCATAGGGATGGCCTCCGACTTTGGAAAATTCAGGGAATGCTCCCAAATTCGGAGGCTTCAAAAGCCCTATGGTCTCATGCCATGGTGAATTGTATACATGCATGGAGAATTAAAAGTATGCAGAGAGTAAATAAATTATAAAAAATAAAATACTTGATGAAATTAAATGATTTCTTTTCCACATTATTCTCCTCTGTTCACTGAGCAAGAGGGTATTTTTATTTTATTTTTCTGATTTTTATACACAAAGTTATGAATTTTTAAAGTTTAGGGAATTAAATAAATCAGAAAAAATCCCTAATTTTCTATTTATCCACGCGGCGCCGCGTCAACCTAGGCAGCTCCGAAACGCCGCGTGGCGCGCTCCCATTCGACGCCGCCATCTGACTCAGCGCTCCCGGGGCCCGGCCGTATTGTTCCGTCTTCCGATCCGACGCGATCCCGGCCGTCCGTCCGCGCGTGTATTAAATGGACGGCATCCGTTCATCGTCCCCAGTGTCCTCACCCGAGAGCCGTCCACACTAAATCCCTAATATCTCACTCGATACTCAATGGATTTTCATGTTCTTATGCTTTCATGGATTCGTCTTGAAGAGACGAACACATCTATACGGTTATCATGCATTGAAATTAAAGCATTTGAAATGGAGAATCTCCGAAGCTCGGGATGAAGAATTAGCTCATACCTTTGCTCGGAGAAGTGTGGCTTCGATCCGAGAGTTGTTGCACCTTCGATTGGATCCTAGCAAGCTCCGGATGAAGTCTCCCGGTCCAGTGAATTGTCTAGGTTGGATTTCGACCACGACCGATCACAAAGCTTGGAGGTCGGAGCAACCGGGAAGCCTCGGAGATGGGGCTTTTGCTGGTGAACACCTTCCTTGGTCCGGTGAAGGTGTAGAACCAATCAATTTGGGGATTGGCTCACTTGTGGAGAAGTGTCCTGGTTTTGGGTGGAATTTCGGTCGAGAAATCGGGTTTTGTCGGTGGGGATTAGGGCAAATTGACACTGGGGATCAACCGCTCTAAGGGTGGAGAAGGGTTTGAAACAATTTTGGCGAGTTTCGGCAAGGTTTGTGCAACTCTCCTCTCATGGCCGTGAGGGGGTCGGGTTTAAATAGAGGTGGCTGGAGAGCCTCCCGGGGATGGCCAAGGGTCGGGATCGACACGCTCTCGGTCATGGGAAGAACGACCATGGTGGCCATTGGGCATGGGGCGGCTCGAGCAAGGTGGAATTCCAAAGTTTGGCTCCTCCCAAGGTCTCGGCCATGGTGTTTTCCCGCGATCCAGGCGGCCGGCCGAGGTATGGGTCACCTTCGGGGTCGTGGAGCCCGGGCTTCGAAGTTGGTGAAGTCAATCGGAGTTTGACATGTGTAAAGGCTTTGAATTAAAATGGAATGGAGAAGGGGTCATTTTGGCTTCAATTTGGTCAACCCATTGGTTTGGGTTGGGTGCACCTCCCCATGGCCTCGATTTTGGGCTGAGAGGATCGGTTGGGTCGGCCAAGAGAGAATGGTGTGGTCTCTATCCATGATGAGGTGGCTAAACATGGTTTAGAGTGTGTCATGGATAAGGTTAAAAAGCTTAATGAAAGATTAGGAAAGGAGCCCCTCCTTTTACCATTAATGGCATGGTCACATGCCAAACTTTCATGGCTCCATATGGCTTGTGAATGGCTCATCCTTGGCTCCATTTGGCTTGGGAAAAGCTTGGGTCAATTTCATAAAAAGGGATTTAAGAAAATTTTGATATTTTGATGGGAATTTGTATGGGGCTTGATTTGGAATTGTTTAATTGATGACTTTGAAACTTAGGGACAATTTTGATTAAATGGATGATGAGGGGAAGTGCCATGTGGGCTTTAGATGAATTTGGGCTTTTGAATTTGAAGGAAGTGGGCTTTTTAGGAAAGTTTAAGGGGAATGGGCTTTTTGATTTTAGGATGGGCATTTGGGTGAAGATTTTGTGAAGGACCTTGTCAAATAAGTGTTATAATTGGTTTAGGGATGTTCTATGAAGGGCTTGGAGTCAATTTGGTGTGATTTGGGGTTGAATTGGTTTGAATTTGGATTTATTTGGTAAGTGGGCCTATGTAAGTCAAATTGGGCTAACTTGGGCCAATGTTGGGCTAGGGTTGAAATTGATGTAAATTTAATGTTGAGAAATATTTATGGGAGTGTTTCAAAGAGGTTTTGACTTTGGTTGGGTTTTGATTTTGGGGTTTGGGCTCATTTGGGTTAGGTTTGGGTTTAGGTCGAAAATGGGCCTTTTAGCTTTGGGTTGAATTTGAGTGGGGTTTGGGTCTAAATTTTGGGCAAATCATATTAGTTTTTTGTTTGTGGGAATGTTAAGGAAGATTTAGAAAAGATTTGGGGTTAATTGGAGCTGAATTGGGTGAATTTGGGTTAAGTTTGGGTCATGGGTCCAAATTGGGCTTTAAGGCCAAAAGTGAAATTGGATCCAAATGTCAATCAAATTGAACTTGGATTTGGTCTAGATTGGTATTGGGAATGTTGAATTGAAGTTTAGAACTGAATTGGACCAGAATTTGGGTCAATTGGGTAGGTTTGGTTTGACATTGGGTTCACTTAGGGTTAAAATGGGTCAAATTGGGGGTTTTGACAAACGTAGGGTAAATTGACAAAATTGGCCCATGGTGTAGTTGGACAAAATGAAATTGGGAATATTTGGGATTTTCTGGAATTTTCTGGGAATTTTCTGAATTTTTGGATTTTTTGGCCAAGAGGGGTATTTTGGGTATTTGGAGGGTATTGGGAGGTATTTTTGGAATTTTTGGATATGGATGATCAATTTGGGTGATGTGGAAATGTTTGGGAATGATTTTGGAGGATTTTGGGTAATTTGGAAATTTTGCAAAAATTTGGGTAATTTCGAAGAGTTTTGGGTAGGTTAAGCGGGTGTAGGGTCCCGGGGGTCAAAAATTGAAAATTTGGGAAATTGAAGATTGGGTGGATGTAAGTGGAATGAAATCATTTTGGTTGAGCCATGAAGCCATATCAAGCCCATATGAGCCATGAAGGGACTCATTTGAGGCATTCACTATGTTGTTCCTAACCCTCTTAGCGCAAGGGCTCGTGGGGTTAAGGACCATCCATGTGAATCACCTACATGAGTCGAGGAGGTCAAGTTGGGTATGGGTGTGTTTTTAGGAAGTGTGTGAAAGTGTAGTGTATAGGTGTAGTGTGTAAGTGTAGTGTGTGTGTAAGTCGGCCCCTTCACTGCACCGAGCCACCCGGGCGGCTCCTAAGGCCAAAGAGTCCTATAGGAACTCATCCTTTAAACTTCCACATTTGATTTCAACCCTCTAGGTGATTAGGGGTCTATAGTCAAGTTTGTGGAGTTTGAAGGGAGTTTAGAAGTGGTTTGAGTTTCTAAAAGGTGGGTCCCAATTCTAGTCCTCTAAGATGAGTCAAAGGAAAAGCCTAAGGCTAGATCTTAAGCACTAAAAAGAAGAAGAGAAGACCTCATCAAAAATGAGGTCAACAAATGGACCCCCAATAGGTGTGGTGAGCCGACGGAGCACACCGCGCGTATGGTGTTGACCGAAGCGATCAACAAAACCAACACAAACGTCCAAGTGACAAACTTAGAGACAAAGCAAAAGAATTTCCGCCGGGGAGTATCGGGTATGTTCCCAAAACTCGGAGATACCCGAACTCTCGCCGGGGAAAAGAAAAGGAGGTGAATTCCGAATCACATGACTCGGGAGAATTTCGATTTAGATTTTATTTTGTTTCGGTTTAAGTTTGACGTGTGAACTTAGATTTTAGTTTGAAGTTTTAATTTAGATCGAAGTTTTGTCAAAATTAATTTGAGGGATTTGATTTGAAATGAAAATTGGAATTTTGAGGTTTTAGATGTAACATCTTCAACCTCGAAAGAAAATTGAATTGATCAAATTGAATCATTGCAATGAGGAGAGATCTCAGAGCAATGCGGTATTGGATGTAAAATCCTTAACCTCAAGAGTTTGATTTTGATGTATTTCATTCGTTGTAGGGAAAGAATCCTAAAGAAGTGCAGTCTTGGATGTAAAAATTCTCGACCCAAAAAGTTTGATTTTGATGTATTTCAGTGCAATAGGGAAAGAATCCTAAAGCAGTGCAGTCTTGGATGTAAAATCCTCGACCCAAAAGTTTGAATTTGATGTATTTCAGTGCAATAGGAAAGAATCCTAAAGCGAGTGCAGTCTTGGATGTAAAATCCTCGACCCAAAAATTTGAATTTGATATATTTCAAGTGCGATAGGGAAAGAATCCTAAAGCGATGCGGTCTTGGATGTAAAATCCTCGACCCAAAAGTTTGAATTTGATGTATTTCAGTGCAATAGGGAAAGAATCCTAAAGCGATGCGGTCTTGGATGTAAAATCCTCGGCCCAAAAATTTGAATTTGATGTATTTCAGGTGCAATAGGGAAAAATCCTAAAGCGATGCGGTCTTGGATGTAAAATCCTCGACCCAAAAGTTTGAATTTGATGTATTTCGGTGCAATAGGGAAAGAATCCTAAAGCGATGCGGTCTTGGATGTAAAATCCTCGACCCAAAAGTTTGAATTTGATGTATTTCGAGTGCAATAGGGAAAGAATCCTAAAGCAGAGTGCGAGTCTTGGATGTAAAATCCTCGACCCAAAAATTTGAATTTGACGTATTTCGAAGTGCAATAGGGAAAGAGTCCTAAGCAAGTGCAGGTCTTGGATGTAAAATCCTCGACCCAAAAATTTGAATTTGACGTATTTCGAGTGCAATAGGGAAAGAATCCCAAAGCGAGTGCGAGTCTTGGATGTAAAATCCTCGACCCAAAAATTTGAATTTTGATGTATTTCGAAGCTAATAGGGAAAGAATCCTAAAACAGTGCTGAGTCTTGAATGTAAAATCCTCGACCCAAAAATTTGAATTTTGATGTATTTCAAGGTGCACAGGGAAAGAATCCTAAAGCGATGCGAGTCTTGGATGTAAAATCCTCGACCCAAAAATTTGAATTTTGATGTATTTCGAGTGCGATAGGGAAAGAATCCTAAAGCGAGTGCGGTCTTGGATGTAAAATCCTCGACCCAAAAATTTGAATTTTGATGTATTTCAGAGTGCGATAAGGAAAGAATCCTAAAGCAAGTGCGGTCTTGGATGTAAAATCCTCGACCCAAAAATTTGAATTTGATGTATTTCAGAGTGCGATAGGGAAAGAATCCTAAAAGCGATACGGTCTTGGATGTAAAATCCTCGACCCAAAAATTTGAATTTGATGTATTTCAGTGCGATAGGAAAGAATCCTAAAGCGAGTGCGGTCTTGGATGTAAAATCCTCGACCCAAAAATTTGAATTTGATGTATTTCGGTGCGATAGGAAAGAATCCTAAAGCGAGTGCAGATCTTGGATGTAAAATCCTCGACCCAAAAATTTGAATTTGATGTATTTCGAGTGCAATAGGAAAGAATCCTAAAGCGATGCAGTCTTGGATGTAAAATCCTCGACCCAAAAATTTGAATTTGATGTCTGATTTAGATTTGATTTGAAATTTGGAAGGATTGAATTTGAAATTTGATTGAGAATTGAAATCTGGAAAGATTGAATTTGAAATTTGGAAGGATGAGTTTGAACTCGGTTGAAATTTTGATTTAAGATTTGATTTAAAATTTATGTTGATTTTGTTTATCTTTTAATGATTCAAATTTTATTTTATCGTTTATTTAATGTTCATGTGAATTTGGTGTTCGTCATTTTTAGATTTTTTTTTTAGAAAGTTTTCTTTTATTCTCTTTTTATTTCTTTTCCGTTCTTTTGTTCGAAGTTCATTTAACTTTAATGGCGTTTCCCAATCAATTTGCACAAAAGAGGTGAAGGCCAAAAAAATGTGACATGGTCACTTTCATTCCAATCATGTTGAAGATACATCGTACAACTTGATCTGGCATATATTTCATACAATCCATGTAGACTCAAGACGGACTATATATGATCTTCGTCGATCCATCAAAAGAAGCATCTGTCAAAAATCCATGTCTGAATAGTAGGGTACATGGTTAATAACATCACCTTCCAAACCATCCTTGGCAAGGATGTCGGCTGGATGTTCGTTTGAGGTGTGATATCTCCCATGTAAGTCACAGCTCGTAAGGCCGGAGGCTCTCTAGCTCTGGGTCTGGCTGGAAATGGTAAGGTGTCTTCCTATCGTCCATTCTCCTGAAAGTAACTGAGATCCGCTTCACTGGTACTCCTGGTATGTAATGCTTAGCGATATCTGCTCCGTTGCCCTTCAGTATCATGACGGAACCTACCGGTAAAGGTATCTTCACCGGCCCTCGGAACTCACCGGGCCTGCTATCCGGAGGTCGGATCCGAACATGATGTTACACTCGTTCGGGAAAGAGACCGGTGCGAAGGGTCCGACAAAGTCGTGGTGATCTATATGTGGGGGTATGCAGTCACCCCGTTTGTAGATGTTGATAATGCAACTATTGGGTATGCAATCTGCTGGCGATACCCTCCATGTTATCAATCTCTTTACCATTCTCTCGATGACTAATGGCATCGGATCCACTTGCCCATGACGAGTATTCCCGGTGGGTTTCCCTTCCGTCTTCAACGAAGTTGTAGCCAGCACCCGCATTGTATTGTGATTCTTCCCTTCCCTGGCATCCATCTCCGGGGTTCTGAGTAGGTATTTTCCCTTAGGCGGCCTGCTCGGCCCATTCTTTTCAAATCCCGGATACAATCCACGATTTGTTGTTGTTCATACTCTGAGAATACGTCTGTATGTAGCTCGAGGCCCTCTAGTATGTTGATCCTTCTGCCTCTAATTCTCTCAAAGTATTCAAAGGTTTTCTTTTCAACATTTTGCATCCTCTCCAGCTCGTATTCCGGAATGATCTGCAGATGGCGAGGCCTGGTGACATATTGTGGGATATACGGTTCAATCCCTTCACGTTCTCCTGCATACCTCGGCTCCTCAGGGATGATGCCTGTCGGGACATCCCCCGGGTTGCTTCGCAACAAGATCATGCATCACCGGTGGTTCTATCCGGTGGCGTGGTAGCCTTCTTTCTTCGATCTTCCGGAGATTTCCCGGTCCTTTCGTTATCCTAGGAGCCGGCCTCCTTTCTTCGGGTTCCTGGTGAACCGGTGTCCTCGAAGTGTACGTGCTGCGGTAGTAATCGTCTCGCGTCGCGCTGGTCCGCGACTAGTTTTGTTAACATCTTACGGATACGGCGATTCTTATTTCTTCGTTGAGTTGCTGTGAGAGTAGCTCTCCGCACTTCTTGAATCTCCGTGGGCGCGGTGCTGACAAGCCTGCCCTCTGCTGTAGCGACTACAGATTTTATTTTCTTGTCTTCTTCAGTATTTGCCTTTCTTTTCTTACTTCTGGATTGGTGGCTTGGGCCACCCACCTTCATCACTTGTCTGCCGGGCGAGTCTTCTCGGTCAACTCGGGACCCGGTCACTTTCCTCGTACCGTAGGCTCGCCGGTGCGAAATCCGAGTTAATCTCGATTATCGCTCCATCTTTCACCCTCTTTTCATCGAGTGCAAGGCTTACACCATTCTTAAAGTTCGGGACCAACCGCCCGTTCGACATTTCCCTGCGAAAAGACAAGGAAAAGGATCGGGGGTCGTACTAAGAACAAGAACATTAAGAAAACATTTATTAAAGACATTTTTTTTATTACTCTTATATTTTAAAATTTAACAGGAATGAAGCGGGATAAGATCAGGAAAGAGATTTTGATTTGGAAAAGAAAACAAGGAAAACTTTATTATCATGATTTTATTTATTTTAGCACATTTTATTATTTTTGGGTTCGGACTCAATCATAAGTAATTACTTCGCCCGTGTTTCTTAGGGATGAAGAATTCATTCCTTCAAAACATCAGGTAGCGCAATACTTTTTCAAGTATCGTCCAGTTGATCGGAAGCATATGTCGTTCTCCACGGCAATTCACTAACCGGTAGGAACCTCACGAGTATACCGCTTCAACCACAAACGGCCCTTCCCAAGTGGGTTCAAATTCTCCTTCTATCTTGCGGTGTGCGAGGATAGGTCTCTGAGAACGAGAACTAAGTCACCAACTTTGAAGGTTCTTGGGCGGACCCGGCTTGTCGTGGGCTTGAACCATCTTAGCTTGGTATAGTTCTAAATTCCCGTCGCGCTGCAAGTCTTTTCCCTTCCGGGCTTTCTAATTCTTCTAGTCGTAATTTGGCGTTTTCTTCGCCGTGATCTTATTTGCAGACTGCGATTACGAGTGAAGGAAGCCGAACCTCTAAAGGTAACACTCGCCTCGGACCCATACACCGAGCGTAAGGTGCGGCTTGAGTAGGAGTTCGAAGGTTGTCCGGTAGGCCCATAAGGCTTCTAACAACTTCTCGTGTCAATTTCTCTTATTATCGTCCGAGGTTTTCTTTAAGATTTGAACGAGAGTTTTATTAAAAGCCTCGGCGAGGCCGTTTGCTCTTGGGTAATAAATTATTGAGTATCGCCGATCGATTCCGTGTTTTCCGACAAAATTATTGATTTGCGTGCTTCGAATGCCGACCCATTATCCGAGATGATCTCGCGTGGCACCCCGAAACGGTAGACAACTTGGTTCTTGAAAACGCGTAGCACGTGGTGTGCTTTCACTTCTCTAAGTGGAACTGCCTTTGCCCACTTGGAAAAGTAATCTGTAGCCGCAAGAATGAAGCGATGTCCTTTTGAAGATGGTGGTTCTATTGGACCCACTATATCTGTGCCCCAACATTCAAATGGCCATGACGCGATTGTCGGATGTAGCACATTTGAAGGTTGGTGTAGAACCACTCCGTGTACTTGGCATTGGTGACAGCTCTTGGCGATTTTCATGCAGTCAGTCATCATCGAGGGCCAGTAGTACCCTTGTCTTTTAATTTTCATTTTCATCTTCGGACCCGACTGGTGAGCGCCACATAGTCCTGAATGCACTTCCTTAACAATTTCACGGGCCTCGGACCCGCTTAGGCACCTTAGCCACATTTGATCAAAAGACCTTACGTACAATGTGTTGTTTATTAATGCGTAAGACGAGTTCTTTTCTTGATCCGATGGGCTAGCGACCTATCGTCCGGTAGCTTTCCCGCTTGCGGTGTAGTCCATCAATGGCTGTCGTCAATCTTCCGTGTTTTCCGTCACCGCTGCTAATCGATTCTTTTTCTTTTTCGATTTGTGTATTGTGTCTATGTCGAGCCGTGATAGGACTCGACGTCCGTGAACTGACACTTCCACTCGATTCATCTTGCAAACAGGCAAATTCTTTTGCGAGACGGGCTAAAGCATCTGCTAAAGCATTTTCTTTTACGGGAATTTTGTAGATCGTTACATTTGGAATATGTTCCAACAGTTGTATGGCATACTTGGAAGTATTATTCGAGTCTTGGCTTTAAAATTCCGTATTGTCCGGCGATCCGTTAAATGATTAAGCTGCGAATCCCCGTAGATGTTGATGTCCGTTATCCTCATTTGAATAGTTAATTCCGGTCCCATTATGAGGTCTTCGTATTCACGCTTCGTTGTTTGTACACGGTTCCGTCGAGTGGTAGGAGTATCTTAACATCCCCCGCTCCGGCGTTATAAAGATTAGCCCGATTCCCGCCTTACCGGGCACTATCACTTGTGATTCTTGGTCTTTGTGTGCTCGAAGATGCTCCGTCGAAATATAATTCCCAACGTCGATCATCGGGGTCTTCTAGATTCATTATTTGTTCATCCGGCAAATCGTCATTGAGAGGAGATTCGCCGGCAAAGGTGTCTTCGCGAGAAAGTCCGCTAAGACTTGTCCCTTCACGGCACGCGAGAGGCACGAAAGTTATATCGAATTGCAATAATATCATTGACCATCCGGCAAGTCCGCCGAAAAGTGTTGGACGAGTCATCGAAGTATTGCAATGGATTAAACTTCGAGATTAGGTTGACCTTATGAGAAAGCATGTAGTGCTCCGAGCTTTTGAGCGGCGAAGATCGGGGCTAAACAATGCTTTTCAATTGCGGGATACCTTACTTCCGTCGAAGTAAACGACGGCTTAAGTAGTAAAGAGCATTTTCTTTACCCTCATCATTGACCCGAGCTAAAAGGACTCCGAGAGAGTCGTCTAAAGCCGCGGTGTAAAGTATCGACGGTCTACCCGAGGCTCGGGGCTGCTAAGACGAGGAGGTGTCATTAAATATTGTTTAATGTCCTCGAAGGCCTTCCGGCATTTCTCTTCCCAAATAAATTTGGCGTCCTTTTTAACTCAGTGCCGAGAAAGGCCGACACCTACTGACGGAGTTTGAGATAAAGCGTCGAAGATATGCCATCTTCCCTTGAAAAGATCGTAGTTGTTTTAAGGTTTTGGGAGGCGGCATTTCTAAGATAAGCTTTAATCTTCTCCGGGTCGATTTCAATTCCACGATGTCGGACAACGAATCCTAAGAATTTCCGGAGGTGACGCCGAAGGCGCATTTTAAGGGATTCATCTTAAGGTTAAATTGTCTTAATCGTTCGAAAACAATTCTCAAATCATACAGGTGGTTTTCCTTTACTTTGCTTTTGATGACCACATCGTCCACGTAGCATTCGACTTGATTGTGGATGACATCATCAAAAATTCTTGTCATTGCTCTCTGGTAGGTTGCTCCTGCGTTCTTCAGTCCGAATGGCATCACTGTGTAACAAAATACTTCGATCGGCGTTCTGAATGCTGTAAGCTTTTCATCTTCCGGAGCCATTTTTATCCGGTTGTATCCCGAAGATCCATCCATGAACGAGAATATTTCATGTGTTGAAGCAATGTCGATCATTAATTCCGGGATCGGTAGAGGGAATTCATCTTTTGGACATGCCTTGTTTAAATCTCCGAAATCCACACAAATTCGATCCGACCATTCTTCTTTCGACTGGCACTACATTGGCTAGCCAAGTCGGGTATTGTTCTTCACGGACAAATTTAGCGTCTATTAGCTTTTTAACTTCGGCTATGACTTGTTGTTCAATTTCTAGACGCATTCTTCTGGGACCTTGTCTGACTAGGACAGAAGTAGGATCCACTCCTAGCTTATGGATCGCAACCTCGGAGCTAATTCGGCATCTCGTCATAGTTCCAAGCAAAACGAGTCTTTAAATTCCATTAATAATTTGATTATTTCTTCGGAGTCTTCTTTATTGAGTAAGGAGCTAACAAAGGTAAGTCTAGGCTCTTCGCTAGTACCTAAGTTAACTTCCGTTAACTCATCTATTGTAGATTTAATCTCTTCTTCGAATTCTGGTGGAGCGTCTCCAATTTGTACATCTTCGGGTTCGTCTGTAGTTTCCATGCAGTTTTCATTGGGCTCGCAAGTGACAACCAAGCAAAATTCAGTATCGTCAACTGATCCTACGGTGCCGAATCCGAGTTCATACTTTGAATTGGGAGGACGACCGGAGTTATTCCATAATTTTTCAAAATGTTATGATTGGCCTTTTGTCCATTGTCGAGGTAAGAAACCACGCTGAATTAAATTTTGAACACAGGGAGAGTACCACTCAAAAGGTAATTCCATTAATTCTGATGAAGTGACATCTTCGAATTGTACATTATTTTCAGTTTTGGAGGAAGAAGCACCACGGTAGAATTTGGTTAGCCTTGCACCGTCGTTACGTACCTCTTTGACCACCATACCCTCGATCTTGTTAGAATGAATCGAGGTTAGGGTCATAGTATGTACGTAGTGGTTAATCTTTTCGTACATTGATTTGTATTCTTCGTTCTTCTCATCTTCGAGAGAGATCTTGAATTGCGGCTTCTTCTGACTTATTGTCGTCGCTTCTTGTTTGATTTCTTTTTCTTCTTCGTAACTATCTTCCCAATCAACATTGATGGCTGGTTTCCTCCGTCCAACTCGTCCTAGCGTCTCTACCACGGCCTCGTCCCCGGCTTCGACCTCGGATGCGAGTTGTGGAGAAACCTTCACCATCTCGCCGGAAGGGAGTGGTGAGTGACTGTTGGACTAGAACTTCAGGTTCTTCGTTGTCATGAACTTTCTTTGCTTCATTTGTTACGGTATCTCTGGAGAAGATCGTTTTCTTCGGTGGTGCATAATAAGCTGCATCTTCATGGATTCCAATTTCATGTACGGAGAATGGTTGTAAGTCGCCTTTGATGCACTGTTCCCCTCCATCGTAGTATTTGATGCACTGATGCAGAGATGATGGTACCATCCTGTTTTCATGTATCCACGGTCGGCCCAGCAGAGCGTTGAACGATGTTTCTGAATCGATTATGTGAAATTTTGCGGTTGTCTTTGCTAAGTCACCGGTCTTCATTAGTAGTGTTATTGACCCGAGGGCTCTTTCTCCTTTCTGGTTGAATCCTCTTAATAACATTTTGTCTGCTTCGAGCTCACGAGCATCAATTTCCAAGTATGCTAGCGTTCGAAGACTCATTATATTGATTGATGCTCCTAGATCCTCCAATACTCTGGAGAGCGTAAACTTCCCAATTATGACTCGAAATGTACAACGGTCGGTTGTGATCTGCCGTCCCAAGTAGTAGGTCATCTGTCCAGTGAAGGTAACGCCTGTCTGTTCTTTTAACGAGCAAACCTCATCTAAGGAATCTCCGGCCATTTGAGCTAGCAAATTTCCGGATCAAGTAAGGCCTCGATCGAGCTTCTCTCATCTCCTTTGATAAGATGAGAGCATCGTAAATGCTCAGTTTGGCCGGTAGTTTCCTAAGATGGGCTAGCACGTTGTAGTCCACTTTATTTCCATTTGTCTCGGCTTCTTCTCGAACGGGTATTTCTTCTGTTGGGGTTGGTTCTTCTTGAACAACCACCTACTTTCCTTTGTCCTTTGGACCCATTCTTGGAGGTAGAACTCTTCCACTTCTTAAGTTGACTTCTGTAATTTCTTCTGAATCTAGTGTTGAGTTCGCTGGTGTCTCCTCCTGAATCGGAATGACAGGTTCTTCTGTATTAGCTTCAGAGTCTGAAGGCTCTAACTCTATTGTGACTGGAGCTCCTCGAAACTCGCAGATAGATTCGTTGCTTGTTGAGCTTTCGTAGCCTCCTTGATGGATGTCTTCTTCGTTATTTTGATCGTCGAGATTGTGTATGATTTGAGAATTGTCGTTGGTATCGAAATCGATGTCCGGATTGTCGCTAGTTACGTAATCGTTAGAAACAGTCAAAACGTAGCCAACGCCATCACCCTTATCATTATATGATCCCACCGAAGTGAGCAGATAATCATACAAAATCAGAGGTTTGAGGGATTTCTCCCCCGAATCGGAAACAACTATCCTAGGATAAGCAGCCCCTAGTCTAGCCTTTGGAGTCTCGGTCCTCTTTTCTTCGTCGATTTTCTTCTTCTCTTCAATCGTCTCTTGTTGAGGTGGTTCTTCTATCGCAAGTGATAGTACCGGCTTAACAGGTCTCGAACTCTGAATTGAAGCTCGCACGGAGGCGGTTCGGATGCTGTCTAAAATCTTTTTCGAAGACCTCGTCCGTGCGGTAGTCCATCCATCGTCGATCGTATAGGGATCTATCGGAATGATGGGATCGATTGAGATAACATTGACGGAACCTCCTTTCGGGGTTCCTTCATGTACTCTTTCGGGATTGTTATATTCCCTTTCCGAAGGTTGTCGTTGAGCCAACTTTTAAAGGTAATGCAATCTTCTATCTTGTGCCCAAGCATCCGGTGGTAGGGGCAAAAGTTGGGATCACCTTTCTTGTTGACTTCCTCTGGTCTTTTAGGCTCGGCAGCTGGAAATGCGGAGTCTTCATCGGACTACGGAACATTTTCGATCTTGCTTCATTCTTGAACGGATATTCTCTGCTCGAAGTTCCCTTAATGTACGTTGCGGACGAGATGGTTGTTCATACTTGCGGAGACGACCGATAGGCTGGACCGGGGTTCTTTGGTAATTCGTTGTGGTTGCTTGCGGCCGTTACGGTGGTATTTGCATTGGTTGCTTGCCTTTGTCAATCGCTGCAACGATCCTGGATTTCTTTTTGAAGGTCTTCACCGGCTACGCTTGTCCGTCTTGTCGGCGAAACTTAATTGCTTCGCCTCTTCTTGCAAGCTTCCGACCTTGCTTAACAACTTCTCGAAAGTCTTAATAGTGAATCCTTTGAGGAGAAGTGCTTATCGGGCCGTGAATGCTTTTAAGTAAAATGCCGATCGCATGTTGTTCTTGCGAGTTGTGGTTCACACTTCATGCTTAAGTTCCTTCATCGAAGTATGTAATCCACCAAAGTTTCATTCGGCCTTTGTTTCTCTACCACTAAATCACCTATAGTGATGTGGTGCCGAGCTCGGCCGAATCGCTTGATGAAGAGGTTCTCTAGTTCGAGAACTCTTCACCAAACCATTTAGTGCACTCGCATACTAGTCGAAGGCGATTCCCGAGAGGCTGGCGACGAACCGTCGGAAGAGTAATGCATCGCTCCCGCCGGCATTACAACAAGCGGCACGAAAGTGTGCAACATGTTGTCGGGGGTTCCCGGTTCCGTCGAAGGTCTTGAACAGAGGTGGTATGAAGCCTTTCGGGTATTGGACATCGTCGAATTCTTCTGGGTAAGGTCTACCCGTCCGAATGGATGTCCCGCTCTTCGATTTTGCTAAGGCTTCTCGCACCTGCTGTTCCACCAAGTTCTTGATATCCTTTTCAGGGATCATACTTTGTGTTGTATCCTTTTCGGCTGATCATCCCCATTGACGGATGTAATCTCCTTTCCTCCGTCTACGATGTGAATGACCTCCGGGGGTGTCTCTCTTTGTGGTTGTACTTGACTGCGGAGAGTGGCCGAGCTACGGTCATCTCTTCCATCCTTTTCGCCATTTGAGCGATCGTGTCGTCTTTTTCCTGAAGCCGCCTTCTCATCGGTTCCGGCTCCTCTCTTTCGCGGCTGCAGGGAGCACCTTGCGAAGCCGATGAAGCTCTTGTCTCAACCATGTTGATTTCGCGTATTCGTCGTCCATGAATTCCGATGAATCAATCTCGTCTCCGAACTTTTCTTCTCTTTCTTTTGCCAACCGTCGGATATCGGTTCTCAGCTTTTCCATGGCATCTTCTAGCGGGGCTTTACGTGTGTCTTTGCGGTTGTCGTGCGATAGGCTGCCGGGTCCCCTTTTCACGAGTCCCCTTTATCGCGAGTAGCGCTTTCTTCGATTCGAGTCTCTGGCGAGACTTTCTTTCCCGAGCCGTTGTTTCGATCTCAGTCGCCCGGTGAGTGGGACGCCATACCATCCTTCTAGCAGCGGAAGGTCTAGGACTAGATGGTCCGTCGGCCAAATGCTTGGAAGGTGGTATCCTCCTAATCCGTAATCCCGAGACGACGACGGGCGGACTAGCCTTCATTCTTTTACTTGGCTTTTCCGTCATGATGGCGGGTTCTACTCGGGGCCCAAGACGGGATTTGGTCGGCACCCGCCCTATCCTTCGTAGAATCTCCGATACGGGGCAGTTTTCCTTGTTTGCTAACTTTTCTACCAAAGTTTGCAGTCGAGCAAACGGCGTAGTTCTAGTCCTTTTCTTGCGGTTATCGTTGTAGTATGCGGGCTGAGGTAATGCGGCAGCAATCTTGCGAACATTTTCCTCGTCCTCTGCGGCGGAGAGGGGATGGAACCTGCTTCGTCCCAAGAGTGGTATGTATTCAGGCAGCGGTGTATATTCTGGCAGCGGTGTATATTCAAGCAGGTTCGGAATTTCCTCCAGGAAAGCGATTTCGGCAGCTACGGCTTCTCTAGCGATCCTTCTACTTCGTTTCTTCTTTGGGTCCTTGTAAGTGACGGAATCTTTGAACCGGACCCGATTTTGAAAACGAGAAGGTCTTACGAGAAGATCCGTACCCTCCACGGTAACGGGTTTACCATAATTCGGATTTCTTTCCCTTTGATTTGGCAAAAGTCGGGGTAGGTGCAGAAACAACTAGACCAGTGGGGGTAGTAAGAACAGTCCTCCTGCGGACAACAGTACTCCTCTTAGTAGGGATCCTTTGCAGGGGAGGAAACTCTTGGGTCGACCTAAGGTTGAACTCAAGCAGCGGCTCCTCAGCTTCAGATACCTTGTTCGTCAGTGCAAAGAGGGAGACGTCGGTGATCTTGACATTCGTGTTTTCAAACCCTTGTCCAAATCGGATGATCCCATTGTCGGGCAGCTCATCCTTATAGACAGCGAAGTCCAGTCCATTGGTGAAGGAGAAAATCAGTTTCGGGGCTTCCATTTCTGCAGGGTAGATTCTGGTTGTCAGTCCCAAGTTATGCTTCTTTTCTTTAGGAAGAAAAGAAAGGAATTGAAAAGAGTCCGAACACATTCTTGTTCATGTATTTATAAGAAGGAATCATTTGTTAAAAGAATCACTTATTAGAGGGTTTGTTTATTTAGAACGGAATGTTCAAAGGTGTAGAGAAGGTAAGGAATCTGATTCGGAGCTGGAAAGGAAAGAGAGTCTTAAGCAAGACTTCTCGACTCGAAGGATCATTCCTAAACTAACACCTATTGGGGGTCCACCCCACCTCGAAATGAGGTAAAGGATCTCGGAACCTCTCCGTTTAGGGGTGTCTAAACGAGTGGTTCCTAAATCCGAGAATGTTGAGCTATACTTGTTCAAGGTAGAAATGAACATAGTATCCCAACAGAAAGAAGGGTAGTTCGATCCATTAGGGACATGGATACACTACCGATTTTCGAAAGCAAAATTATTTGACTAAAATGGAGAGAGGAATTTTCCCCAACGGAGTCGCCAGAAATTGTACGGCTTATTTTTAGATTGTGTGTTTTATTTTGAAAAGGGGTCGCCTAACAGAAGTTGTCGGCGAATTTTTAATTTAATTTAAATAAATAATTTGAAAAGTAGTATTTGATTTTAAAAGTAATTTTTAGATTTGAAGATTTTAAGATATGAAATCAAACCGATCTCACATCCCAAATAGTTTATATAAACGAGCACCGTACCATGAGCCGTGTATCTATCCCTAAGGATAGACACACCGCTCGATGGTGGGGCTCGATTAAATAAACTAGAAGATTTGTGACATCCGTTTGGTCCGCGAACCAATTTTATAAGCCGACAAATTCCCCTGGTTAATATGAAAGCATTAAACGAGGGTTTATATTACTCAGGTTCTTTAAAATTCCTATAAGGGCAAGCCCTTATAGTTAATTACATCTTAAGTGACGAGAATCACCTAAGAAAACTCTCGATAATAATCAATAATTCTGCTCTCAAGAATTTGAAAGTTTAAGTTTTCGAGGGATTGAATTTTGGAATTTCGATAGGGAATGGATCAAATTTGGAACATTTTATTTTGAGAATTGAAAGGAAGAAAAGTAGGAGAAATTACGGATTCGAAGCGAACTTCGGTAATCTCCAGACTATCCTATTGTTTGGCTTGGATTTAGGAAAGTCCTAATGTTTATTTAAATGTTTTGATCTTGCCAATTTTAATTAATTAGGGCTTATATTTGTATGATAAAATCAAACAAATAGCACTCGAAGATGTGAGGGTTTATTGTCGTACCGGACGACTACCTCGGAATCCTAAGACCTGTTAGGGCTTAATTTGCAATGCAAGTGCCTAACAAAGAGTTGAGGATTTATGTTGCACTAGGCAAACTACCCCGAAGTCCTATGGCTTTGTTATTTAATTCTAGGAAAGTTTTGCTGATGTAGATTCAAGTTTCATTGACGACGATGGCCGTGCTGCCCACCATGCTCCGAGCTCCTTGTTGTTGCGAGAGGTTTAGTTTTAGAAGTCATAAATCGGGGATGAGAAAAGTGTTTTGGTTTAGAGAAGTCTTAATTTCCAAGTGTTTTTTTTTGTGTTTTAATTAAAACAAATCTTAAAGTTGATTATAACGACACCGGTTAAGATCCTACGGTTCCATCCTTCCGCATCATTATTTTTATCGGATTCACTTAGTCCGGATGAATTTGCTAAACTCAACCGAATGAGTTCCACACTTTCATTTAGACCGTGGGAAATCCCGTTAGCAACACGTAGGTTACATCATCCGAGGTATTCCCGATCATCCAACAGGACGTTTTAATTTAATTGTAATTGTAGTTTTGTGTTTTGTTTGTGATTAAATTTTGAGTTGTTTTATATTTTGAAATGTTGTGGCGGTGAATTTTATCTTGCAATGACTTTTAACTTAGTTTTGATTTCAGTTTTAGGGACTATCCTAAAGGTGTGGGTTTTCATGCAACAGGTGTTTATCATGCAAGAAAAAGTAAGTGCAATGCAGTTAAATAAATTACAAGAAAGTAAATTGCAGGAAAGTAAATTGCAATAAAATAAAAGTGTACCTGGAGGGTCTTCCCGTCATCCCAAGCTGCACTTAAAACACAATTAGAATACTTAAACAAGTTCCTAGGTAAAGCTAAGGGAAGGGTTATGGTTTTCTACCAAATTCCTAATCCTATAGCTAGTCATTTCTATGACGTCTAAGTCTTTGTATTTTGGTTTGAGGACGATTTTCTTCATCAAAGAACAATTAAGTCTAATTGTTCTTATAAATGTCCTATCATATTGAGGAAGTGCTTAAGAATAATCTTAAACATCTTTTCAATATTTCTAGGATTGTTTTAAGTCCAAATGGGTTTAATTATATAAATGAATTAATAGATCAGGGATTCAAGTTTTGTTAACTTGCTCGAGTGAACTAGGACATTTGAATATCCTATAAATGAAGTAACATTTCATTTAATGTTACGTTTAGGAGTTATGATAACTAAAGCTTTTGAGAGTAAATTGGTGTTCAAATGATTTGTGATTTAGTTTAATTTCCATTAATGGGTTTAAATTTGGAATAATGTTCAAATTATTTTAGATTTATTTTGAATTCTTTATGTCTTTGGTGATGTTATATTTAATTGACTTAATTTAATTTAATTTAATTTAATTGAGTTTTAATTTAATTTAATTCAATTTAACTCAATTTAGTTTGATTTGATGTTACATTAAATTAATTTGATTTGATTTAGTTTTAATTTAATTTGATTTAATTTAATTTAATTTAATTTGATTTAATTTAATTTAATTTAATTTAATTTTTAATTTAGTTTAACTTAATTTAATTTGGTTTTATTTATTTAATTTAATTTAATTTAATTCATTTAATTTAATTTAATTTGTTTATTTAATTTAATTTAATTTAATCTTTAATTTAATTCGACTTTTAATTTTAATTTAATTTAATCCAATTTAATTTACTTAATTTAATTTAATTTTTAATTTAATTTTATTTTTTAATTTTAATTGAAATTTTTAAAAGAGTTTAATAATTTAATTTTAATTTAATGATTAAGTCTTTTAATGTTTTGAATTTGAGTTATCATTTTAATTAAGAATTAAATATTAATGAAATGATTAATTTAGGGATTTTTAAATTAAAGAACAAATCTCTTCCTAATAATATCCACTATTTTAATAACTCCAATTTTATTATTCTTCCAAATTTAATCAATTATTTAATTAAAGTTTAATTATTTTAAATTGCTTAATGGGTTTCTACCCTTTAATTATTTAAATTTCAATCATCCAAATCAAATTAGGATCAAAGATTTTACTTGTTAATTTTTATTAAACCTAAAGTTTTAATTAAGGATTAAGATTTTTAATTACCATTTTTACCCTTTAAGCTTAATAATTTCATAACTCACTAAATTGAACTCAAATGAACTTGAAATTTTCATGTGACTTCACTCATATGTCAATAAAGACATGAGAGGAGAAAATGTGATTTTTCTGTATTTAATTTATTTATATAATTATTTTTGGTAGAAAATAGAGATTTTCAAGGAAAATTTAATAACATGACCAAGGGAAAGTTTATGTCCTTAAGAAAATTAGGAGACATTCCTAATGACCAGAGGACCACTTGGACCAATTTTGATGATTTTTTTTGAATTATATTATTTTTATTATAATTATTTTAAGTTTTGGAGTGTTAATTAATTTAAAAATAAAATAAATGTTGAAAAATGAATTTTATATTTTTTAAAAATCTCTCTGATATCAAGGAAATCAGAGAAGCAAATTTTACAATTTTCTGATTTTTATTATAATTATTTTAGTGAAAATGCTAGAAAATACATTTTTTTAATTTTAAAATTACCCTAGAGCTTTAAAATTCAATATCTCACTAAATAGACCTAAGAAAAATATGGGGTTTGTTCCTAAGTGATTAAAATTCAAAATGTGACATTTTGGTGAATTTTATTATTTTTGTGATTTTTATTATTTTTTATTTATTAAAAATATTAAAATAATATTAAAAATCAACTTTTTTAGAAAATTGAAATTTTAATTTTCTTAGATTCCCCTAATATCAGAGAGGCTCCAAAACCAATTTGGTGAATTTTTGAAAGGTATTTTGAAAGTTATGAATTTTTATAGTTTAAAATGACTAAGTGACTTAATCAACCCAATTAGTGGGGCTAACCAAGTCCAATTGACCTCAAATTCTTATGGTAGGTTCCTCTGATCCTAAAGGTCAATGGAGAATTGATTTGAAGTTAATTTAATGTATGGTTAGCTCTAATTAATTAGAGACCTATTTTGAGTGTTTAAGCCGATTAGGGTTGTTTTAAATGAGCTAACTCAAAACCTATTTTTCCTAGGGTTCTCTGGTCATAAGGAACATCATCAAATTTTCCTAGAATTTATTTCACAACATGCTATTTATTGGAATTAAAATACTCAAAACGGTAACATGAATTTGAAAAATCAATAACTCTTCATAGGGATGGCCTCCGACTTTGGAAAATTCAGGGAATGCTCCCGAATTCGGAGGCTTCAAAAGCCACTATGGTCTCATGCTATGGTGAATTGTATACATGCATGGAGAATTAAAAGTATGCAGAGAGTAAATAAATTATAAAAAATAAAATACTTGATGAAATTAAATGATTTCTTTTCCACATTATTCTCCTCCGTTCACCGAGCAAGAGGGTATTTTTATTTTATTTTTCCGATTTTTATACACAAAGTTATGAATTTTTAAAGTTTAGGGAATTAAATAAATCGAGAAAAAATCCCTAATTTTCTATTTATCCACGCGGCGCCGCGTCAACCTGGCGACTCCGAAACGCCGGCGTGGCGCGCTCCCATTCGACGCCGCCATCCGACTCGGCGCTCCGGGGCCCGCTGTATTGTTCCGTCTTCGATCCAGACGCGATCCCGGCCGTCCGTCCGCGCGTGTATTAAATGGACGGCATCCGTTCATCGTCCCCAAGTGTCCTCGCCCGAGAGCGCGTCCACACTAAATCCCTAATATCTCACTCGATACTCAATGGATTTTCATGTTCTTATGCTCTATGGATTCGTCTTGAAGAGACGAACACATCTATACGGTTATCATGCATTGAAATTAAAGCATTTGAAATGGAGAATCTCCGGAAGCTCGGGATGAAGAATTAGCTCATACCTTTGCTCGGAGAAGTGTGGCTTCGATGCGAGAGTTGTTGCACCTTCGATTGGATCCTAGCGAGCTCCGGATGAAGTCTCCCGGTCCAGTGAGATTGTCCAGGTTGGATTTCGACCACAGCTCGATCACAAAGCTTGGAGGCCGGAGCAACCGGGAAGCCTGGAGATGGGGCTTTTGCTGGTGAACACCTTCCTCGGTGCAGTGAAGGTGTAGAACCAATCAATTTGGGGATTGGCTCACCTGTGGAGAAGTGTCACTGGTTTTGGGTGGAATTTCGGTTGAGAAATCGGGTTTTGTCGGTGGGGATTAGGGCAAATTGACATTTGAGGATCAAGCGCTCTAGGGGTGGAGAAGGGTTTGAAACAATTTTGGCGAGTTTCGGCAAGGTTTGTGCAACTCTCCTCTCATGGCCGTGAGGGGGTCGGGTTTAAATAGAGGTGGGCTGGAGAGCCTCCCGGGGATGGCCAAGGGTTGGGATCAGCTGCTCCGGTCATGGGAAGAACGGCCATGGTGGCCATTGGGCATGGGGCAGCTCAGTAAGGTGGAATTCCAAAGTTTGGCTCCTCCCAAGGTCTCGGCCATGGTGTTTTCCCGCGATCCAGGCGGCTGGCCGGCAGGCATGGGTCTGTGCGGCTTATTTTAGGTTTGTGTATTGTATTTTAAAAAAGGGGTCGCCTAACAGAAGTTGTCGGCGAATTTAAATTTTAAATTTAATTTAAATATATATATAATTTAGAAAGTAGTATTTGATTTTGAAAATAATTTTTAAATTTGAAAGTTTTAAGATATGAGATTAAACCGATCTCACATCCCCAAATAGTTTATATAAACGAGCACCGCACCACAAGCCGTGTATCTATCCCAAGGATAGACACACGCTTCGATGGTGGGGCTCGATCAAATAAACTAGAAGTTTTGTGACATCCGTTTGGTCCGCGAACCAATTTTATAAGCCGACAAATTCCCTGCTTAAAATGAAAGTATCAAACAGGGTTTATATTACCCGGGTTCTTTAAAATTCCACTATAAGGGCAAGCCCCTATAGTTAATTACATCTTAAGTGACGAGAATCACTTAAGAAAACTCTCGATAATAATCAATAACTCGCTTTCGAGAATTTCGAAGTTTAAGGTTTTCAAAGATTGAATTTTGGAATTTCAATAGGGAATGGATCAAATTTTGGAACATTTTGTTTTGTGAATCCAAAGGAAGAAAGGTAGGAGAAATCACTGATTCGAAGTGAACTTCGGTAATTTCCCGACTATCCTATCGTTTGGCTTGAGTTTAGGAAAGTCCTAATACTTATTTAGTATTTCAATCTTGCCAATTTTAATTAATTAGGACTTATATTTGTATGATAAAATCAAACAAATAGCCTAGAAGATGTGAGGGTTTATTGTCGTATCGGACGACTACCTCGGAATCCTAAGACCGGTTAGGGCTTAATTTGCAATGCAAATGCCTAACGAAAAGGTTGAGGATTTATGTTGCACTGAGCAAACTACCTCGAAGTCCTATGGCTTGGTTATTTAATTCTAGGAAAGTTTTCGTTGAAGTAGGTTCAAGTTTTCTTGACGACGATGGCCGTGCTTGCCCACCATGCTCCAAGTTCCTTGTTGTTGCAGAGGTTTAGTTTTAGAAACCATAAATCAGGGGATGAGAAAAGTATTTTGGTTTAGAGAAGATCTTAATTTCCAAGTGTTTTGTATTTTGATTAAAACAAATCTCAAAGTTGATTATAACGACACCGGTTAAGATCCCACGGTTCCATCCTTCCGGCATCATTATTTTTATCGGATTCACTTAGTCCGGATGAATTTGCTAAACTCGATTGAATGAGTTCCACACTTTCATTTAGACCGTGGGAAATCCCGTTAAGCAACACGTAGGTTACATCATCCGAGGTATTCCCGATCATCCAACAGGACGTTTTAATTTAGTTGCGATTGTAGTTTTGTGTTACGTTTGTGATTAAATTTTGAGTTGTTTTATATTTTGAAATGTTGTGGCGGTGAATTTTATCTTGCAATGACTTTTAACTTAGTTTTGGTTTCAGTTTTAGGAATTATCCTAAAGGTGTGGGTTTTCATGCAACGAGTTGTTTTATCATGCAAGAAAAGTAAAGTGCATTTGCGATAAAGTAAATTGCAAGAAAATAAATTGCAAGAAAGTAAATTGCGATAAAATAAAAGCGTACCTGGAGGGTCTTCCCGTCATCCCAAGCTACACTTAAAACACAATTAGAATATTTAAGCAAGTCCCTAGGTAAAGCTAAGGGAAAGGTTATGGTTTTCTACCAAATTCCTAATCCTATAGCTAGTCAACTCTTATGACGTCTAAGTTCTTTGTGTTTTTTGTTTGTTTGAGGACGATTTTCATCATCAAAGAACAATTAAATCCAATTGTTCTTATAAGTATCCTATCATATTGAGGAAGTGCTTAAGAAGAATCTTAAACATCTTTTCAATATTTCTAGGATTGTTTTAAGTCAAATGAATTTAATTATATAAATGAATCGATCGTCGAGGTTTTCAAGTCTTGTTAACTTACTCGGTGAATTAGGACATTTGAATATCCTATGAGTGAAGTAACATTTCATTTAATGTTCTATTTAGGAGTTATGATGACTAAAGCATTTGAGGGCGAATTGGTGTTCGGATGGTTTGTGATTTAGTTTAATTTCGATTAATGAGTTTAAATTTGGAATAGTGTTCGAGTTGCTTTATATTTAACTTCTTTCGTTTTAGGTGATGTTATATTTAATTCAACTTAATTTAATTGAGTTTTAATTTAACTTAATTTAATTTAATTTGATTTGATGTTTAATTAATTTGATTTGGTATTTGATTTGATTTAATTTAATTTAATTATTTAATTTAATTTAATTTAATTATTTAATTTAATTTAATTTAATTATTTAATATAGTTTAATTTAATTATTTAATTCAATTTAATTTAATTGAGTTTTAATTTAATTTAATTTAATTATTAAATTTAATTTAATTTTAATTTAATTTATCTTTAATTTACTTTATTTTTAATTTTAATTGAAATTTCAAAAGAGTTTAATAATTTAATTAAGTCTTTTAATATTTTAAATTTGAGTTATCATTTTAATTAAAAATTGAGTATTAGTTGATATAATTAGTTTAGGGATTTTTAAATTAAAGAATAAATCTCTTCCTAACAAATATCCCTATTTTAATAATTCAGATTTTATTATTCTTCCAAATTTAATCTATTATTTAATTAAAGTTTAATCATTTTAAAATTATTTAATGGGTTTCTACCCTTTAATTATTTAAATTTCAATCATCCAAACCAGATTAGGATCAAATATTTTACTTGTTAATTTTTATTAAACCTAAAGTTTTAATTAAGGGTTGAAAGTTTAATTACCATTTTACCCTTTAAGCTTAATAATTTCATAACTCACTAAATTGAACTTAAATGAATTTGAAATTTTTATGTAACTTCACTCATATGTCAATAAAGACATGAGAGGAGAAAATGTGATTTTTCTGTATTTAATTTATTTATATAATTATTTTTGGTGGAAAATAGAGATTTTCAAGGAAAATTTGATAACATGACCAAAAGAAAGTTTCTGTCCTTAAGAAAATTAGGGGACACTTCTAATGACCAGAGAAGCACTTGGACCAATTTTGGTGATTTTTTTGAATTATATTATTTTTATTATAATTATTTTGAGTTTTGGAGTGTTAATTAATTTAAAAATAAAATAAATGTTGAAAAATGGATTTTATATTTTTCAAAAATCTCTCTGATATCAAAGAAACCAGAGAAACAAATTTTGCAATTTTCTGATTTTTCTATGATTTATTATAATTATTTTAGTGAAAATGCTAGAAAATACATTTTTTAATTTTTAAAATTACCTTAGGGCTTTAAAATTCAATATCTCACTAAATAGACCTAGGAAAAATGTGGGATTTGCTCCTAAGTGATTAAAATTCAAAATGTGACATTTTGGTGAATTTTATTATTTTTGTGATTTTTATTATTTTTTAATTATTAAAAATATTAAAATATTATTAAAAATCAACTTTTTTAGAAAATTGAAATTTTAATTTTCTTAGGTTCCCCTGATATCAGAGAGGCTCCAAAACCAATTTGGTGAATTTTTGAAAAGTATTTTAAAAGTTATGAATTTTTAAAGTTTAAAATGGCTAAGTGACTTAATCAACCCAATTAGTGGGGCTAACCAAGTCCAATTGACTTCAAATTTTTATGGTGGGTTCCTCTGATCCTAAAGGTCAGTGGAGAATTGATTTCAAGTCAATTTGATGCCTGGTTAACTCTAATTAATTAAAGACCTATTTTGGGTGTTTAAGCCGATTAGGGTTGTTTTAAATGAACTAAGTCAAAACCTATTTTTCCTAGGGTTCTCTGGTCATAAGGAACATCACCAAATTTTCCTAGAATTTATTTCAGAACATGCTATTTACTGGAATTAAAATACTCAAAACAGTGACCTGAACTTGAAAAATCAAGAACTCTTCATAGAGATGGCCTCTGACTTTGGAAAATTCAGGGAATGTCCCTAAATTCAGAGGCTTCAAAAGCCCTATAGTCTCATGCCATGGTGAATTGTATGCATGCATGGAGAATTAAAACAATGCAGAGAGTAAATAAATTATAAAAAATAAAATACTTGATGAAATTAAGTGATTTCTTTTCCACATTATTCTTCTCCGTTCACTTGAGCGAAGGGTATTTTTATTTTATTTTTATGATTTTTCTACACGGAGATATGAATTTTGAAGTTTCGATATTTAATAAATACATTAAATACCCTATTTATTTACTTATCCACGCGGCGCCAGCGAAACATCGGCGACTCCGAAGGGGTACGTGTCGCGCCGTGATTGGGCGCCGCCATCCGAGTCGGCAGCCGGGCCCCGCGGTTCTCGCACCGTTTCCTGGTCCGACGCCATCCGAGCCGTTCGTCAGCGCGTGTATTGAATGGACGGCATCCGTTCATCGTCCCCGAGTGTTCTCACTCGAGAGCCGTCCACACTAAATCCACTAAGATCTCACTCGATTCTCAATGGATTTTTACGTTCTTATACTCTATGGATTCGTCTTGAAGAGACGAACACATCTATACGGTTAATATGCATTGAAACTAAGGCATTTGAAATAGAGAATCTTCAGAAGCTCGGGATAAAGAGTTAGCTCATACCTTGGCTCAGAGAAGTGTGGCTTCAATCCGAGAGTTGTTGCACCTTCGATTGGGTCCTAGCAAGCTCAGGATGAAGTCTCCGGTCGCAGTGAATTGTCCGGATATGATTTCGACCAAGCCCGATCACAAAGCTTGGAGGCTGGAGCAATCGGGTGGCTCGGAGATAGGGCTTTTGATGGTGGACACCTTCCCTTGGTCCGGTTAAGGTGTAGAGCCAATCGATTTGGGGATTGGCTCACCGTGGAGAAGTGTCCTGGTTTTGGGTGGAATTTCAACTCGAAATTGAGCTTACGGAGGAGAAATGGCGAGGGGATTTCACCTGGGGATCAAGTGCTCTAAAGGTGGAGAAGGGTGCGGAACAATTTTGGCGAGTTTTGGCAAGGTTTTGCTTCTCTCCTTTCATGGCCGAGAGGGGTGGAGTTTAAATAGAGGTGGTGAGGGGCCTCCGGGGGAGTTAGGGCTTGGGATCGCGCTGCTGCGTGAGGAGAAGAACGGCCATGGTGACCACTAGGCGAGGGGTAGCTCGGCAAGTGAGAATTTCAATGTTGGATCACATGTGAGCTCTCGGCCATGGTGTTTTCCGGCGGCACTGGTGGCCGGCCGGCCGAGTCGAGTCACCCTCAAGCTCGAGGTAGGTCGTGGTGGAGGCTTGTGCAATCAATTGACAATTGCCATGTGTAAAGGAGTTGGATTGAAATGGAATGGGGAATAAGCCTATTTTGGGTCCAAATGGGTCAACTCACCTTTTGGGCTTGGTTCACCTCCCCATGGCCTGATTTTGGGTCGAGAGGATCGGTTGGGTCGCCAAGAGAGAGTGGTGTGGTCTCTATCCATGATGAGGTGGCTAAACATGGTTTAGTGTGTGACATGCTTAAGGTAAAAAGGCTTAATGAAAGATTAGGAAAGGAGCCCCTCCTTTTACCATTAATGGCATGGTCACATGTCAAGCCTCCCATGGCTTCATGTGGCTTGTCAATGGCTTGCATGGCTTGTCTTTGGCTTGGAGAAAGTTGAGTCGATTTCATAAAAATGGGTTTTAAGAAATTTTTGGTAATTTGATGGGAATTTGGATGAAGCTTCATTTGGAATAATTCAATGATGATTTTAGGACTTAGGTAATGGATTTAATTAAATGGATGACAAATGGAGATGTCATGTGGGCTTTAGGGTAGATTTGGGCTTTTGAATTTTGAAGGAAATGGGCTTTTAGAAGGGTTTAAGGGAAGTGGGCTTTTAAGTTTATGAATGTGTTCATGGATGAAAATTTTTGTAAAAGGTTGGGCCAAATAATTGTTGGGTTTAGCTCATGGATGTGTCATGAGTAACTTGAAGCAAATTTGGGGTAGTTTGGGCTTGAATTGGGTTGGATTTGGATTCTTTTGGTGAATGGGCCAATATAGGTCCAAATGGGCCGAGTTGGGCCAATGTTGAGCTAGGGTTGAAATTGATGTAGAATTATTGTTGAGAAGTGTTTATGGGAGTGTTTCAAAGAGGTTTTGACTTTGGTTGGGCTTTGATTTTGGGGTTTGGGTTCATTTGGGTTAGGTTTGGGCTTAGGTCAAAAAAATGGGCCTTAAGGTCAAAAGTGGAATTGGATCCAAATGTCAATCAAATTGGACTTGGATTTGGTCTAAATTGGTATTGGGAATGTTGAATTGAAGTTTAGAATTGAATTGAACCAAAATTGGGGTCAATTGGGTAGGTTTGGTTTGACATTGGGTTCACTTAGGGTTAAAATGGGTCAATTTGGGGGTTTTGACAAAAGTAGGGTAAATTGACAAAATTGGCCCATGGTGTAGTTGGACAAAATGAAATTGGGAATATTTAGGATTTTTTGGAATTTTCTGGGAATTTTCTGAATTTTTGGATTTTTTGGGTCAAGAAGGGTATTTTGGGTATTTGGAGGGTATTGGGAGGTTTTCTTGGAATTTTTGGTATTTTTGGATATAGATGGTCAATTTGAGTGGTGTAGAAATGTTTGGGAATAATTTTGAAGAATTTTAGGTAATTTGGAAATTTTGCAAAAATTTGGGTAATTTGAGGGTTTTGGGTAGGTTTAGTAGGTGTAGGGCCCGAGGTCAAAAATTGAAAATTTGGGAAATTGAAGATTGGGTGAATCTAGGTGGAAAGAAATCATTTTGGTTGAGCCATGAAGCCATTTCAAGCCCATATGAGCCATGAAAGGACTCGTTTGAGGCATTCACTATGTTGTTCCTAACCTCTTGCCTGAGAGCTTAGGGGTTAAGGACCATCCATGTGAATCACCTACATGAGTCGGGAGGTTAAGTTGAGTATGGGTGTGGTTTTAGGAAGTGTGTGGAAATGTAGTGTGTAAGTGTAGTGTAAGTCGGCCCTTCATGGACCGGGCCACCGCGGGCGGTCCTAAGGCGAAAGAGTCACATAGGAACTCATCCTTTAAACTTTCATATTTGATTTCAACCCTCTAGGTGATTAGGGGTCTATAGTCGAGTTTGTGGAGTTTGCGGGGAGTTTAGAAGTGGTTTAAATTTCTAAAAGGCGGGTCCCAATTCTAGTCCTCTAAGATAGTCAAAGGAAAAGCCTAAGGCTAGATCCTAAGCACTAAAAAGAAGAAGGGAAGACCTCATCAAAAAATGAGGTCAACAGGGTCACCTTCAGGGTCAGGGAGCCCAGGGCTTGAAGTTGGTGAAGTCAATTGGAGTTTGACATGTGTAAAGGCTTTGAATTAAAATGGAATGGAGAAGGGGTCATTTTGGCTTCAATTTGGTCAACCCATTTGTTTGGGTTGGGTGCACCTCCCCATGGCATCGATTTTGGGGTGAGAGGATCGGTTAGGTCGGCCAAGAGAGAATGGTGTGGTCTCTATCCATGATGAGGTGGCTAAACATGGTTTAGAGTGTGTCATGGATAAGGTTAAAAAGCTTAATGAAAGATTAGGAAAGGAGCCCCTCCTTTTACCATTAATGGCATGGTCGCATGCCAAACTTTCATGGCTCCATATGGCTTGTGAATGGCTCATCCTTGGCTCCATTTGGCTTGGAAAAGCTTGGGTCAATTTCATAAAAAGGGATTTAAGAAAATTTTGATATTTTGATGGGAATTTGTATGGGGCTTGATTTGGAATTGTTTAATTGATGACTTTGAAACTTAGGGAAATTTTGATTAAATGGATGATGAGGGGAAGTGCCATGTGGGCTTTAGATGAATTTGGGCTTTTGAATTTGAAGGAAGTGGGCTTTTTAGGAAAGTTTAAGGGGAATGAGCTTTTTGATTTTAGGATGAGCATTTGGGTGAAGATTTTGTGAAGGACCTTGTCAAATAAGTGTTATAATTGGTTTAGGGATGTTCTATGAAGGGCTTGGAGTCAATTTGGTGTGATTTGGGGTTGAATTGGTTTGAATTTGGATTTATTTGGTAAGTGGGCATATGTAGGTCGAATTGGGCTAACTTGGGCCAATGTTGGGCTAGGGTTGAAATTGATGTAAATTTAATGTTGAGAAATATTTATGGGAGTGTTTCAAAGAGGTTTTGACTTTGGTTGGGCTTTGATTTTGGGGTTTGGGCTCATTTGGGTTAGGTTTGGGTTTAGGTCGAAAATGGGCCTTTTAGCTTTGGGTTGAATTTGAGTGGGGTTTGGGTCTAAATTTTGGGCAAATCATGTTAGTTTTTTGTTTGTGGGAATGTTAAGGAAGATTTAGAAAAGATTTGGGGTTAATTGGAGTTGAATTGGGTGAATTTGGGTTAAGTTTGGGTCATGGGTCCAAATTGGGCTTTAAGGCCAAAAGTGAAATTGGATCCAAATGTCAATCAAATTGAACTTGTATTTGGTCTAGATTGGTATTGGGAATGTTTAATTGAAGTTTAGAACTGAATTGGACCAGAATTTGGGTCAATTGGGTAGGTTTGGTTTGACATTGGGTTCACTTAGGGTTAAAATGGGTCAAATTGGGGGTTTGACAAACGTAGGGTAAATTGACAAAATTGGCCCATGGTGTAGTTGGACAAAATGAAATTGGGAATATTTGGGATTTTCTGGAATTTTATGGGAATTTTCTGAATTTTTGGATTTTTTGGCGAGAGGGGTATTTTGGGTATTTGGAGGGTATTGGGAGGTATTTTTGGAATTTTTGGTATTTTTGGGTATGGATGATCAATTTGGGTGATGTGGAAATGTTTGGGAATGATTTTGGAGGATTTTGGGTAATTTGGAAATTTTGCGAAAATTTGGGTAATTTGAGAGTTTTGGGTAAGTTAAGCGGGTGTAGGGTCCGGGGTCAAAAATTGAAAATTTGGGAAATTGAAGATTGGGTGGATGTAAGTGGAATGAAATCATTTTGGTTGAGCCATGAAGCCATATCAAGCCCATATGAGCCATGAAGGGACTCATTTGAGGCATTCATTATGTTGTTCCTAACCTCTGGCGCGAGGGCTCGGGGGTTAGGGACCATCCATGTGAATCACCTACATGAGTCGGGAGGTCAAGTTGGGTATGGGTGTGTTTTTAGGAAGTGTGTGAAAGTGTAGTGTATAGGTGTAGTGTGTAAGTGTAGTGTGTGTGTAAGTCAGCCCCTTCACCGGACAGGCCACCTGGGGGCGATCCTAAGGCCAAAGAGTCCTATGTTAAACTTCCACATTTGATTTCAACCCTCTAGGTGATTGAGGTCTCTGATCAAGTTTGTGGGGTTTGCGGGGAGTTTAGAAGTTGTTTGAATTTCTAAAGGTAGGTCTGGAATTCTAATCCTCTAAGATAGTCGAAGGAAAACTGAAATTTAGATCTAAGTACTAAAGAAGAAGAAGACCTCGTAGTAGAGGTCAACAAGGAATCGGGGATTTGAGCAACTTATGAGTCTCTGAAATTTTTTCTCTTTTCTCTTGGTTTCGAGGTAGGGCTTATTTATAGCGGTAGGAATGGTAGGGTAAGCTTGGGATTGCTTCGAATCCATTTGGGAAAGTGAAAATAGTTCACGGAAGATCTTGAGTGTCCCAGGAGATAGCGTTGGTACGGGGAATGACTACATTGACCTCCCAAGTTTGGTTCATGGATTTTGAACATGGGAGGAAAATCATGTCTCATTCACTATTGAAGGAATGGAATGGATAAGGAAATTTGTTTAAAACTTCTTTGGATTCACTTCCCCATATAACTTATAAGTCTATTTAATAATCTTAAGAGAATGACACATAAGCTTGCCTTATCATCCTTTTCATGATTTAGTCATGATGGCTTTCAAATGTTCATGATGGGCTCATCCTTTTGCAAAAATTGAGATGGTATTTGTCTATTGATTGGAGAAAGGCTTGTGATGACTTGAAGGCAATCATCCTTCATCGAACATATCATTTATGATTTAGTAGGAGCATGACATAAACCCTCTTTTCTCTAATTTTCAAAATTTGGTAATAATGATCTCATGTCATGATGTGGTGATGACATAAGCTCGATTCTTCTGTGCACAGTTCATGAGCATGGAAAATCATCCTCGGAGTGGTAGGCCACCTCATCTTCAAGGAGATGATGAGTCGGAGCTTTAAAATGGGGGGGGAAGAATGACACCTCATTTTTGTGTAATGATGACTCTTAACCTAAGGTTAACCATGATGGTTAATTGATTTGTCCCGTAGTTAATTTATGTCATAATGGGTCTCGATGAGTCATGAGTGAGTCATTAGTGTTTCACCATAATATAATTTTAATTTTTAAAATAAGTATAGAGTTCTTTTGTCGCATATGTTGTCGTATGTCAAAAATGTTATTTTATGACATTTTTTAGTTGTATTTCCATTTTTTAATTAATTATGTCATTAATTAAAAAAAAATGTTAAATAATAATATTAACCATAAATTGATTAAAATAATTTAATAAATTAATTATTTAATAAATTTTACAAATTTTAGTCCCCGAAATTAGGTATTTTGACCAAATTTGATACATGTTATTTGGTGTTGACCCATGTTGACCCGGTTGACCCGGGTTGACAATTACAGTTGAAATATGTCTAATGCGACTTAGCTAACCTTGTCATGAACTAGTTTAAGTAGGGATGATGGGCATTGTCATTATGGGTTGGCTTGTTCGAAGTTGACCATTTTTAGGGTATAGGTCGTCCCCATGGTCGATGTAATGTCTTTTGATTTTGGTATTGGTCTTTTTTTTTATCAATGTTGTCATGATTAGATCAATGCTGACCAAAAATTCATTGTAATAGTCATGGAGTCATGAGTTGACCATTTTGACCAATTTGACTTATACAGGATCAGGGTTTAACTAAAGTTATCTTAATGGTCTTAAATTAGTGTTGAGAATAAGTTATACGATGTCTTAAAATGGTTAAATGAGTCCCATTTGACCAATTTAGTGTTTTGGTTGACTTGGTGATCAATGGTTGATCTTTGAGTAAAAAATTGATCAATTTATCCCGAAATTATTTTACGAGTCAAAAGTTGGCTTATTGGATCGATAATTGGTCATCGGAGTCGATAATTGGTCATCTGATCGATAATTGGTCATTGGGTGGTAAAAAATTGACTAGTTTGACAAAGTTGACTTTTTGGGTCAAGGGTTGACTTTGTTAGGTCGATAGGTTTGGTCATTGGGTCATAATTGACCATTTTTACTAAGTTGACTTTTAGGTCATGGGTTGACACATTGAGTCAATAGGGTTGGTCATTGTGTCGAAATTGACCATTTTGACCAAAGTTGACTTTTTAGGTCATGGGTTGAAATTTGTTGGTGATAGGATTGGTCATTCAGGTCGGGATTGACCATTTTGACCAAAGTTTACGTTTTTGGAATGTGAGTTGGCTGTTGAGTCGATAGGATTGGTCATTGGGTTAGGATTGTCCATTTTGACCAAAGTTGGCTTTTCGTCATGGGTTGACTGGTAGATTCGATGGAGTTGGTTGAGACCTTTCATAAAAATGAGGTCGACGATAGTGATTCTAAAATGAATAGAAACTTTAAGAACTCTTAAACTTGATAGTAGATAGCCTTAAATCTACGAGTTAATCTAATTATTTGAAAATCTTTCTAAAAAGTCTTACTATGATATTTATCTAAGTCGAAATTATAGTATTCACAGATTAAAACTTACCACGATGATTCATAACTTTTATGTAGTACTAAAAATTACTTGAAGAAAAAGTAATAGTTATGTTTGGGGGATTTTGACCTCACGAAAAATATGTTGAGATTTTCATACCTGTTTTATAATAATTTTGATGATATTGCACTTTATAGAAAGGTATTTTGATGTTTGTTACAAGTATGTTGATTTATGGACATTGGAGCAAAAAGTTGCAAAAAGGAGCTAATTTGGAGCAAAAATGACCAAAATATGAAAATTTGACCTAGAGGCGCCGACGAGCGCGAGATTGCGCGCCCGACGGCGGAACTTTTCTGAGAGTTCGAAAAATAAATTACAAAGAAGGTCGCCGACGGTAAGATCGAGGCCGCCAACAGCGGAGTTTAAGAGAGGGTCCAAAACCAAGTATTACATCGCCATGGCAAGCCGAATCGAAGCCATGAGCAAGCAGGCTAAGTCGGTTCTCTTATGGTGCATCGAATGTGGATGATTTTTGAAGGGATGTTTGGGCAAATTTTGGAAACTCTTCTAAAACTATATAAGAAAGAATTTGAAATTTGAAAAAAGGTTCCACATGTGTTAGTTAGTGTTTGTGGTGCCATTAGAGTATTAGAGAGTTAGTTTAATCGTCTTCGTATGAAGTTCACTAAGAAATTATGAAAGTGGAAGGAAAGTGAGAGATTTCTTCCTCCTTGCGCCCGAAGGAGAATTCTGTGTGTTGTAAAGAAAGGAAGAGATTCGGAGGAACTTGAGGAGTTTGCTTGGGGAGAATTTGAGATAAGTTGTATTTACTTGTTTTAGTTTGTATAACTTTGCTTTTATTTATAAAATCCAAGTTTTGTCGTATCTTCTCCATAAAATCTGAGTAGTTTCTGCATCTTTCTGTATTTTGAGATTTTTGTGGTGATTCCAGATTAGTTGTGCAATTATCTTAAAAGTATGATAATGCTGTATCTTAATTTACTAGCTTTAAGCTATTTCTCAAGCTTCGAAGCTCTCCCGCTCATGAGAGAGGTGGGGGCATGTTTATAACATTATTTAGGTGCGGTGTGAGTAATATGAGCCGCTTTTGATCAGACGGTTTGGGGTACAACGTCGGATGACGTTTGATGAACGTTTAGGTGTCTTGTAATGTTAAAATTTACAAAATCTTGAAACCGTTGGATTCGTCTTGTCGAGACACAAGTTTCAACTATGAACTTACTAGGTTCGGCGTCGATTAATGCGAATGTGTACGGAAACGCCCACAGAGTGGTTTAATGACTTATAATTTGACTCGAATTGAATTAATTTTATATCGTTAGATTACGTCTGGTGTGGGTTAGTTAGCTTTAAGTTCTTTGGAATCAAGCTCTGGATGACTCTTGAGTGAAGTTTGATTGTTTCTTGCTCAGATTATTTTGATATTCGTGTCATCTTATAAATTCGTGGTTACATAACTTGTTGGTCACATATCACACAATTCTTATTTATTTACATATTCAACCGTTCAATTTTGATATGTATTTATATAATACTTTAATATCATGGTCGTTTTATAAGTGTTAATATTTGTTATATAAATAAATATTAAATTTTAGGTGTTAGATATACAAATACATAATAATTGTGGCAATGTTTATGTAAATACCCCCAAGCAAATGTTTAATGTATAATAGAATTGCAATACCATTCAATTTCAAATTTCATAAGATTATTATATTGTTTTAATTTAATTTATGATTACATTGAAAGTGAATAATTTCGTATTTACGTATCTAACAAATTTATCGCTCGATTAAATAGTATACGTAGGGGTGTAAACGAGCAGAACGCGAACGAGCAGAAATTTAGTGTTCATGTTCGAAATGTTCGAACAAATCCTTTGTTCGTGTTTGGTTCGTTTAACAAAGCCGAACGAAAAAAAAATGTTCGTGTTCCGTCTCGTTCTTATCGAACGAATACGACATGACTTCGCATTGTAGAACGAGAGCGTTAGGAACAGTGACTTTTTGCTTATTTACAAGCTTTGATAACATACTTCCTCGGCGAAGCAAATTAGTCAGTATTCCCATTCCTGACAGGTAATGTCTTCACTCAAAATAGAAGCAATAGGAATAAGGCTTTTAGAGTTTTATTTAGGTTATTTTAATATATGTATATTATATTAATTATAATATTATAATATTTATATTAATATAATTAATATTTATAATACTATTATTGTTATTAATAATTTATCATATATTATAATTTATAGAAGTTTAATTATTTAAATATGATATTTTTTATAATATATAATTACTTTTAAAATATCACAAATTTTTATATTAAAATTATTTTAAATTATTTATATTTGAACGATAACAGGCAAGTACACGAACGAAGCAACATCAGCTATTAAATATTTAGTTAGATCAATAACCATTGAAAAAATTATTAAATTGTTAAATACAGTTTTAACTATTGAACGAATGTTATGAAAGCTTAAATGCATACAAAACATTCGCAAAACAATGACTTTAACCGTATACGTATACATACCGCTCAATTTTTATGTATTTACATATCTAACAACTATGTTATCCATTATGAAAATGTGCATCACACAAGTAAATTAAAACTAGTGGTATTTTCAATGTGATATAAAGGAAAATATTTGAGGTTATAAATGTAAAATAAAAAGTTAGGTGTTAGATATGTAAATATATAAAATTTGCGTGGTATATCCTGTAAATGCCGCATTAAAAAAATTAAATGATCCAAAGAAAAATGATTTATGGCCTTATATGCATCACAAGGACTTACGCAGACGTTTTATTTAAAAGTTGGATTAAAGTGGAAAGGCACATTTAAGTTTGTATATAAGTCACCAAAAAAATTAATTACTGCAAATGGATAATAATTTTAAAATTTTAGAGTGCAAAAATAATGGTCTAAGCTTTATTACGTCTTTAGAAAATTGAATAAATTGAGTGATACGTTAATGTCGCAACGTTGCGGGGGATACGATACGCTGTCAAACGATATTTATGCGATTTGTTGTTGTTGAGTCTATTTCTTCTCTACGACGAGAAAAATATGGGTTACAGAATTTTAACGAAGTTATAAAAATTAGACAGTAACGATCAGGGTTACGGCAGCCACAATACGATAGTTGGGTAATAACGGTCGTAAGTCGTAGTCGATTGATTGATGGTGGTTGGCGATAATGAATGACGGTCGAGAGATGATTTACGCGGTTTGTTTGAGCATAACCGAGAATATGGACTCCCATGGTCTTACCTTTCTCCCCCTCTTCATATTTAAAATGGAAACTTATTTATTCTTTTAAAATATCACTGAGATTATTTTGTCGGGTTCTTCAATTTGACTATAAATTTATTGAATTTAATTTTCGGATGATCCCCAGACAAACAAATAGAATAAAAAAACAGAAGGTTTTTCGTCCTTATTTTATATTATTTTTTTGTTTATTTTCATATTGTATATAGGGTTATGTCAGTGATCGAACGGGCGAGTATATCATTGTTGAGGGCTTAGGTTGAAATATAATTATAAGTTGTTCGTATTTAGGAACGAGAGCATGTCGAAACACACGAATTGTTGAAGCTTAATTTGTTTAGCTTTTTCAATATTTTGAAACTTGATTTGTTTATGAAAAGTGAAGAATATTTAAATGAGGTAATAAATGGTAAAAATTTAAACGAGAATCTAGATTTTTCATATAATAAATTTAATAAATAATTTTGCAGTTACGAAATTATAGCAACTTATGACTCATCTTTGAAACTTTACAAATTAGCTAAGTAATTTTTTATTGATATTACACTAGTTTAAATTTTGTATGTGTAAGAACAAATTGATCTTAAAAGTTAGGGATGAGCAAATACTTAATCATATTAATAAGAAAATAATAGCAATATTCACATTAATGTTGTTGGTAATTGCGGTGTGATGGTCATAAAAATGAAGCTTTATTACGATTAAGATTATGAAAACTACATAAGAAAAATCTTTATGTAATCCCATATAAATTAAATATCTCATTCTAGCTATCGTTCGGCTTATTATTAAATAAATATATAATTAATAATTAAAATAAAATATTATTGATAAAATAATATTTTACTAATAACATAATTAAATAAATTATAACGATTAATTTTTTTAAAATGATATATCATATACGTAACACACAGTTATTATCGAGCAATATCTTAGTATTTAACAAATTAGTTGTTAAACAACGGGTTGTTAATGAATATAAATGAGCAATTGTTATGTTCGTATTCGGTTGTTCGAACGAAACTTAAAAATTATTCGAAACATTATTTATTAATTTGAATGAACGCTGATCGAGCATTAATCGAGTCAGTTCAAGTTGTTCATCGAATGCATTGGATCATTTACAGCTAATTGTACACACCTAAAAATATTTTACAATTTGTTAAGCAGGCATTTGCCCACGATGAACGAGCTACTAATTTGCCGAGCTATCAGACGACAAGTTGATTTTCTGACGATCTATCGAGTTGTCAAATTGATAAGCGTAATCATCGAGTTGTTGAGTTGCCAATTTACGAGGAGATAAGTTGTCGAGCTAGCAGGCGCCGAGCTCTTGTATCGGATGAAATGACATAAAGCTGAAGGGCAAAGACAAAAGCTAATGTATATGACTTAACATTATGTATCTATATAATTTTTTATACTATGATAAAAAGACAACATGTGCTTCTAAATATGAGGAGGAGGTGGGAAGGTACGGCTCTCTCTTCCCATGGCTGCTCTGCCTCTTTCTTCTCTCTCTTGTAACGATTATTAAAAGTGAGCACCAATGCCTGGCTGATGCAGAACCCCTTTATGTCCCAAAAAGGAGTTCATATGTTGAAACATACAGTGAGCGCAGATGTAGGACTTAATTTGAAGTTACACATAAACATCTCGAGGAGGATAACAAAGATTATATTAGATCATTTCACCATACGAGACAAGACATCTTAGATGTAAATACTTTATCATATCTAATTTGTTCTATGTAATTTTCGATCAGTAATTTCATATTGTTAAATCAAAGAACTTGCCCTCGTAAGCAACATTCATAAGAAGAAGAAAAATGGTCCAAACTTGTAAATTCTACTTAGCTTAATAGTTGAATGTGAGGACAACTTTGAATAAAACTATTTCCAAAGTATAACTCTATTAAGTAAATTATGAAATCAGTTAACCTAAGGATGAAAGACCACAAAAGATCTCACCTAAGTTGAAAAAATTACGGCGACTATTCCCTACATGCGTAACTTATGAGCCCAGAATAAAAATGCGAATTTAATGAAAGCACTTTAATTCATATAGCTGGGTTATATTATAAGATAATAGTACAATTAGTCCAATAAAAAATAAGACAAAAATTATTTTATTAATATTATTAAATTGAACTCGCCCTATAAGATCATCAAAGTCAACTACCTCTAAAATATATGAAGGTAGTCATGATGTCTTAAGACAGAATCCTGTATGTGTAGCTAAAGTGTCCCAGGATTATTCCTTGTAGGAGTGCTAAGAGCTCCTAGAAAGATGAATAATTAGTCGTGGTGAAATAAACAATTCATTTTTATTAAAATAATCAATAAATGAAGTATGTACTTGTCTTATAAAGGCAAGCAACACATAATTTCATATTTTTCATTATCTTATTCTTTTCACAATTGCGACAAAGAGATAAGAGAATCAAGTAACAAAATGTATACACCTAAAAGAACTTGTGAGCTACCAAGCTACCGAGCTATCAAGTTGTCAAGCTACGGAGTTGTCAAGTTATGGAGGCAAGCTCAGGAGCTATTGATTGTAGAGCTATTGAGCTAACAAGCTACTAATCTAATGAGCTAATAATCAATCGAGCTACAGACGCCGAGCTACCAAAGGCACACGCGAGCTAACAAGCTACTAATGCGAGAGGTGATGAACTGCCAACCTAATAAGGCGATGAGTTTTTACTATGTTGAATGACATGACATAAAGTTGTTAAACATGGATAAAGTTGTTGGACATGCATAATGTTACATGATATGACATAAAGTTGTGGACGAATGTTGTTATAAATGACATAAAGTTGTTGGATATAAGCTTGCGTATGTACATGTATTTAGTTTTTATACCGTGATAAAAGTGTGCTCTACGAGGCATAAATGAGATTAAATGTAAAAATGAGGAGGAATGATAAGGCTCTCTCTTCCAATGGGCTACTCCTCTCTCTTTCTATCTCCCTCTTTTGCTCAATGCTAGCAAGATTCAGGCATAACCCACGAAAATTATAGGACCCTACATACTTAAAGGATTCAACATCCTGAATGGTAAGAGCACAATGAACTGAATATATGTCTTAAATGTGAAGTTGCGCATACAAATCTTGATAGGGACAATAAAGATCACATTAGAGGTATTTTCATTGAATGAGATGAGATGAGATGAGATGAGACGTCTTATCCTTAAATCTTTCATTTTTATATCATTTAAACTCCACTCTCTCTAATTTGTTTCCATACGATTTTCATTAGTGCTTGATAAAAGAAGGAAAAATCATTCAAACATTTAGACTCTACTCAGCTCAATAGTTAAATACTGAAACGACTTTGAAAAAATTCTTTCCCAAATATAACTCGATTAAAAAATGGATGAAGTCAGTTAATTAAGGGATTAAAGACCACGAGATCTCACCATAAATAAAGTTGAAAGATTATAGTGACTACTCACTACAGGTTTAGCTTTAGGCCTTTAGAGGAGGGAAAGTACGGGAAATTAACAAAATCTCTTGAATTCATTTATAACGGAGATAAGGAGACACTACATCTAGTAGCATAAAAAAGAAGAAAATTTATTTTTACTAATAATACTCAAGATATTCTCCGTATAAGAACATCAAGTCAACTATAAAGTATCGGAAGGTGAACCATGAAGCTCTCATGACGTAATCCTATAGGTGTAGCCAAGTGCCCTAAGGATGATTCCTCGTAGGAGTGTTAAAGGGCCCTATATGAATGAATAGTCAATAAATGGTAAAATACACCTATCATTTTTATCAAAATAGTTTTAATTCATATCAACGAATTCATGTTTCAGATAAATGAAGTAAACGCTTGTCTATAGAGACAAGCAATGCATAACTTTAAATTTTTCATTAACTTATTATTTTCGTAGTTGCGTATCGAAAGAGATAAGAGAATTAGGAAGCTTAAACTGTATCATTTTAAAATACTTGTTGGTACATGAGCATCAGAAGCTATCAAACTATCGAGGCATCAGGGTACCGGGTTATCAAGGCGCGAGTTGACGAGGGGCGTCGAACTTCATCGAGTTATCGAGCTACCGATTTGTCGACGTCTTGAGCGGCAAAGATGTCAAACTATCAGTGGTCGGGCTAAATAGTTCAACATATGGTGGATTGATGAGCTCTTGAGCTACCGAAGCTACCTGTATATGACGATGAGCTGAGTTTCGGCTAGTATGATGGGATATAACGTAAAGTTGCGAGACGAGGCATTAAAGGTGATGTATATGATATAAAATTGTTATACAAAACACTAAATTATTGAATGTCTTAACAATATGTACCTTATATAATTTTTTATACTATGATAATAAAACAACTTGATGGCTTATAAATAGGAGTCAAATATAAAAATGGGGAAGGCAGGATCCTCTCTTCCCACGGGCTACTAATCTCTCTTTCTTTCTCCCTTCACTACTCAAAATTAGTAGGATTTGAGCTTAACCTATGAACATTATGAACCCTACATCCTTAAAGTTAACACTTATAATAGTGATTTCAACAAGCTTCATCCTGCATCAGTTGTCTTCTATTCCTCTCCATAATTAATAAACCAAAATGTAAATAAAATTTTTAAATGCAAATTATTTATTCGGGCAACATGTCTCTTGAAGAATATATACACAACTTCAAGAATAAAGAATAAATAATACAAGTTGAATACACAAATAAGCCAGCTTTCTCCTGAAGAATAAAGAATATATTCTTCTGCAATTTTCTTAGCTCAAAGATTAGATTAATTTTTGTTCTTAGACTGTGTTCAAATAAAATCATTTGTACCGGGCAACATGTTGAATTTTTGGACCTAATTGAAGATGAAAAAAATTGTCTTACTTTCTTTAGTTGCAGACATAAGACAAAGACAACTAATCTATTAAACATTGACGAGTATAAACTTGATGTAATACTTATGAGAATCGATAAGACAGGGGGTTTGATTGAGTCAATTGCAGGTATTTGAAGAAGTAATAGTGAATCTAATGCAGAAGAAACTATTGTTTAATAAGTTGTGGAGTTACGCTGCAAAACACAACTTCCTCCCGCGACCTTTTTGAAAAAAGCCAAGAAATGTAGTTTTATCGAATGCCTTTGACGTATTTACCTTTGCATCGTACCGTCAACACGCTGCCCACACAAAACAGCATCCCAGAGAGGAGTGATCACATGATTTTCACATGTGATAACATAACCTCATCCGATCAAAACATATTAAAACATCCTAATCGAACTTTAAATTATGAAGTTATAATATGTTAAAAGTCTTTCATAATGTTCCAATCACCCAAAAGAAAACTATAGCGAACACAAAGAGAAAAGCAAACGAAAACACTTTAATTCCTATGAACATGGAAGTATATTTATCTAAAAGAATCTCACATCAAATAAAGGTGATAAAGGAGAGGCATCACAAGAAATAAAGGGTAAAAGTCCTCTTAAATGAAGATTTCAATAATAAAAAATAAAAAAATATTCAAAAATATTATTCCTAGGGAACAATTGTCTCCCTGAAAAACTTCCACAGTATTTTAATCTCACATCTCTTATGAATGTGAAACGAAAAAATAAAATAAAATAAAAAAATCAAATATCCGACAAAACAGACTATTTCCATAAAAAAACAGAAGTTTCCGTTATTTATGGAAAAAAAAGTTAGCTCTGAACACATTCTGCAACCTGGTTTTACATCTCAACACATGCGCAAAGAAAGCAAAGCCTGGCCTCAACTGTAGAAATAAACTCAAATCTCAAATATTGGACAGAATCCTATATTTGTAGGAAGCAAATTTGAATAAATGGAACTAACTCTCAGGTTAGCTCAAAATAATTAACTGACAAGTTGTCAATTTCTCCTGTTTTTCTGAATTCTTCGCCTATTATATAAAATCTGACACCAAAGAATGAATCCTTCCTAGATTACCTCCTGAGAAGTAAGAAAATAAATAAATGTTAGAAAGAATCCATCAGTACATGTTAAAAATGAGAATAAACTCGAAATTTCAGTGCAGAGAAGGAAATAGAAATTATTTGCATTTTTCAGTCTAAATACTTTCAATCTCAATAAGAGCATACTTAGCAAGAATGCACTGTTTAAAGGCATTTACATACATGTCACACAATTCTTATGTATATATATATATATGTTACAACTAAACATTCATATTTACACGCATATCACTCAATTCTTCAACAACAACAAGCCTTTATCAACCAAATGGGGTTGTCTGCAAGATTCATTTTTCTCCATTATGCCCTATATTGATTTAGGGTTTGTGAAATGCGAAATGAATATATCCGTAATAGGGTTGGTGTTGCACCAGTGACGGACAAATTAGAAGAGTCGCCTTAGATGGTTTTGGTCACATTAAACGTCGACCACTTGATGATCCGATTAGGAGAGTAGATGTTTTGAATACAACTTATGTTAAGAAAGGCGGAGGCAGACATAGGAAAACTTGGGCTTATTGCATAAAAAATGATCTTAATTTATTAGAATTAAGCGAAAATTTGACACTAAATAGGACACAATGGAGAAAAAGGATTCATGTAGCCGACCCCACTTAGTGGGATTAAGGCTTTGTTGTTGTTGTTGTTGTTGTATGCCCTATATTGATTGTCGTATTTTCGTTTAATTCGTTTTACTCTGACGTCACTTGAGTCTTTTTAGGTCTGCCTCGATCATGAATGATTTTGCATGAGTTTATGACACCAAGGTTTTGTTTGATATGTAAATACATAAAAATAGTGTGTTATGGATACAAATTTCCTATTTATTATATTATGCAACCATAGAACTGCTACTGACATTGCTGTTAAGAAGTTGAACAATTTTTAAGCGATAGGTAATTATGAGAAAAGATGACATGTCAGGGATATCCATTCGAGTTCAGTAAATTGTAGAATGTTATAACGTTTTTTTCATTGACTCAAAACATAAATAGTTAATTGCCACTCTAAATAAAGATAATCTCCCATTAGAGTTTTAGCAACTTAATGATTAAATATAGAAAGCATGAGCAGCATAGACCTTATGCTCTATGAGTTAAGTTTTATTCGTCAATGAGACAAATTATAGGCTAGAATAAGATAATAACATGGAGATATAAAGGCAAAATTATGACACTACAAATAGGCTAATGTATTGCATGGATCTGAGTGTTGGGTTTAAAAAAAAAGAATGCACAAGCCAAAATAGAATGTTTTGATGAATGAGGTGGCAAAATATAAATGATAAATTAAAAGATGATTATGTTAGAAGACCAGATAGAGTAAAAGTAATAGAAAACCATAAGCTTGAAAACAAAAAAATTAGTGTCAAACAATTAGGAGTAGATTTTATGTCATTTAGGCACAAGATGTTCAAAAGAATCTGCAAAGAGTAAGTTTAACTACTCATACATGAATAAATGAAAAATAAGGGTTCATAAAAAAGAACTCAAGTAGTAAGAACAAAAATAATGATAAGGTTGGTATATAGTAGGCCCAAAATGGGTGCATATGACTAAATTATATAACACACATAATAATATGCGACATTGCTTCAAATGTAATAGTTGTTTTAGCTAGGCAATGTTGTAGTGTAATTTTGTCATGAATTTAGTGTTTTGAAAAGGTAATTTTTGAGACGGCCTTGAAGTGAGAGGTGTAAATGAGTCGAGTCGAGCTCGAGACACCTCGGTTCGAACGAGCTTAATTAGTTAAACGAGTTCGAGACGACTTGTTATTATGAAAAAGAGAAAATAATACTAATGCAAGCTAGTGATATAATAAAATGAGAAATTGAATGAGCAATTATGAGACAAATAATAATAATCGTTTGATATAAAATGTCAAATATCATTTTTATAGCATTTTTGATAATTTAAAGTTAAAACCAATGAATTTTTAATATCCTTTGAGTATATTTTATATTAATTTCTTTTTAAACAAGTTGTTTCATGAGCTAACGAGTTGAACCAAAGCTGAATGGAGCTTGGCTTACGCTCATCGAGCTTAGCTCACAAGCCACTTATCAAGTCGAGCTTAAACTAGTTCACGAGTCGGCTCGGCTCAGTTACACCCCTACTTCATTGCCTTGAGGTAGTCGGAGAAGACATTTGGCATATGAGACTTTAAGCACATAAAGCGGCTTTTGCATTAATTAAGCGGGAACCCTTAATATTTATAATCTAAGCTATTAAATTAATTTAAAATTATCAAAGTTAAATAATTGAATTTTGGTTGTGTTAATAACCTTCGTATAATTTAAGAACTTAAAATACCGAGATTATTTACATTAACCATAACTTTAACCAACTAATTTAAATTGAAGTTAAAAATTCAGTTTTTATTGTTGTTTATCCATTCATTTACTTTTAAAACGTTTAAAGAATAAAATAAAAGGCAAACAAATAGTGAATGCATTGTAAGATGAGGATTTGTCTTAATTGTAGTAGAGTTTGTTCCTAACATTAAATTTGCTACACCTCAGACAGCACATAGGATTTCAATTGGATATGAATCGGATGATTAGGAGCTTCATAAATCAAGATCTAAGAATATTATAATTAATTGTCTTGTTTAATTTTGTGCCTGATTTGGTTTGACTTTACATGCATGTGTAACCACAAAATCAAGTTTTAATATCCATGTAGAGATGGGCTTTGATATCTATTTTAGTTTTGTTTCAAATACTTGACATACATAATTTTTATTTATGTAAAAACAAAAATATAAATTTATGGCATTTATGCTCTATGGATTGGGGATTGGGCTATCCTTGTGACAAACAAAATAAATCAATTCATGGATTAGCCTTTTAATACATTACATTAACTAAAAGCAAAGGCGAATTAGTTTGCACCATCAACTTGTAAAATAGCCTTCACTTCACCTCCAAACTCATTAAAACAGAACAAAAGCAAATAATGCCAATCTTAAAAATTCAGGTGTGGGAAGAACTTCTTACCTCTACTCATCTGCCTATTTGAATCAGTATAACCACCCGTGTAAACTGGTGAACCACCCTTAGCCAGAAATCTGCAGCTGCCATTCCAAGCCCATAACCAAAGAACTAAAAGATCAAGATCAGACAATGCAGACAACCATAGACTCCATAAATAGAACCATCACCACCGTCTGTATAGTTCCCTCTATAACCATTAGCTGTTGTAGCAAAGGAATCATTGGCTGGACCAATGCCAATGTTTCTTCCATAGCTTCCAGCAACCAAACCAAAGCCATTCTCTCCACTTCCATAATTTGGATTCCCAATAAAGCCCCTCTACTACTAATTCCATTAGCTGAAGGAGAAGGATGAGTCAACCCAGTTCAAACCATTGTTGCCAAATCCACCAAGGCCCCCAATTACTGAGCTCATGAAAGAGTTTGAATCTGTAGAATCGACACCGTAGCCAAGACCAATATTACCCAGTAGACCGAGCAGCTGAACTAAATGCTGAACCAGGATTTCTAATGCTGGATTTGAGTTTTCACTAAAAAATGGGCTCAAAGACCTTTATAACCAAGCCCGCTGTTGAAACTTGAATTCCGACTATAAGTTGGGCTCATCCCAAACTCTAAACTCCATCTAACTCCATAACCATGAATGGAAGGAGAGAATCCCTTCCTTACACCTGTTAACTTATCCAAATCTACCATCCATTCTCATAAAGTTTGGATTGTAATCCTCATCGTATCCATTTAAAAAGCTATTCATTCTATTCAGTTCACCATAGTTTAATCCCCCAAGTGGTAACCTCGTTGAAGGCCCTGGTGAAAGCTCTTTAGGAATGGCTAAGGCACGGCCTCCACCATCTTTCCGTTAAGTTCATGAAATGATTTTTGCAGCACCTTATCCACAGCTTCTGATGACTCAAAAGTTATAGATCCAAACCCTCTCGGCCTCTGAGTATTGTGATCGTACATGACAACAACATCATTAATGGTTCCAAATTTCTCAAAGTATCTTCTGAAGTCTGAATTTGTCACAGTTGAAGCAAGTCCTCCTACGAAAATCTTTTTCATTCTACCACGAGCAGAACCATGGATGCTGTTGCTGTTCTATTAAGTATACAGTGATCATCCCTGGGAACAGCCTTCTTGGCTTCCACCTGTTTGTGAATAAATTCAGAACCATAATTACATTCAAATCAAAATCTCCTTAAGTTTCAAGAGAAGAGGAAATCAGCACGGATCAAAAAAATTTAAATTTTGATAAAAAGTTCATAGATTGATAACGTAAAGAATCCAAATAAGAAACCAAACGAGATGAAACAAATAAAATTAATAATAATAAATAAATTACTAACCATCCTGCCATTAATCAAATGTTTCTTCATGACAACTTTCTCCACCAACAGAAGAGGTCTGCGAAGACAACGAATCCGAAGCCCCGAGCACGCCCAGTTATCTGTCCTTCATGATTATTGCCTCCAAAACTTCCCCAAAGCTCTCGAAGTACTCCCGTAGGCGGACCTCATTGGTATCCTCGGAAATCCCCCAATGAAAACCTTCCCCGAATCGGACTCCATTCTCTCCTGCAATTTCAAATTCAGAATTCATACTCCATAATCATCATTATCATCATTAGCTCAATCCCAACCATTTGAAAACAGCTTTACGAATCCTCGTTTTCCATTTGTCCAGAGTTGATTCTTACCATAGACATTAAAACCTGCTCTTCTCAAATCATTTTTGGCCAATTTTTTCACCAAAATGATCATAGCAAGATCCAACCCACAACAAACAATAAAAAACATAAAAACCGATAACTCCGATAACATAATCCAATCATTTCAACTCATGGTCAATTTCTTCACCGCAGAATCGACGCCCTTCATAGATCCATCAAATCACACAATGGAAGCACAAAGTAGCTAAGAGAATGCGCGAGAACTAAAAAAAGTTGAAACTACCATCGCAAAAAGATATAAAAGAAACGAACTTCCAATCCAAACTAAATACCAAATCGATTGAATCAAAAAACATAAAGCTACAAACATGAAATTGGTTGCATAACGCTCACCAGTCGATCAGCGATCCGCTTCTCGAATGTAGGCAAAGCAATCCCCACTCCCTCCCTCTCTATCTCTCGCCCTTCTCGCTAAGATCTCGGAATCGGCAGCCGCAGATCAGATGAGCATCACATCAGCCTCTCAACTTCCTCTCCCTTCGAAACTTTCATCAAAATTTAATATTTTCTTTCTTCGCAGCGTTTTGTAGCCTCCATCACTTTCCGCTTAGGGAAGCGGAGAATGGTATATAAAGACGGAGAAGAAGGAAGAAGAAAGGAGAATCGAGAGAGAGATTTGTGGGAGTAGAAGCGGGAGGCATAGGAAATCGGTCAGCTTCCCATTGGCAATGCTCATTTAGAAATGCCTTTTCTTTTTAGTGATTTTTCAATAAATTATAAAAATGTGTGGTTAAATTTTATTCCCTTTAGAAATAGAATTTCTATTTTTAAATGGCATATACATGTATACCGCACAATTGGTATTGTATTTACATACCAAACAACTAACCATTCATATTTAGATTTATATCACTCAAGCGAGTCGAATCTTGAATGACACGTCAAAAATACAAAGCAGCGTGGATTTTTATGTATCTGTGTACGAATATAAGCGATGAAATTTACATGCGTATGATAATTTTTTATCACGTCGAGTACGAAGGCAATCTTAGATAACGTAAAAGCATATTGAATAGATTGAACTTATTTCGTATTTTCAAAAGAAATATTATGCAACTGAAAAGATAGAAAATTGATTGAATCAAAGGCGAATGGTACACGAACAACCCTCGAATTTAAAAAAAAAAAAATCATTCGTATGAAATGCGAAAAATACTAAAATATGAAACGCCAAATGTTTCAAAATCTGCCTCGATGGAGGCGGACCTACTAGTAGTTAGATGAAGCACATTATGCAAAATATCAAGGGTGAGTTTGACAAACAAACTCAATAACGAATTATTTATAAAGCGTAAACGATAGGAAAAATGAAGGCGTACGGTATAGACGATAAATAGAGGCATTGATTATATAATTTTATAACATCTTAAGCAATAAGAGTATCGTAAACATCAAATATGTTTACTTATTTTAAGAAACATGCATTATTTTTGATCAAATTTCTTATTATTCAGTTTTTATTTGTATTTTTATATTCAAATTTAGAAGACACATGAAATCAAGAAGAACAATACCAACAGCCAAAACCCTTCCTCTGAACTGTTTTTTCATTCCACAAAGATTCAAGGAAGAAAGTAAGAGCTCGAGCTACATTAACACATCATCATATTCTTCTACACCTTCCTCCAAAAAAAGATCTTTCCTAAGTTGTTTGAACTCACGGACAATATGACTACAACTTTCTAATATGATTCAATATCCGAGTGCGGTGAGCGTGAAGTTCGTGCTTTCAGGCCTATAATGACATCTTATGAGTAAGGAAAAATGTAAGAATGTGATGAAATGCCCATTAGTAGCACGACAAATCAACGAGCTAAAGGAACAAAGAATGATAGTCATATAGAAGATAAGAGGAGAAACCTATAGATCTTCTTCAAGAGCAGAACATAGAAAGCTTTGTTTTGAAATTTGAAATATTAAGAAGAAGAGAGGATAGAATCTTACATTCTTAAGGGGAATCTTTAGAGTCTCTATGAACAACCCCAGATTCAAAGGTTGAGTAGAATAAGACATCGATAGAGTTGACATTATCAATTAGAATCTTCTTGACTTGTAACTAGGTTCGTCATTTCTTATCTTGCAGTGATAAGAGAGTCTTGTTGAGAAACTCGAATTACTTTTAGGCCAGAATCATCAAAAGTCTAAGCTTGGTAAGCAGTTTATTTTGCATTGGTTCTTGGTCTTTGTGAATGAGAACTTGATCGGATAGTCATGGACCTCCAACAATTGGCCCTTAATTTTGTCAATTGTTGGTGACACCCATTTTGTTGATTTTTTTTTGTTTATTACCTCTAGTAGAGCGTCGTATGGGTGGGGTTTTATATATATATATATATATATATATATATATATATATATATATATATATATATATCATTGTTGAATCGGTCTTTCAATATGTTCCCTCAGCTAGTTACATGTCTCGTGGGGTGATCATGACACGGGTAGAAGTGGCGATCTTTATTATCTGGTCCATAATTTTGGTTTCAAAAGGTGTAGCCACTTAATGAATGCTTCATCCATGATAATCCTTCGAATATTGACACATTACATGTTAAGCATTGTATATTCCTTTTCGAGTCGAGATCAGGTTTCTAGTTTGCTAGTCGAAGAGGAGATTACAATTCTTGTGCGTTGGCGACTTCTTCATTATCAATTTTGAGTAGCATCCTTAGGTCAATTTTATGCTTTCTCCCAAAATCTTGAATTGAACCTTGTACGCCTTTAATGGCTTATCTTATAATGATTTCTGCTTCAACATGGTGAATGAGGCCCGCATAAGAGTGGATGGTCTTCACATCAAGGATGAGTAGAAGGTCTCGGATGAAGCCCTCCAAGAAAGACTCCCCTCGAGGGTTCACCCTTGCAATATGACAAACTTCGGTGGAAAATATTCAAAAGTACTTTTTGAGAAATTTTTCTTGTTCGATGAATTCTTAAAAGATAAGACAAATCTTTGATAAATTTTACATTTGATTTAATTTGCTTTCTGAAAAGAATGCGAGCTCATTGAAGTTGTGGATAGTGCATCCCGAAAGATAGTGAAACCAAGTGTAAGTTTAACTTTTGAGATTAGTGGAAAATATTTGATAAACGGTGTATTAGAGCGCGTTATTTGAAGGTGCGTGATAGTTCAACAATTGTTAACGTGTTCATATGGGGTTGTTAGCCCTTCATAGGAGTCAATATTTGGGAGGCTGAGAAGTCTACTAGTAGGAGGTGTTGGGCTTGTCTTAGCCAAGGTGAAAACTATTAAAAGTTACAACAAGTGGAAAAAGATCTCTATCCCTCAGAGGGACCTCTTTTCAAACTAGACGTCATAGCCCATTACGGATTACAAAATCAAGAGCGGTAGCACGACATGGTTGGACCAGGTTTTCCTTTTAGTGTCGAGGGGTTACTGGTTAGTTTAGCAACACGGGATAGATAAGTGGAACTTGTAATATCGAGGAGGTTAGTGTCTTAAATTGGTGGAAGAAGGGCCCCTCGTAAGGAGGGGACCCAATACTAGTTTGCTAAAGTGGGTCATTTCATGTTGGTTGTTGACCTTGTGATAAGTATACTCCATCGGGTTGTGCGACGGAGACGTCGGAGCTCATATAAGAACTAAAGAATCTCATTCTAAGGCGCTTAGGTCGAGCACTTGGTCCTCAGGAGAGGAACTCAAGTCACCTTCGCTAGTAGGATGACTCCCTTCGAGTGGAAAGAGAGCGAAGGCTTGACGTCGCATGGCTCAAGTGATTATCTTCTTGAATCGTGGGTGTTAGAGCGGGATGCACCATTATTATAAGTATTACATATAGGGATCATTCAAATAATATTTAAAAGTCCTTCGGTGGTGTGATTAAGAAGTTTGCTCCCCACAAATGCTTATAAAAGATTTGCAGTGTAAAGTAATTATTCAATATTTTAGCATTGTAGAGATACCATAGATTTTTACATGAAAACTCAAAGGAAAAAATCACGAGCCTAACTTTAGTCAAATTCACTATAAGTTTGTGTACAAGTATAGATTCTTCTCCCATAAATGGGAAAGGGTTACAAAGTTCCTCTAGGCAGACTATTCGTACGTAGAAAGCGCTTGGTGTATAATGATCGGGAGCAATTGCTACTTAGGTACATCATTGAACAATATTGTGCTATTACGCAAGAGAGGCGTACTCTGCAATGTACATCATTAATCTAAACAATGTTTGACTACTCCACAACGTGTTTCATCGCTCTATATAGGACTTCATGGAAAATTACATCATTACTCTGCATGGTCCTACAACAATTATGAGCAAGGGGCATATGACGGCAGTTGATAGTTACTTAAGTGGTTGTAATGCCTTCAAACCCAAAATGGCTCTCAGACTCGGCTCATTCTCCCCTTCTTTCGTTTGGACCAATTCTCCATTTAGACCTCCTTCATGAAAGTAAAGCTCTGTTATAGATTATATGAGTGGCATTAAATGCATAAATATGATAGAATCGAGCAAACTCAGGCGGACAACCCAAAGTGATCCTTTGATCAATTGACGTCTTGGGGACATTTAAGTGTCTTAATTTATGTTGAAATTGAGTGATGTTAAGGCATTTGGATTTCTCGTAGTGTGTTTCAGTTGTATTAAAGCTTGTATCCAGGATTTAGAATCTGTTGACCTCAAATTAACCACCCAAATCTTCCAAAAATGGTTTAATAGCTTGATTCAGGCTTGATTTGCAGCGTGGCTTGGATCAATTTGGTGTCATTGGGTTGTAGCACATTAAGCGGTGAGTTTATTGTAAGTTGCTGAAATCAAAATCACATATCATTTTCGTTGAATTTGAATATTATTTACTCAAATATGCTTAAAGTATTCATACAGGCACCTCTAGATTCATGTTAAATAGTAAAATTTGTTGATGGCATCACTAATATATATATATATATATATATATATATATATATATATATATATATATATATATATATATATATCTTATAAATGATTTTTTTGAATTAGCTTAAAATTTATTTTTATTTAATTATACATATATACACACATGTATTTGAGTTCAATTATGCACCGATATCAAGAATTACATACCATATATGTATAATATCGACTTCAGTTCATGATTCTTCCATTTAATTTCAAATTTTGGTTTTTCAATTTGTTCGGTCAAATAAAAATTAAAATCTAACGGATTACCAAAAACCGACTATTAGGTTTTCATAACCAAAAACTGAAATGCATTTTTAAAATCGAAGTCGAACTTATCAAACTTGTTCAGTTCAGTTCTTTTTTACAATTATTTTGATCAAATACCAAACCCTTATTAAAATAAATAAATAAATAAATAAATATAACATATGTATGGTTAAAAATATTTTTAAATATGAAGCATTCTAGTTGCAATAAATATTTTAGAGTTAAAAAAAAATTTCTGAGTAATTGATAAAATAATGTCATCATAATTATTGAGTAGCAAGCAACATATCATAAAATTGTTGGGCCTTGATATTAAGAGCCTCTTCAATAATTTCTCCAATTTATGGATCAATGATATAAAATAATATATATTCATTTATTTCTGTTTTTCTTAATATGAGGTACCAAATTATTTGAGGCACTCAAGTGCTTCTTAATTGGTGGATTTCCACTAATTTTGAAAAAAAAAAATCAAATTGCTTAGCATACAAATTAATTTTGACTTATTTGTCATTAAATATACTTAATTTTTATGCTTAAAATAAAAAGGCAATAATATTTTTTTGTAAATTATTTTTTTAAAAAAATAGGTTTGAGGAAACGAAGCTATAGAATGAAGTCACATGAGAAAATATTACGTACGAGATAATGTGAGTACGGATTAAGGGTGCATTTTGGGTGTATTTTAGATGTGATCATCTAAGTACACCCAAAATATACTCAGTGGACTCCGTCAGCGGGGAGTGTGAGCTTGTTATACTTCTAAGAATTAAGAGTTTAGATGCCATGTTTCACCAATTAAATACATACATTAGAATATTGACAATTCAACTACTTGCATAAAATCACCATTGATATATTTACGCAATTGATCGCACTTTGACAAAATTTCGTCATTTGGCGGGAATCTCGTCTGATGCGCAAGAAAATGTTTAAATGTTGATGAAAAGTCATCCGAGCTCCGATTTAATGACATAGTGTGGCCAGGCTCGATGAAACGGAACCCGATGATATAAATGCGAGTCGATGAGTCGAATCGAACGGATAGTCATTAAACTACTTTTAGAAGATTTTCGATGCGATTGGAAGGTCGAATGGATGCCGACACTAGCAAGTCCATACTCGAATCGAGCGTCTCGGTGACAATCAGCAGGCCAAGATCGCTCGATTCGACATCGTTAAGGCCATCAATCTTGTCGCCCGTCTAATCCGAACCCTTTGAACCGTCCGTCAGAGATGTTACCATTAGTGCACCGAAAACCCTGCTCGTAGACTCCAGCTCTCACATGAGATGGGAGAACCAAAAGTGAGAATGCGAAGTCTTGAGGAGAAGCGACGGCTCCGCATCACGCCGACCCGCAAGTCGATCACGCGATAGCGTGGACCGTTGTTGATCGTCGTGGACGAAAAGCGCCGATTGTTGTCAGTAACCGTCAATGAGATGCCGTGATCGATGTTGTAATCTAGGCTCTTGTAGTTCTTTTCTTTCCGTCGTAGGACGAGGGATTTTTGTAAACATCGATCGATAGTGGATTTTGTAGTAAGCGGGCAATGGTTTTTATGGCTGGTTTTACGTAAACATCGATCGGCTGCTTATTCATTTTAAATGCAATGTGCGTCTTTGAATTCTTGTACGATGCTAAGACGATAATGCATTGCTTTCTATAGCCTTGATTTTTTACGAATCACTAATTTTTTAAATTAATAGTTTGAATATAATTTTTTTTAATTCATTTACATTGTTTGTGTACTATCCTCATAAAATAATAAAAAATTCATTAAAAAAATTTAAGTTATCACTAGCTAAATTTATAACTATGTTTTTGAACTTATCAAGTAAAACTTTCAGCATCACAACTGCATACATATACACTAATTCATAACAATTTTTCAACATCATCACTTTTTTATAAACAAATATAAATTAATAAAAAAATTTAAAGCCATAAATCTAATAAAAATTTAACCTTATCAATAATAATAATAACATTAATAAAAGAAAAAAATAGAGTGAAATTAAAGAAAGTTGCCAGACAAATGATAATTTACGGCACCGTTCGATGACGAACACATTTATAGACAATAATGACTATCTAGAAATGATGACGAGAAAAGTGTTATTTCTTGATTACTTTATGGCTCCCTCAATACATGTTGGAAATTCCTCTTGACTATAACTTTGTTCGATATGATCTCCGCTCGAGCCATATATGATTCAATATAACATTTCACCCAACCCATGCCGAGAACAAGATCCGTGTATTATATACGCAAAGTATAAAATCTAGTCAGTTTATACGTTAATACATAGGAATCAGATGGTACGTATATAAAGGCCCAAAGTCGATCCAATCTTCGAATAAATCTTGATCTTCAAGCCAAATTCACAGCCCTAAATACAAAAAAACATTGTTTAGAAACATATAGAAAAGTAGATTAAGAAATAATAAATAGTATAAAGCAAACTGGATTTATCTTCAAATCATTTACTTCTCACTAATTAGGGTGGTTTATTAATATTTTGTTCATATATATTGTATTAGATTCATGAGGAGATTGGTCGCTTTCAAGTTTTCTATAGTAGGTTCAACTTTGATTCAAAAATAAAAGGTTAATTGAAGAATATCATGATCATATAAATTCTATCATTATTATAAGCATAACAACTATAAGATATGACATTCTTCAAATATTGAAGTTAGTGCATGCACATATTGTAGTTAAAATATTTTATAAAATTTAAAGTTACCAAAAATCTTGATATAAAGAGATTGAGTAAAGTGTTAATATAGTCCTCAATTATTTACGTATATTGTTTTGGTACGAGTTAATAGAAGTGTCGAAATGAGTATGAGACTCTTCCTGATTGGAGGCAAAAATAGCACGATCGATAAGCACAATTTTAAAATAATTGAAGACAATTTTGGTAACTCACTTTAAATAAATTATTATGTAGAATTACGGAGACACGCGCGTGCACACACACAAAATACTAGTATATGATAATTTTTAACTAATCATCATTTTGTAGAATCAAGTCCACATGTTGAAGTGGCTGATCAAAAGCTATCTGTTGAAGCGGCCAACCAGCCTTGCCGAAGTAGTTGAGCCATAGGCCACCTGCGAAGCGGTTGAATTAAGCTCAGCGATTAGAATGACCAATTCGGCTCATTTTCATCTTCTTTGATAAGGAAACTCAAATTTACCTCAGCAAAAATAATTATTTCAAGAAGCCATCACAGCCGGACAAGACACATATCCATCTCTCATTTAAGAACGCTACCTAACCACAGGATTCGGTTCCATCACCCGAGATATCTCGGGTGGTCATCATCACAGCTCGGTTCTTACGTATTAACCGACAATATATCATGACCGACATGAGTCTCCCATCGAACACTAGGAAAGTTCACCGATATAGTATGCGATGTGCGGTAAAGTTAATTTATAGTTTTCTTCACTTATCTTTAAAAAAGGAAAAACCTCGATAGAGATGATGGCCCTCATTTCTCAAATCCTAGCTCCCTTCTCATTTTTCAAACCCTAACCTCCCTCCTTTGAGGGATCAAACACCATCTACAGACGGTTCTCCTTCGTCTCTCCCACTCTTTTCCAATTATACTTCGCATGTCGTAAAAATTTTCACCGAGTTGTACGAAACTCAAAGGATATTATAAGACCCTACGTCCTAAAAAGCTTCAAAAACACGCGCACACACATACATAGCGATTTCACAATAGTGTATTTTCGCAATCAACGTGTTTATATAAATTGCATGTAGATTGCGAAAAATAAATTCTCTTAAAGTATGTCTATGCCCTTTCTTTCACTATGTCTCCTTAACTGCACTAAAGCCTCAAATAAAGCTTGCAGCCTTATATAAATGCTATCCAAAGTAGTTTTATGGATTTATAATCACATGGGAGATATTAAGCAGTGGGTTAGGTCCTTCCACTAGGACATTAATGATGAATCGGCTATTAATTAATATAAAAAGCAAAGTCAGCTTATTTTATGATTATGGATAAATTACTATATTAAATTCTTGTTTAAATGTGTTTTTATTATTCTTAGACAGAAGACTTTATTAATGGGGACAAAAATTATTTATTGTTTTCATTAAGAAAAAAGTTATAATAGTTTGAAAATATTATCAATCCATACACAATAGAATTGATTTTCCTATATATAATTTAATTTTTTTCATTTAATTATTGATATAATGTGTTGTGGGACCAATATTCAACCATCTATCAAAGCCATTTTTGAAGATATTAGTAGGAAATATCATAAAAATTAACCCAAATTTAATGTTTGGTTTGGGAAAATTTATTGTATCGAGTGCGATGTAGTTTTATTAGGACTCTAATTAAGGTATGCCGCGTATCACAGTAGATACGATCGTATAGTAAATTGGGGGTATGTCTTTCACATTAATGATTACGATTGAAATCTTGATACCTTCTTGTCAAGGACTTGTCCATTCATTTCTCTTAATTTAGAGAGAGTGTGTGTGTAAATAGATTTCGTATGATATTTTCTTGTCTTTCTCTCTACTTAAATGTCATATAGAATGCTTTTTGTTCATTCTAATAGGAGTAGTTGATGCTTAGACATCTTTCAAGAGGTCAAGCATTCTCGTATATATATGTGATGTATGTATGTGAATTTGTATTTAATGGCTAAATAAATGAGGGTCACTTTTGAGATTATTTTTACTTTTCATTTCTATTTTTTATAATTTTACTTTTTTAGCTTGCTTTAAAACCAAACATATTTGACATGTTCTATTAAGATATGACTATTTTGACATCTAATATATATATATATATATATATATATATATATATATATATATATATATATATATATATATATATAGAGTGTTTTAAAAAATATGTTACTTTGTTTTTTATATGTGCGTATGTGAAGTAGTTTAGGATCCTTTTTTATTTTTGTTTAATTTTCATTTAACATAAAATAAATATATATTTAGTAAAAATAAAAAATAAAAAATAAAAAATATAGTTGATATTTATATGATTTTTATTTTTAACAATAAAAAATATGTTTGAATTTAACACTTAATAAAAAAAAGAAACAGAAATGAAGAAAATTGATCTCACAAAAAAGTCCTCATTAAAATTATAAATCTCAATTAAGAATAGTCCCAACTCCCAAAATAAATACTTGGGAGCAAAATATGGAAGTGATGAAAAAGATGTGATGCCCTACTTCACTTCCTTTTGTTCAAAAGAAAGCAGAATCAATCATCTGCTCGCCGCCGTATTAATATATGAAGTTATGTTTTTCTTTCTGCTTTAATAGGAGCATTACGAAATATTTGGAGCATTTTAAATGTAATTCGGCGAGACCCGTTCACCCATTTGTTTTGAATGAGGTTGTTGATCGACCTTTGATGGTCTTTAGGATTAGCAAAACTTGCTTGATTAACTTGACTTCGCCAATTGATTGTTCCGGTTCGAATGTCGTAGTTCATCCCCTAAATGAGGAGTTTTTGTCGATGTAATGAGAATAGCTATAAGATGAATATTGAATCCTTTATATTATGATAAATAGCTAGATTTCGATTGAAATAAGCCTTTTGGGATGTTCGCATGTATGTTATTGTCGGTTTATAAGCAACTAACAGAAATCTTAGATGTGTACGAATTTGTGCTTAATATCGTGCAACAGGTTGGGTTACGGCATTAGGCATATGATGCATATGGTCGGCTTGATTAGCTTTGTCCTTGGTTCGGGTGGTCTACACGGTGCCTCCAGCCTCGACAAAAGTTGCATGCAGTTAAATAAGTGGATCTGTTAGTCTCAAAGGGGAGAAAATATTACATCGAGACTCACTTCGTAGAACTAAGTGCGAGTCCCGATGAAATCACGCCATATGGCGTGTGACAAAAAAAAAATTTTTTGCCCGGTAACACGGGAATATTCCCCCGTGTTATTCCCATTATTCAAGTGTTATTGTGTTATTCAGATGTTATTATGTGTTATTTAAGTGTTATGTTCGAGAATATTATGATTATTTATAATATCTGACATCATGTATGCGTGCACTGCGTGCGTAGAATAACACGGGGGAATTTTCCGTATTCAAACATTTTTTTTGTGCGCGCGCGTGACATGATTTCGTGGACAACGCAAAGCCCATGCGTGCGAATACGATATGTATTTTTGCCATTTAAATAAGGATTTAATAGCATATGCCATGGTCGTTGATTCTGCTGTGAGACCGTGTTGGTCGTTCCGGATATAAAGCGATCCCAAATAAATTTAAAGGTTATTACGCGTAGTATAATGATTGAGAGTATAGTTTCGCACAAGGAGAGAACTGCTGAGTGGAATCAAACTTATATAAAATCAAAATTAAAATGCATAATTGAAGGGGCATTGAAAAATGATTGGAATGCAATAAATAACACATATAATTTACTTGCACATGTGGCTCCTCTTAATGGAATATAATTTAAAATCAGAGAAGAATACGATGTGGAATACTATAGTTCAGTCATTATGCTCACTCTATTTGCAGATCCTCTATGGTCTTGTATGGTAAGAGTTCTTTACTTATTGAAATTTATAAATTTTATTTTTATCGATGTGTGTCAGAAAATTAGCAACAGTAAATAAGTGATTATCGTCTTGGTATTGTATGAAATTCAATGCCGTTAAAATAAAACATTAAAATAAAATAATTTTTAGTGAAAAAACTAATGAGAAAAATTATAAGGTCGGCCGTAAAAAGTTTCATGATAAAAAAATTATATGTGAGGAAATAGTAACAAGGTTACCCAAATTACAACGTCGACGTGTTGACGAATTTGTTGCTAAGGAATGGACGACGAGATGATAACGTTGGCGGCGTCCGGTCGATGTGATCGACGGTGGTTAGCCGGTGATCAGCCAGTCGGCGATAGTAGTGGCGTCGGTAATGATCCATGAAAAAAAGTACATATTTTAGTGTTCATTTCATGTCTATGCATATTTTTAAATATATTACCTTTATAAAGGAAGATATTTTGCGTAATTTTGTTTCAGTATAAAAATATGATTTTAGAGAAGATGAAGCTGTATACGATTTTAGTAAAATGAGCAAGAAAAACAATTCTAACTTGGCACGTATCGATATGTGTTTCCCATGCTCGATATCTTCCATTTCTCACGTGTTTTGGATGAAATTATACTTTTTGAGAAATGTTGTTTTTATGTCTATCTTGTAGGTAAAGATGTTGAGCCTTGACGCAAGCTGAAATGCGTAACAGGTGAAACGGGCCAGCAGGCAAAATGGTGGAGGCACGCCTAGGCCCCGTGTGACGAAAACGGCACCTGGCGCGAGAATCAAGGCTTATGCGCGGATTCATCCGAGAAACGGTTATGTGACGGATTTTTGACGACTTTGGGAGTTATTTTGACGGTGTTAAATAGTTTATATGTCTTCGAACGCCGTGTGTAATATATGACATGTGATACGGTGTATACGGACACATTGGAACGGTTTTAATCGCGAAAGAGGTGCGATCAAAAGTGAAGAAGTGCGAAGACTTGGTCCGCCGGGTACGGCGCCTAGGCGCCAAATTCGGCGCTGAAGATTCGTTGAACGTGGACGCATTTGAAGATGTGCGTAGAAGCTGACCATAGGCTTATAAATAGAGTCCACTCCTTAGAGAAAATGCGCACCCTATAGTACATTTCTTCCCCGTTAGTCATTTTAGTCATTTTAAGTGTTCGTGAGATGTAGATTTACATGTCTTTGTAGGAGAGATTGGTGAGGATTTTGGGAATGTTATTATAAGGGATGTCTGGTGGCGCATGGATCGGTGGGAAAGCTTTTTGGTGGAGAATTTATTGCTGCTTTCAGAGGAAAAAGCTAAGTATTGTGTTCTTCATTTCTTTGTATTTGTTGTAAACACTTTCTAGTGGATTTTTCTTTGTTTTAAACCAAGTTTTTTGTAAGTGAATTATCGTATTACGTAAGTGATTCCTTTCTTTTCTTTCTTTTAATATGAAGTAGTGGCATGCGTAGGAAAATCATTTTTATGATAGAATTAACTATTAAATGTTTCTAGGTGACGAATAGTTGCATAAATATAATATAATACTAATGAAATAAGTTTAAACGCCCAGCAGCTTAATTTATTACGTAATTACATCGATGCTTTTACTTCTTATGTCATTAATTTCATTACTTTTATTTTGTAATAAAGGCAGGTACGTGTTTAGGAATTAAGATTTGCTTAGATATTCTCTTATTAAATTATGGTGATAGTATTCGTCACAGGATGTTACATTCTTATAAATTGATCGTTGTATTGTTAAAATCATTGAAAAATTAAGACACAGAGGAGATGAATTCTTCGTAGTAGATATCACGTGAATCGCTTTGGTGATGAGGAAGGTGTACAATGCTTGAGTTATTGAGTGAAGTCACGAATAAATAGGGGTATTATTTGTGGGCGCGAATTGATTAGTTTTTTAGAGTGATAAGAGGCCCAAATTCTAATAATTTGATCTATAGAAAGGGAACGGGTCAGGTAGGGCCGACCATAGCCGCCCCTTAGACTCGTAGTGTGGCTAGATTAACTGAATTCTCTTAATAAACGTCACCGAACTGTCATAAAATTGGCCGTGTTAACTGTCTCGCAGGCCGAAGGGTAAATAACGTAAATACTTGACCTTCTTCACATTAATTACAACGTATGTTTCTTACCACATTATCGCATGTAATTGCGAAAGATAATTTTTAATATCTTGAATTTCTCCAGAGCAATTTATCCATAAGTTATCTTTTTATTTAAGAATTTAATTTAGGATTAGTTATTAGAAAACTCATTTTAATCGACATTCCAAATTTAAGAGCACTATAGAAATATTTGGAATTAGCACAAAGGATTTCTTACCTCGCCTGCGTAGGATCGTCTTTGGGGTTATAAAAGAAAACCCTATATTACTTGAAACGACACTATCTTTACGTAGATGCGCAATGTAACATATTTTCTAAAATTTTACAAAATTTTGATTTTATACATACGGCGGCTATTTATAAATTGGGTCGAGTTTTTTTGCGATCTTTTGGAAGCGAATATTCTTGCGTTATTGCGGGTCGGGTCAGGTAACGGTGATGTGTGGTAGTTAATAGCGGTCGAGTGGCCGACGGCGACAAGAGTGGTGCTAGACTTCTCCTTCCCCAACCTAGATTGCGCGAGTCTCACGACTCCGGGTTACTTAAATGAGAGGGTGGGCTCTCGTAGGTGCGAATTGATGCGAGAATATGAAATGCTTTGATCATAAGTTGCAGAAGCTTCCCTTGATTAGATGCATTTGATGGATATCTGCGAGAGTGCATTAATGATGTCGGAATTGAGCGATTTGAGGCTGCCGTGATTTGTATCTTGTCGAAGACAGCTCGAATTTGAGCACGAAGCTCGTAGAACGATATTCATTTATTTCCCGACGCAAAAACTTCTAAACTTAGTTTAATGATTGATCGGAAACTTTATTTGTTTGTATTAAACCGATTTTAGGATCGTCGACTCCGCCTCATCGGCCAAGTCAACGACTATATGTTCTTTGAAACCGAATCTGCATATGACTCTTTATTAAAATTTAAATATTTTTTCTTTCGAAAAAGATTATGCGAGATTTGGAGTCACGCGAGATCGTGTCGGATGATGGAGATTTGTTAGGCATATTTCTAGCGTTTTGAACAATCTAATTTCGTCATATGAAAATATTAAAATACGAAACACTTTATATTTTTTTCTTTTATATATATATAGATATATATATGCGTGTGTTTTGTGTTATTAATGATTATATAAACCCTCATATATTGAAAGTTGTTGATCTTAGCTTATCAGTGACTGTTTTTGCCACTATCTGGCGCCTGAAAGAATAGGAATTGGGAAGGTGAGCAAGCTAAGGAATAGTTAGCAATTGAACATTTATACCACATAATTATTGTAATGCAGGAACATAACCGTCAAATTGGGAAGGCAGTCCGAGGCCAGCAAAAGTAATATGAAATAAAATTATATATATAGGGAATATGAAGGATTTTCAACTTATTTATTTATTTATTATTATTATTTAAAATGAGGGAGATCAGAAGAGTAAAAAGCTAAAAGCCGAGAAATAACATAGTGAATGCGATTTTTATAATAAAATTCTTTTAATTTTAAATGGTCGGCGTGAATGCGATATAGCCAACGAATCTCGGCGAATATTTTTATCGAAACGTTTCAAATATTAATAAAAAAACATCAAGGCTAAATTCATATAGTCAGGCCCAATAAGTTAGGTAAACAGCTTAATGATATAAAAGCCCAAAATCAATCAGTGAATCGAGTTAATAAATCATTTTAAAGAAGATTTTCGGGCACGCTTTGGAAGGTCGAAATCTGAAGCCATTTGTAATTTTATACTCGAATCGAGCGTCTCGGCAGGCAGATCATTGAGCCTAATATCACTAAATTGAGATATCGTTGAGGCACGTCGAATGCCTCTTAGCGTTGTACGATTAATGAAAGTCATCGTCGTTCGTCGAAATGGTAAAGTCAAAATTGCGCACAAATCTTTATAAATAGAGCAATAACCTCACGTAAAGATGTGAAGCACAGAAAATCTGAGCATGGAGGTAAGTAGGCTCGGCACCACACTTCACCTCCTTGAACCTCATTATGTACCTCTTGATGCGTGACCAATTGTCCTGCGTAAGTCGACAGCAGGCAAAATTAAATGCCGACCTCTGATGAATACATGACTTTCGTAGATTACTATGGCTATTATCCAATCCCCTTGTAATCATGGTGTCAAACGTTGTAATACGCTTGTCTCAGATTCTGCCTTTCAAAAGTTTGTGGGATAAAGAGATTTACATGCTTGTGTCCGATAGTGATTTTACATAGTAGCGAAATGCAGTGGTTTTTAAACTGGGAGTTTTACGCGTAAAAAACACTTACCGTCATCCTTCGCTTGTTGTCTTTCATCTGTATGTATCTTGAATTTTTATTTATGACGCTAAGGCAAATAAATGCATCTGCTACTACGCATGAATTTTTAAACGTCTTCAACTCTTAGAACAAGCTTATTTAAAATTAAAATAAATCTTTTATAGTTTTATGACACTAAAGTATTAAAAATGTAAATATGAGGCATCTAATGAATAAATACATAAAAGTTCTGGGGTGTATCTGTAAATTTTCCTAAATATTACACCCTCACCCGATCACGGTGCGAGCGCGCGACCTAAATTTCCCGACCTCTCCGTCGTCGCAAACTTTCATTCTTCCTTCCCTCCAAAACCCTAAAACTAATTTCCCTCGCTCTCATCGAATTCAAATCCAAAAAATAGAAAAGATTCCAAATTTGAGCCAACAATTGATTCTATCACAAGCGTTGTCGCTTTTTCTGGCATAAATCCCTATTTCGCCCCCTTCCTTAATCCATTTTGTTGACTCTAGTCTCTCTCCCACTCCTCCTTATACTCCCGAATCATCTCAAATCATTGCACTAAGCTCCGCCCGAAGCCCTCACACCGACCTCTTGCTTCTTATCACACTCCATCATGCCGGCGAAGAGAACCCTTTTACCCGCTGCAGAGGGCCGAGCTCTCTGCGGTGAGATCCATGTGATCATCGGCCGATGTTTGCTGGAAAGACGACGGCTTTGCTCCGCCGTATTCAGAGTGCGATCGATGGTGGAAGGTTAAGATCTATTCACTTTTCTGGCTGTGTTAATTTCGGCTTGTATCTAATTCGATTCGTCAACCCTTATCGCCCCGCAGATGTCAAAAAATTATTTTAAATTCATTAATCGCAATTTATTTTACTGATTAGCTATTCGTGCTATTGCTGTTGAAACTTTGTTAGGATGAATACTCGTGCTTTATAGTAAAAATTAATAACATGTTTAAAATGCAAAAATTATCTTAAAAAAAATTGTAAAAGTTACAACTTTTAAATATTTTTAAATCTCATATGAATCAAGAATTTGAATTTCAAAAAAAACATTGAATAATTGGTTATTATTTCAATGAACATGTATGTATGTATGTATGTATGGAAATGAAGTAACTTTTCCAAGTTAAAATATATTTCTTTTAGTTTTAAAATAAGTGGGAAATAAAAAAGACTGGAGCCCGTTCCGTGAGAGAACACCCATTTTTGTGTGGGGGGCGTTTTGAAAACGCGCGGGGCATTGTTTGGGTAGCGTGTTTGTGTTTATCTTTCGAAAAGTTGAAAGAAGTCTTTTATTGTATACAGATTAAAAAAATAAAAAATTATAGTAGTCGCTGCGTACGCTTATCGTGAAATTATTTTAATCGAAGCTTATCAGACCCACAATCAAAACAAGATAGAAATTAAGAGAAAAAATTAAAAATATGTAAATGCCTGTTTTTTAATTTTTATTTATTTGCATATCTAATACCTTGACTTCAGTTTTCATATATATATATATATATATATATATATATATATATATATATATATATATATGCCACTTATGCATAAAATGTGTACTTTTCTTTTTAAAAATGTAAATAATGATATTTTTGATGTGATATAAAAAAATTTGATGGTGTAAATGTGAAATGTTGGTCCAGTGTTAGATATGTAATAAAAAGTATCTTATATATTTACATATCTAACACTTAACGCTTTGCCTTTTATATTTATGCAATCGAAATTTCTAAATGATTAGATACACTTTTTTATCCATATACAAGATGGTATTTATGTAAAAATTGAAGATTAAGGGTCTGTTTGGGGCAGCTGCAGTTTATCCAACTTAGAGTCTGTTTAGTTTATGCATTATGTTTCACACTACTGTATAGCTAACATTGCTGCTTCTCACAAGCAATTGTGAAGCTGGCGTCATCTGTTTGGTTATGTTGTGGGAAAACATATACTGGGGTAGTTTTTGTAAAAATAGCATTGCCCAGTATGCTGTTAAAACATTTGAAATTTATGTTTGTAATAATTTTGAGTACGATAAACGATGTTCTTCGAATCTTCGATTCTTTGCAGTTGAAAATCAATACCCTAACTAGAATATCACACAAAGCCACTAAAATGCAAGTAAATATTCTGAACAAAAATATTCACACGCCATCATTGGCAACTCCACTAGCTTCTGAGGCCCCTCTCTTTCTCTCACATCTATTCAATTTCCTGATTCCTCGCTATTTCGGTTATTTATTTCTTCTTCGTCTGGGTAACTGATGTAATAATCAATTTTGAGAAATCAGGTAAAATTTTTTGGCAATCTAAAATATATCTTAAATTTCTAATTTCTTAGATTTTAATCGGAATAATTTTATAAAACTATACATGTTAAAACGAGAAATTTTATATATAATACTATATAAATTATGAATGAATTAAAGATATAAAAATCATAAGTCACAAGTTAATTATACCTCATTTATCCTCTCTAATTTCGGTTACTGTACCTTCTGGCTTACCTGCAATATAAGCATCGAAAGGGCTTCAGAATCTTCGAAGTCCTCTTTTCTCCTCTTGGTTTTGGTCGCACACCCTCCTTCCCTGTCCCGGTTTCTCCCTCACGCGGCTACAGCAGCTGGACAGTGAAGGATTCCGCGAGCCTTCACTGTAGCATGGGTATTTCGGAGCTCTGCACTTACCGCAATAGTCGTTTTTCCCAGGTACATGAGTTTCGGAGGTCTGCATATGCTGCGATGACCTAAACTCAAGCGAGGCGGTGGAGAGACTAGCGGTGGAGAGACGAGAGGAAGGGAATGGGGAGACGACGATCTTCACTCGATGGGCTTCTGACGCTTTAGATCGCGAGACGAGAGGAGTCGAGCCGCGGCGGCGGCGAGAGCGGAAACATCGCGATCCAGGAAGCGGGCCGCGGGGTAGAAGGAGGCTGCCGGCTATTTCGCTAGATTCGCGGCCGGTCGCCGCGGACATCGAAACAACGCGAAGCGAGCTCGCGGATTCGCGCACTGTGCCGTGCGCACCGAAAAGTCGGTTCCGAACAGACCCTTATTCGAATAGTGACGATCAGCAAGTCGATTCGGATAAGTAGAGTTTGCTTGTTTGGTTTGAACATTTGAAAAACAGTTGATTTGCAGCTGTTCTGGATAATTGACGTTTCTGCCATACATTTTAATTTAATTTAGTAATTTTATATAAAATTTAGTCATCCCTAATTAATCTATTCAATTATAGTTCAATAAATTAATTTAATTAACATATGATACTTTATCAATTAAATATTAATTATTATTTATTAAGTTAATTTAAATAAATTATATATGAAAAATAAATAAATAAATATTGTCAAATAATTAATATTATAATTAATAAATAAATAAATTTCATGGTTAATTGATCGCAGCCATCATCGCAGGAGCCATCTTTGCGGGAGCCATCATCGCGGGAGTTTGCGAGAGCGGGAGTTTGCGAGTGCGGGAGCCATCGCCGAGGGAGCTGGGATCCATCTTCGCGGGAGTTCGCGGGAGCGGGAGCTATCGTCGCAGGAGCAGGAAGCCATCTTCGCGGGAGCCATCATCTTCGTGGTGTTTCTGCGCGGAAGCTGGGAAGACAGGGAAGACGACGAGGGGATCACAGCGTAGAGGGTACCGGGGTAATTAGACGAAAAAACGCGAATTAAGACGCCGACCCCGTGACTCCTCTTGCATTCGGCTTTCAGTACAAAATAAAAACGGAGTTTTTAAATAAGTTACCCATAAGTGCAATCCAAACAGTACGACGGCGTTTTTGAAAACGCCGCCGCACTTTTAAGCTGCCCCAAACGGGCCCTAAGCATAAATGTAAGTATATGTATGTAAATCTTCCAATTAATCATAATCCACAGCTTTTGGCCTTCGTCTAATCCGATTAAAATCATCAGTTAACATGAGAGACTTTAGGGCCTTTTTTTTTGTGCATGAATTATTTCCGAATCGGTTCTTAAGAAATGAACAATATGTAGAATGCTTAATAGACACATTGATATGAATGTCGGTTTTGATCATTATCGTTAGGGTTGTTAATGTTTGGATCTTAATTTAATCGAATGGGGGCTTAAAAGCTAATAATATGTTGATTTGCTCTCGTATTTGGTTCATTAGGTAGGTTGATTTTTAGTCATTTTTTGAGTTGAACATAAATAAATTTTTTTAGCTCGATTAACACAAGAGCGAAACATGAATATTATGTTTTTTTTCTGTCGTGTTTGGTTAGTTTTTGCTTGAATTAATTAAATAATTATATAATTGATTATTATCATAGCAATCTTAGATTAAGTTATCATATTATAATTGATTATTATCATAATATTATGTGTGATTTATTATCGTTTAGATAATAAATGATGTCCCTACAAGAGGGCAAAATATTACGTCCAGATTACGCACGTAGAGGTACCTGCGGAGCCCAATTCACGGGAGACACGTGGAATCCCGCAATAACGTGCAATAACACGAAGAAATATTCCTCGTGTTACTTCGCTGTTAGTGGTGTTCTGGGCGGAATAAATCGGGGAATAATGCGGAATAACACGGAGAGTATTCTTCGTGTTATTCCGCGTTATTGTGGTAGTATTGTAACACTACCACAATAACACATTAATACTACGCGGAATAATACGAGAATAACGCGGAATAACACAGGTGAATATTCCCGGTATTACAATACTACCGCAATAACACATGAATAACGCGAAATAACACGGAGAAATATTCCACGTATTATTCCGCCTAAAACACCGCTAACCGCGGAGGAACAAGAGGAATATTTCTTCATGTTATTCCCATATTCTTGCGCGTTATTGCGGGATTCCACGTGTCTACCGTGGATTGGCTCTGCACGTACCTCTACGTGCGTAGTCCGGATGTAATATTTTTTCCTGCAAGAGAGGCTTCTTGAGAAGAAGAATTATAGAATATAATATGACAATAAAGAAAAAAGAGGTGCAATTTAGATTAAATATTAATAAAAGAAGGCTTATATTTTACATGTGCTCATTTCTAATTAATCATCCTCCTTATGAATGAAATGCTATAGAACAAAGTGAATCTTTAGACTATGGATATAAGTTAGTATGCTTTGTATAAATAGAAGATTCACTTAGTTATTCATTCATAATATGGTAATATGTTGAGTGGGTTATCATCATTATATTTTGAGTATAGGATGTAAAATCTAACTTATATATTTGGAATACTCTTTGAAAGCTCATTAAGTGAGGATATATTTAAATTTGCTATAACCTTTAATATGTGTGCTTCTTAACTATTTAAGAAAGTGTGTGTTTGGGTATTTAAGTGCATGAATTTATGGTAGTGAACACTCCTCTCAAGTCTTGTTTGACTTTTCTATTTTGTTCCTCTTTTTATTAGGTATCATCCTAGAAGTCTTATCTTTTGCTTGAACTTAGTCATTCATGAAGGATATCTACTTTGAATCAATAGATGAAATGAATTGATTTTTTCATCAATGCAGAACTTAGTCACCGATGGGGCTGTCAAATCAGCTCGTTGTTCGCGAACAGCTCGTATTCGGCTTATTAAGAAGCCCGTGTTTGGCTCGTTCTCTAAGTTAACAAGCCTTAACGAGCCGAACATGAACAAAGATTTGTTCGTTCGTGTTCGGCTCATTTTGACTCGAAATAATATTCCTCAATTATATATATATATATATATATTATTGAGTAGTATTTTTAAAAAATTTAAAAGATTTATAATCAATTAAAGTTATTAATTAAGTAAATATACTAAAAAGTATTAAATTAGATTTAAATGATGTTTTAAAATGAATTATAATTCCTAAATCTTGCCTCAATCTTTAACATCTTATGGTTACATGATTATGATTGTCAAAGCGATTTCTTTGTTCGTGAACGGCTCGTGTTCGACTCGTTAAGCGAAACGAGTCGAACACGAACTACACTTTTTGGGCTCGAAATATAAACGAGCCGAACATGAGCTGAGCCTTGGCTCGCTCGTGTTCGGCTCGTTTACACCCTTAGTCACCGAGGAGGGATTGAGATTCTTGGGATTAATTTTTCAAAGTGCATGAGAGTTACGGGTTAACACTAGAGTTTTAGTGAGTGAGCTCCAAAAAAAGATGATTCATAATCAAACAAGAAAAAAAAATAAAAAGAAATAATTTTTTTAAGTAGTAATTTTGTCGTGAAGAGGCATATATATATATATATATATATATATATATATATATATATATATATATATATATATATATGCATATGCATGTAGGTGTGTGTGTGTGTGTGTGTGTGTGTGTGTGTGTGTGTGTGTGTGTGTGTGTGTGTGTGTGTGTGTGTGTATATAGAGAGAGAGAGAGAGAGAGAGAGAGAGAGAGAGAGTATTAAGGGATAAAATGAGTTTGAATTGTTTCACTTACTAGATACTTTTGCTCTCTTGTAGGAGATAGATTGGCAAACTTTCATTGAGTTCGAATTGTTAACTTACTAGCTACTTGTGCGTTTGAGACAGTTTATCCGCTGCAGCGGCGTTTTGAAAACACCGTTTCACCGTTTGAAAACTGCGTATGAGCAACTTATCTGAAAACACAGTTGATTTTTTACAATAAATGTGAAACGCGGGTCGATCCCCGCGGTCTTCATTCTCAGATAAGCGGCTTATCTGGATAAGCATAAGCTGCCCCAAACACACACTTAATCTTTAACTAAGATTATTTTGATATCATTAAGTTAATTTACCCATTTTACACTTATTCAAGTGCTTTTCTTTTATAAATAATTTTCTCCAAAGTTGCCATCAACACTCATCTAAGTTTGAAGATGACTTTAAACTTGCACACACATGCTAAGATCTTCTTTAATTTGTTATGTTGCTTCAATGAAATTTATTAATCTTATCTAAGAGGACCGAGTTATCCGAGTTGCTTTTGAAAACAAGGCGAGTTCCTTAAATGTGACTAAAGAAGGGTGAGTTCCAGATATGATGTAAATTTATAGTGCTTCTTGCTTTAAATACTATCTTTTCTTCGTAGTTATCATGATTTTATAGTTGTGGAAGGAGTTGGTTGATATTTTAAAAGTTACAAGAGTTTATTACGCACTAAGAGCAAACAAAGTTACTGGATTGGCAAACCAAGTTGCTAGATTGACATTATTATGCCATGCTTGTTGTGTGTTTGGCATAAATATGTCAGGACAAGGTGTAGCTACATTAGTCTGCAGCATAGTTACACCAAGCACGAGTGTAGCTATGCTATCGACAGTCGAAGGCTGATTTTGATAGCTTGTTCAATGACAATTTTGATAAGAGCTATATAATGAGATGCCTTGGGTCACCTTATAGAAGCTTGACAATACTTTGGAGGCTTCTTTCGAGGGGGGGGGGGGGGGGCTTGTTTTACTGCACCAATTCATTAGAAATTATTGTGTCCGGAGTCTGGACAACGGACGCGATGCACTGATCACGTGAGATTTTTTTTTTCTCCCTGATGATTTGTGTATCGCGTCGGTTGTCCGGATACAGTTCTACGTCCGGACTCCCACTTAGATAGGGCCACTTTATGTAAATTTGAAAACCCCATTGCCCTTGAAATATTGATGAATTTTTGTTAAAATTTTCAAGTCATGCATGTCATAAACATTTACACTCATAACGGCTAGTTTTCATGGGTATAGGTTAACTTAGGCTTTCCCTAGGGCTCACATGCTACTGTTTGGTCATGCATTTTTTATATGATTGACATTAGAAGTAATTAAGATCATTTGATCTCCAAGCAGTCCATCAAAATTTTCTAACTCTTCCAAGTAGAATAGGTTTGGAATTATATGTGGTCAATTCTTGCACTACATATTTAGGGTTGTAATTTAGCTCGAAGATCGTTAATTGTTCGAAATTGATTATAATATTTATTCAAATCGAGATTTGATCGAAATAAACGAGCCGGGCAATAAGCTTAAACTTTAGATCAATTTTTTTTAAGCAGGATCGACCCGAATTGGTTGGAATTATTATTATTATTATTATTTTATAAAAATTATATATATTGATGAATAAGATTAGATATAACGAGTTACGAGCTGATTTCAAGCAGAAACAGATCCAAGTAGCTCAATTTGAGCCAGCTTATTTCAATTCCGAGCACATTCAAGCTGCAAACGATCCAAATTACTCAAATTTGAGTCAACCCATTTCGATTTCGAGCCGGATCGAGCTCAATTGAATTTCTAGTCGAGTTGGCTTGGAATCAAAGACAACGACCCACCAGCCAATTTCGATTCGAACTCAATTCATTCGATCCGATTTTGTGCTGGCCTCAACAAGGCTCGAAATCGGCCCATTAACAACCCTATACATATCCGAGCTTAGCTATATAATGAGCACATAGTCTTATACTCTAGTGAGTCAACTTAGGTATTAAGGTGTTCATGTCTCCACCATGAAAAATTATTCCGTCCGGACGACGGTTGTGATACAGCCGACGACTGTGATCTTTGACCTCGGTTGTATCACAGCCATCATCCGGACGCAGCTCTGCGTCCTAACTCCGGACGGAATAATTTTTCCTCTACCACATAGGCGTCTTTTTCTTGCTATCCTCATATCAAACTATGGCCTCTTTGATAACATAAATTGTCACATTTATTAAATCTAAATTATTTAAACTTTATTGTCCATCCTTATTAAGTTAAAATAATAATATTTTTATTTAACATGAATAATATAAGCGATATAAATATAAGAAAGTAAAATTTAGATGTTAGATATCAAAATGCATAGTAATTTAAAGGTATAATAATAAATATAAATACCTCTATTTTAAGTAGGAATGATTCTCAACATACATGCCGCTCAATTCTTATGTATTTAGAGTTGTAAACAAGCGGACTTAGGCATGGCTCGCACGTGTTTGACTTGTTCGAAATTATTCGTGTTTGAAATCGGATCCTGTTCGAAATTGGCTCTTGAACAGTCTGTTCTTGTTCGGCTTGATTTAAATATTCTTGTTCGAGTTCTGGTCGAAATTGACTCATTAAAATTAATTGAAAAAAATAATTATCTCTGTACAGTAGAATACACAAAACCACATGTACACATAAACTATTATAATTTAAACTTAGATATAATTATATATAATATATTTTTATCTAAATAATATGTTTAATATCTCATGAGACGAACAATCACTTTATTTAGAGCTAAAATGAGTCGAACACGAATGAACAAAGGGTTGTTCGTGTTCGACACGTTTATAGTTAAAACTTAAAAGGAAAAAATTGTTCGTGTTTGACTCTTAAAGAACGAGCTGAACACGAGTTGTTCGCCAACAATGAATTTTTTTTTTGACAGTTCTATATGTATTTACATATCTAATACCTATACTTTTAATATCAGTACCATCTAAATAAATTGTATCACATCAAAATTATTATTATTTTAACTCATCAAAAGTGAAATTTTAACTCATTATGCATAAATAAAATGATAAGCACAAAAAAGAAATGAAGTATTAGTGCTCTTTTGGGGCGGGATTGCACCTCAGTTTCGACTATTTAACCGTATTTTGACAGTTTTTTCAAGTCGATGTTAAAATATATATTTTCGTAACGATCCTGACTAGGAGAGTTCATAGTAGGGTTGTAAAAAAAGCTCGTTGTTCGCGAATAGTTCGTGTTTGGTTCGTATGGAGTTCGTGTTCGATTCGTTCGATAAGTAAACTAGACGAGCACAAACAATTTTTTTTCGTTCACTTAGTTAAACGAACAAAACACGAACAGTGATGCGTTCGTTCATGTTCAAATCGTTCTCGTTCGAAATATAAAATAATTTAAAATAATTATATATAAAAAATTTATGATATTAAAAAAAAATTATATTTTATAAATTATAATATATAATAAATTAATAATAGTAATATATTAATATACTATATTAGTAATATACTAATATAGATACTATATATTTATATAATATAAATTATATAATTAATATAATATATTATTTATATATATTAATATTATGATTGTCAAATTAAAGCACTCGTTCGCGAACAGCTCGTGTTCGACTTCGTTCGTTAAAACGAACACGAACAATAACTTCACAAATAATTTTAAATATGGACTTATTTCAAATAAATTAAATTTAAAATGAACCGAACATGAAATACATGCTCCGTCATTCCAGTAGTTCAGAGCTTTCTGAGTATTTTTCAGCTTTAATTCTTAAATCGCCTTATTTCGTGGTTTGGTTTATCCATTCGTTTGATGCCCGGCGTCCTTACAATCTCGCAACTCTGCTCAAGTTCTTCAATCTCCATCCATGGCGGCGCTTCTCACTCTCCCCATGGCTTCCCTCTCTCTCCAGATCCGTTCCTTTCGCCCTCCTATATCCTTCTCTCGCTCCGAAGCCTTTTCAGGGACCTCCCTTTCATCACCTTCTCTCTTGGCTTCCTCGACGGCTTCCGTTCCTCCGCCAATCCATTTAGGTCAAGAAACTCAATTTATATCTCTATATCTTCCCTAATTATTCTTTACTTATTTGGCACGGTCTGCGTTTCCTTGTTCAGTGTACTGCGGCCGAGGGGACAAGAAGACGGCTAAAGGGAAGAGATTCAAGCACTCTTTTGGAAATGTAGTTCTTTATGTTCTTTGCTTATACGATGTCTCTTGGATTATTTTTTGAAGTTTGATTTTAGTTTTAATGTGTGCCTTCTGTCAGGCGAGGCCACGAAGTAAGAAGAAGGGAAGGGGGCCTCCGAGGATTCCTGTCCCGCCATCGCCTCCTAGAAAGGACCGGTTCGATGATGGAGAGAAGGTCAAGATTGTGATCGATGAGTCCCTCTTTTCTTAGCTTGTGATGGCTTGTCTGTTTCTTTGTTTAGCTTTCGATTGTGTGATTCTTATCGGGAATTTGGAGACTGCATGCTTCTAGCATTGCTGTGATTGGTATATTAATGCGTTTAATCTTTAGAGCATATAGTGTTTTCTTCTTCTGCATTTGGGTTTTCTACATTGAAAGTGTGCTTTTAAGATCCACATGACATAGAGAATAGCCGCTAGAGCTGTTAATGACCTGATTTTGAGCCGAATTGGGGTCGGTTCAAATGGATTTCTTGCGGCTTGAAATTGGCTCAAGGCTCTTTATATTCGATTTTGAGCCGAGCCAATTTGAAATTGAATCGAGCTCGATCTGGCTTGAATTCGAAACAAGTTGGCTCAAATTGAAATATTTGGGTCAGTTTTAACTCGAAAGCTGCTCGATCTAGCTCAAAATTGAAACTAAATGGCTCAAATTAAGTTATTTGGATCCATTCCTACTTGAAATTGACTCGTGACTCGTTATATTCAATTTTACTTAGCATTTGATATATATACATTTTATCATTAAAAAATAGTAAGAGCCGATCTCGAGTCAATTCGAGTCGATCCATGTATTGCTCGAAATTGGCTTGAAAAAAATTCGATTCAAATTTTTGTCACATAGCTCGACTCATTTATTTCGATCTGATCTCCATCCAAACCAAAATTTGAATCAATTTTCGAGCAATTAACGATCTTTAAGCTAAATTCACAGCCCTACTAGCCGCACATCAAAAGTGAAACAAAATTTGAGTTTCTAATATATCGGTGGGGATTCTTGTCTAATAACATAAGTGTTTGACATATCATACAAATCTTAGTTTGTTGTATTAATAGTGGCATTTTTCCACTGGCTTAGGCTTTTGTGTTAATAGTTCTCCATTTACTAATATATAGTGCTAAACTTGGGCCACCAGTTACATTAATTTGGCTTCGATGACTACTATTTATAATTCTTGTTGTTGATCTGTTCTATTTTTGGTTTTGAATTGCTCAACTTGGAATCTAACCTGGTAATATTGCTTAAACAAGCCATGACTAATGCTTGGCTTTTCTATATTTGGATGATATTGTTTAGGATGGTACAAGATGGATGGCATAAAAACTATTTCTGATATTTGGTGAAATATTTTTAGAACAAAACTTCTTTTGTTGTTTGGTCACTCAATTGCCCTCTTGGAATCTGCTAAACTTTGAGCTTTGGCCCTATGGCTATTATTGAAGTATCTATTGTGCCGCAGGGTGCCAAAATCCTCAATAGATTATTCAATTATGTTAGTTCTCATTATCAAGATCATCAAGCAATCTTTGTTATTTGGTGCCAATATTATTATTTCTTATGCATTTGTTATTATTATTTTTTTCCTCCTGAATAATTCACTTATAAGTAAGCTTATATGAAAGACATTTTCAATCATAAGAACTGAAAAACTCGGATGAAATTTAGACAAGTTTAGCTCTCATACAAATATATTTGTTTGTTCTACGATTGAGGCAACATGATAGAGTTGTGGTAAGTAGAAATCTTTGTTATTCTTCACATACAGATTTTAGTGTATGATACTCTATTTTTATGATAATTTGCCGAATTGAGCATACAAAATGACTATATTGCTATCTTTGTTATACTTGGACGAGGAATAATGCTATAGTATATTGATGCATTGGTTAGGAATGTCACTTTTCGTGAGCATATTGTCAGTTTTTTATTTTTTATCATCTTCTTCTTTTTTTCCTTTATCAATTTAGATACTTTTTTACGTATATTAATTTTCTTATTATTTTAGTTATGTCATGTCTGTATTTTCATTTATTTAAGTAATCTAACTATCTATTAATCCCTGAAAGCTTTTCCTCTAATTGAAATGTTTTCTCTCTTCTTTCTTTGCTTTGTATTTTTCTTAGTTTTATGAATCTGAGTGCTTAGAAAATACCTTCAAATGTAAATATAATTATATATGATAGATGAAATATGACATCCTTTTAAAATAGTAGCACATACTATATTTAAATTTTAAATAATTATTATTTCCATTGGATCTAGTTTTTTTTTTCTTCCACTTCCTTTCTTCTATAAACTTTATATTTAATTTGCCTTTATACTCTGTCTATTTTTTGCTATTTGAACTCTTGAATCCATGAAATATTGAATTAGCTGAAGGATATCTTAGAAGTTAAGACATGGAACAAAGATGTTTGGTATGGGATTGATATGATTCAAACTAATTGGTAATCAGTTATGTTTATCCTAAGTTGATTGAAATCATTTCTTGGTCTTATTCCTTCACCAGTTTATTCTCTTAATTCATTAATATTCACCTTAATTGTTCCCTGTGATTAATTCATGTGATACCATTATGAAATTTGTAAGTTATTAGCATTAGCGCATATTTAAAAAATCTTAAGAATTTTTATTGAAGTATGTTTTGATTTGCAGCCATCAAGCTTTTTAGTCTTATTACATTTTAATGGTTGTATTACACAGCAATTTGTAAAGTTTTATAATTATTATTCTTTCTATTCATCAATCCATGAACTACTAATGTTATTCTTGCATTAATATTTTTTGATTATGCATACTTTCAATTAAAAACTGTCCTACTATTGTATAGATGCTACATAAATGTTGGAATGAGATGCTCAACCAAATCTTTCTAATTTTCGTCTTGGTATTAGAGCCGTGGCATTATTTTTTGTTATATTTTTATTATAACTGCCTTTATCATTTTATTTCCCCAATCGTGTAACCTTTTTTTCTTTTTTTTTATTGTAGCCATTGTTGATATATTATCACAAATATTTATCTTATTGTACTCTTCATTCCTGCATTACTGCAAATTTGTTCTAAAATTTCTCTTTTGTCTATTTTTTTTCTATTTTCTTTGTCATAGAAAATAATAGTAATACCCATATACCGTTGGTCTTGGTTTCTTTTCGAATTTGGGGATGGAGTATAATCCATTTCAATCGGAAGTTCAATCAATTAAATCAATCCCTATCATTGAATTCACTAAAAGAACCATTGAGCCTACAAATAAAAGTATAAGACATCCACAAAACATCCATTTACACTTGGGCTTTGTTTGTGGGGGCAGTTAGCCTCCCTTCCATTCTATGGAAAGAGCACAAAGCATAAATGTTTGTTTGGCTAATGCTATTTCAATGGCATTTCCTTCCGTTCTGAATCGCGAATAGGATGCAACAGTGTAAAATGCGGTTTTTAAAAGAAATTTTCTCGGCAATGAAGTACCGTCAAACAAGCCCTTAATTTATCATTCAAAAATTGCTTTCATATTGATCAATTTCTTCTTACTAGCTTGCATGATATTTTTCTCTGGAAAATAGTCTCTGAAGGTTTAATAAAATGAATAAGAATTATGGTCTGAGAGAAGGAATAGAAGCCCTTCAAAACATTCAAATATGGGACTTTGTAATCTTACAACAATGAAAGAAATATATGCTCTGTTAGAAAGGTTTAATGCTATATGTGAGTTGATTATCACAATGATTGTTAGAATGAACATTGTTAAGGCCCTCTTATCTTTAGTTACTAACATGGATTGAAAGGTAAAGAATTCAATGCTAAAAAATCCTTTTGACATGGTGCCTTAGTGGGGGAAGTATATATGGAGGCCAAATTAGGATCCGGCTTAAATGAAGAATAAAAGTTATGTAAGCTTAAAAAATGTATTATATGAGTTGAAGTAATCTTCAAGGGTGTGGTTCAGATGGTTCACCAACGCAATAAACATTAAACATTATTTGTGAAAAATATGGTTTCGATTGGCGTCTGGACACTCTTTCTTTACGTTGACAATCTTATCATGACAACATGTAACTTAGGAGAAATGGATAATTTAAAGAAACTATTGTTCTGTATTTTAAGTCAAAGACATAGTACATAGTACTTTTTTCGCATTAAATTTGCATAAATTCAAAACAAAAATTTCAAATCACAACAAAATTGGATAATACACATGTTAGAAAGAAGTTGATGAGTTAGGATGCAAACTTGTCAAGATCCCCATGAATTGTAATTATTTATTTGGTGATGTTTCAGAAGACAATATTAGAGAAGGAATTCCTTATTAGAGACTTGTGAGGAGACTTATCTATTTATCACATGCCAGACTTGGGATTGCCCTTACTGTTGGTGTGGTGAGTCAATTCAGACAATCCTAAAGAATCTTCACCTTATGACAATATATATAATTCTACAATATTGAAAGGGAGGTTGGCTTTTATACCTTAGAGATGCATGTTATGCAAGCTTTATGATTGATAATAGGTCATGTTTAAGATATTGGGCATTCATAGAAGGCAATATTGTGACTTGCAAAAGAAAAAGGAAAATGTGATAGCAAGATCTACCGTGACTTGATGCAATTAAGAAGTTATCTTGAAATATTCTATGAGGCTCTATTATGGTGACAAAGTAATCATCAATCTTCCACATAATCCCATGCAATATGACCATACAAAAATGTATTGTAGCTTAGCGACGCTTTTTAAAAGAGAAGCTTGAAAATTGCCTAATTTGTACTTTGTTTGTAAGTGCAAGTGAACAACTTGTTGATGTTCTCATCAAATAATTATTTAGGATAGTTTTTTGAAATTGATCAGGCTAGCTTGGATTAAATGATATCATTATTTGCTTGAGAGGAGTGTAAAACACTTGCATTATTTTTGCAATTTGGAATCTGCACTTTCCAAGGCTTTCACCCTCCTTGCTTCATCTTTCAATATCACTTCATTGATCTGTGAAATCCCTACTACTTATTCATCAATTCGTGTGCTATTGCAATTGGTTTGTTATCATTATTGATGTTTTATCAACAAATTTTTTTCATCCAGTACGAATCTCGATGTATTTTTTGAGCAACATGTATTCTAGATTCAAATTCAAAAACATCTTGGGTGTCAATTTCAACAAGTTTATGATCAAGCTGATTGTTGATACCAAAATTGTTTCGAGTCAAGTCTAGTCAAGCTTGGATCAAGCTATTAAAGCATTTTTGGAGATTTTGGATCGTTAATTGAATGACTAGATGAATTCTAAATTTGACATATTTATATTTAAATTGAGTATCTCGACAAGATGAATCTGACGATCTTAATCTTGTTTAATTTAAGGTTATTAAGTCCCTCAAATTTTAAGAAATCTTCTAAAATAAAGGGGAATCAATATGGATCGTCTGATTAGGTGGCCTGGGAAGTTATTAACCAAAGAACCAAAATGTTTTTGCCTTAGAGCCTATAAATAGGCTGTCACTTAGGGCTGTAAACGAGCCGAGCTTGAGCGAGCTCAGGCTGGCTCGTGTTCGGCTCGAAATCAGCTTGTGTTCGAAATGGCTCGTGAAAGGTGCGTTCGTGTTCGGCTCGAATTAAATATTCTTGTTCGTGTTCGGCTCGAAATTGACTCGTTAAAATTAATTGGAAAAATATATGTCTAGCACGGATTGAACGCAGAGTAAATGAATGGAAACAAGAAGAATAACGACGATACTACGAGAGCAATTATGATTTAAATTTAAATATAAATATATATAATATATTAATATATAAATAATATATATAATAAATTATTATATAAATAATTATATGATTATTTTTTTATTTCGAGCCAATTCTAGCCGAACACGAGCGAACAAACGAGTTGTTCGTGTTCGGCTCGATCTATATTCGAGCGTAAAAATTTGTTCGTGTTCGGCTCGTTAGGCTTAACGAACGAGCTGAACACGAGCTACTTAACAAGCCGAACACGAGCTGTTCGCGAACAACGAGCCAAATTGGCAGCCCTACTGTCACTCTTCATTTGAATGGGGAAGGAGAAGATAATGTATTTCAAATACAACAGTAACGTAGAAGGCTTATTCTGGATTGACGACCCGACGATAACTTCTGGCCCCCATAGTCGTCGATTATCGTCTACCATCACTTATCGGCCGCTATTAACCACTGTGGGCCGCCTCTGCTCACCTCCATCGATGAGCCCTGCTTGCTAACATTGCTTCCCAAATACAACAGTAACGTAGAAGGCCGTATTGGAAACTATAGCTTCTGACATCCCTAGCCCCCAACCATTGTCGACCACCGCCAGTTTTCCCTGCTCGCCGTTGTCGGCACTCGTTGCTTACTAATGTTGTATCCCAAATATGGTCGTAATGTATAACATTGTATTTAAGACTCGACAATAACTTTCGACCTACATAGCCATCGACCACCGTCACTGAATGCCACTATCATTGTCGATTACCAACCACATACGACCATTGCTTACAACCGCAGTAGCTAGAATACGACAGTTGTATCTAACTCTTATATCTTTCTTTACACTGTATACAGGCAAATGCAGTATCCATTATAAAACTATAACTGATTTTTGAGATAAGGTGTGCAATCACTAACAGCGACCTATATGGTCAACTACTGTTATAAATTGCAACTATTGTCTCTATGATCAACTGAAGCTATTGCAGTCACCAATTAAGATATATGTGGTCAATTGATGTTATTGCGGTGACCAAGTGCAACCTCTATAGTCAACTGACGCTAGTGCAATCATCAACTACGACCTATGTGGTAAATTAATATTTTTTCAATCTGCAAATTTATGAACTTATATGACTGACCACCACTATAAATTCCAACTACGTATGACCGAATGACATTATTGTGATTCTGCAATTACAAACTATGTGAACAATACTGATATTGCGAGTTAGTAACTACGGTTTATGTAGTCAACTACTATTGTTTCAGCTTTCAACTACTGTTTATGTGACCTACAACTATTGTGACAATTTCCAACTACGGTCGTAATGACAATATTTTAGTCATCAACTAAGACCTTTGTGACAACTGACGATATTACAACTTCCAACCATAATCTTTGTCGCCGATTAGAACATGTACAATAACCAACTACGACTTTTGTGGCTGGCTGCTATCGTTATAACTTTCAAATGCATCTTCTATGACCAATTGCCGCTATTATAGCCACCGACTACAGCCTTGATGATCAACTACATCTGTTATAGGCATATTGTGACTATTATAGGTAAAGTACCATTTGTACAATTGTATTATCAACATTGCAACTCCAGCTTATCTAATTCATGAGAATAGTCGATATATGTACTTATAAACATATAGTGTATTACTTTGATTGAGTTAGGTCCCGTGATTTTTTCTCTTCCCAAGAGCTCTTCCTTATAAAATCCCAATGTCTTCTCTTGTTAGTTTTCTAATTATCTGTATGTTTGATGAATTTTCGTGTTACGTTAAAACTATAAACTATCACTCTACCGTCGTGAAATTTTCAGCATAGTAATAATTATTATGCGAAATCATTAATTTGTCAACTGTTTTAATTATTCTGAAAGTATTATTATTTGTTTTTTTTTGTATGTTTTCTATGATCTATGAAGATTGTATAAATATTGCACAAATATAGATATGAAATATTTAATTAAGTCTCAATAGTTATGTAAAATTTGGTAAAGAAACAACTTAATGTAAAAGAGTCTTCACACAAAACTAGTTTTTTTAGTTAAGCTTAGGTAAAACAATGTTATTTATTTGTAGTCTTTTAACTTCTATATAATTTATTGTGTGGTTTGTTTGTTAAGCGAATGAAGCAAACACGAATAAATTTTTTGTGCTCAATTTATAGATCAACAGAACAAGATCAATTTGACTTGAATTGATTAAATAATAAACATATAATATTAGTATAATATTTATTTATATTAAATTTTTATATTATATTAAAAAAAATAAAATTTATTACTCTTAAGTAATTTGAGTTAGGCTGTAAATGGAAAATAAAATTTAAGGGTTGAATTTGGAAATACAAAAGAATGGGGGTAAATTTTCGGAAAAACATTCCCACTTCAGGAAAAGCGAAAAAAAAGTTTCTTGAAAATATAAAATTGAATCAAAATGAGCTTAATTTGAACAAATGGATATGCATTAAATTGAGTTTGAAATGACAATTCATGAGCCATTTTGAACATGAGCTGAATACGAATAATAATATAAAAAAAAACGAATGAGCCGAACACGGACAAGCCTTAGATATGCTTAATCTCAACTCGCATGATACCATGCACATAAAATTAAAATTTATTATTTAAAAATCATCAATTAATGTTTATTTAGGCATCACTTGTATGATACTACAAAAAGTTACATTTAACTTGCACTCAAGCCAAGGTAAGGTGCAAAATACTAATGATCATTGCACTCATGACAACATTATATTACTTATCATTGTTAGCGTCCCACCGTCCCACTAATAACTACTGCCCTTATGTTGCCATTGTCACCGCGAAACCCTACCGTATTGCCACCATCGCCACGCCTCACTGCTAGTCCTACCATAGCCTTATTGCTATGGCTCTATAGCGCATTATTGTCATGCCACCACTATCATTATTGTCATTGTCACATTGTCGTAATCCTTTGCTCTGCAATCACTAACATCATTGCATAATTCAATCTATGCAGTGTTTATAAAATTAACTTATATTGATGATGATAAATATTTTACATTTCACATCAAAATATAAGCAAAATAAAATTAAAAACTAACTATCAACACAAAAAGGTTATATCAAACACCCCTTAGTTGAAGTTTCAATTATATATCCAAAGAGGAACAATGACTAGAATTAGACAAAGAAAGTATCAAATGAGGAATGAAGATTCAAGTTGTCTTTATGGATATCATTTTATATATGTTAATCAATAAAAACTAATGAACCAATAATAAAAATGGGAACTAAAATAATATTGAGAGCTTCAAGGGAGTCTTGTGATGTTGAGTGTTGAGAAATTTAGGGCGAAGAAAACAAGAATCGACACAATCCAGAAGAACACAGAGATTTAACGAGGTTCAGCAAAGATGCCTACGTTCTCGGGAGCGAGACGGCGACTTCTTTTCATTAATCGGAAAAGAGTACGAGAATCACGGGATTACGACGATTAGCGCATAGAGTCTTACCTCACTGGCCTATTTATAATCGTACAATACAATATGTAATTACCAAATTACCCATGTACTAAACCGCGGGACCTTGCCCCTGCACCCCCAACCCACATAATAAACTCCCCATATTCGTTCGCTCCGCTCCAACATTAATTCCATATTAGGTATATGAGCCATACCTAACAAATCTCCACCTCGGCGAATATCCAACTCTTAGGAGATAAATACACTGGAGTTTCTCATGCACCAATGTGGGTTGGGCCACCATAACTTCTGCAACGGCTGTGGAAGCTCGACAAGTCCGAAGCAATGCGAGAACTTGTTGATAATGAATCGACTTGGTCAACATATCGACTGCATTCTCATCGCATGAACCTTACTACAATAGTATCGCACCGAAGTAATCGATTCTCCGATCTTGTGATACCTAACATCAATGTGCTTGGTCTCGCATGGTACACTCTGCTTCTAGCAAGATAAATAGCACTCCGACTATCACAATGTAGCCGAACTCGCATTCGCTCAACGCCCAGGTTCCTTCACTAGCCCGAGTAAGCCATAAAGCTTCTTACAGCGACTTCAATCATGCCATGTACTCGCTGATTGCTAGATAATGTCATCGATAATCGAACTGTTGATTTCCAAGATATAGGCCCTCCACCAAGAGTAAACACATACCCGGATAGACCTTCCGCCATCCAAATCACCTCGCATAGTTCGAATCAACGTACCCTACTAATCGAAAGATCATTCTACTGATCGCCAAAGATAATTCCATGTCCTACAAGTTGCCCTTCGGATACTCCGAAAATCCACTTGACCGCTTCCCGATGTCGCCTTCCTGGTTTAGACATGTATTCGCGGACTTGACTAACATCGACGAGCCAAATCGGGACGAGTGCATACCATTGCATACATCGAGCGTAGCCAGCCAGACTGCATAAGGAACCTTTGCCATATCTTCGATTTCCTCATCTATCTTCGGACAACGTTCGAAGAAAGCTTGAAATGATTTGCCGATGAAGTGCTTACGGAGCTTAACATTTGCTCATCTCAAACTTGTCTAAGCACTTTCTCAACATAGCCTCGTTGAGATAGACACGATGCGTCTTGAGCCTCTATCCCGTTGAATCTCCATTCCGAGAATCTTCTTGGTAGGACCCGAATCTTTCATGTCGAATTCACGGCTTAACAAAGCTTTCAAACCACTGACATCATTCATATTCTGCAGACGAATCGAATATACATGACATACAGAATGAGAAAAATAAAAGTACCATCATCAAGGCTCTTAACATAAACACAACAATCATACTCACATCGCCTGTAACCAATCTGAATCATGTAAGAATCAAACCGCTTGTACCATTATCTTGGAGACTGCTTCAACCCATACAACGATTTCTTTAGCGCATAGACCGGATATTCCTGTCCAGGTTGAGTGAACCCTTCTGGCTGCTCCATATAAATCTTCTCCTCTAAATCACCATGTAAGAAGCAGTTCAGCGGCGGAGCGGTTCCAAATGCGCGACAGTTCGAGCGGAATAGGTGGAGCGGCGGCGGTTCGTGCAGTTCTTCGAGTCATGACAGTTCGTAGGGGCGTGCTTCTGATTCGCAGGGGGTGTCGCGACGATTCGCGATTGCTTGCGAGAAGACGTTCGGCGAGGTGGAGTTCGTGACCAGGAAAGGAGGCTGTTGCGTGGTTTGTCAGTTTCACAGAGGAGAGGAGTTTGCGTGCTATTAGTGTGAACAAGAGCTTCGTTTTGCCAGCAGAGGAGTTCGACCAGCGAAATTCGCCAGTTCGTTGCATGAGGATTTGCGACAGTTGGAGTTCGGTAGGATGCAGGAAGCGAGCAGCTGTGAGTATTCGCGAACAGGGGTTTCATAGAGGTATTCTGCGAATTGGCGCGAAGGGAGTCGGAGCTCGTGAGACCACAATCGACCGAGGTGCTGGTGCGAACATGATAAGTGCTATAATTGACATAGTTGCCCAACCTACTATAGTGTAAGAAACTCCATGAAGCATTTCTCCAAGAGGTCGGATATTCGCAAGGTGGAGATTTGTTAGGTATGACTCATATACCGGGTGATGCATTTCTCCTAAAAGATTAGATATTCGCCAAGGTGGAAATGTGTTAGGTATGGCTCATATACCGGAAATTTGGAGTCTCTTGGAATAAAGAGGTGTGTCTCTTGGTCAAAAGGAGTATCTCTTGGAATTTAGTGTGTTGGGGGGAGCGAGGTTATTTTAGTAATTTATCTGTGGGTTTTATCTATAAATAAATGTGTAACCCTATGGGTATGTGAACCGAACTTGTAACTCCTCTGAAATAGTGAATTCACCGCTCTGCTCCCGAGGATGTAGGCATCTTTGCCGAACCTCGTAAATCTCTGTGTTCTTCTTCTGGATTTGCGTTTTCTTCGTCCTAAATTGCACAACATTGAGAGAAGAAACTAGCTCTTTCTGCCATAATGGAGCATGAGATGATCACAATATGTTCACAAATATAAGAATAAATTGAATGCAGATTGATTTTATGACGAGGCTTTCATAATTAATTATATGTTGAATAAAAGGCCCAAGAAAACTTTTCGTTAAAAATGCTCATTTATATTTTTAGTTCATTACAAAGTTGTTCTTAGCATCATTCACAACCATTAATAGACCAACTCAGAGGTTTTACAGCATGTAAAGAGTCTATAAATACAATAGTAAAGGAGAAAGGATCAGATCATTAACAATGATGTGGAAGATGCAGGCCTTCTAAATGATGTGGAATGTACCTGTCTTGTTTTAGGTCAAGGCTTAAGAAGTTGTCTTATGAGGGAACTATATTTATATTTTTGTGGACACCCAAGAGAAAATAGTTGAGGGTGAATGAACAAAATGTTAATTAAACACCTTCATGAATGCCTAATTATAGTGCATTAATAAGAAATCTCCAGGGAGAGACCAAAAGGCTCAAACTCGAAAACATTGGACTAATTTCGATCATTAATGTTGCCTAACAATAGGATTAAGTAACTTACTACTGAGTATAAATAAGAGGTTCACAAATACTTGTTATAGACATAAAAAATACATCTAATGGTCTTGCTCTCTGAGCAAAATGAGTCAAATGCATATGAAGGTCGATAGTGCAATGCAAAGGCAATGTAATTTTGATCTAAGTATTTCATACATTTGTCGACAGAGTCTAAAGTCTGTACCTTGATGATATATAATCAAATGTTATAATATCCTTATTCCCAAGCTAGATGAACCAAAGATCAATGAATTTATAATTGTTTTGTAAATTTTATCTTTAAATATTATAAATGATAATTGAATTATCTTCGAATAATGATCAAATCATTTTTGAACTATCTCATAGCAATAATTAAATAGTGATTAATTCATCTTCAATCATAAATGATCTATGTCATATCATTATTCAATCATTGTTTTTCAATGATGACTTGGATAATGAACAAATCATCCTTAATTCGACTTAGATCATAATCGATCTATGCTTAGTTATCTTTGCTCGTTGTTCGATTACTATTGAAAGACGACGTGAATGTGATTTGATAATTATTCAATCAACGTACGATCGAATTTCTAAAAGATAATTTGATATCTACCGATCTTCTAAGTTTATGATATATTTATCGATAATTTGGGTTTATAATTTATAGTATGAACATCATATTCAATTAAAAATGAACTAAACAATATAATTGGTAATATTCACAAATAATGAATGAAGAGAGATCATCATTATGAAGTATGGTCCTATGCCTATTAAGTGAAATTTCCACTTACACAATATTTTTGTATTAATATCACAAACTTTATTTTCTTACATATGACATCTTATATATGTATAAAAAATTATATTTCATTTAGGGGTGTAAATGAGTCAAGCTGACTCGCGAGTCGGCTAGATAAATGGCTCGTGAATTGAGCTCAATCAGCTAACAAGTAAAGCTCAAGATAGCACCTGACTCGACTTTTTAGCCCTTGAGTCAGCTCGTTTAAAAAAATATATATATAAAATACACTCAAAATAATTTAAATTTGCAAACTTTATATTTAAAGTTTTTAAAATGTTTAAAAAATAATATTTTGTAGGGTATATTACCTAATTTCTTATTATTTTTTCCTTAATCGTTAATTCTATTTATCATCTTTTTATAAAATTATCTTAAATTAATATTATTTTTCTATTTTAAAATAAACAAGCTGGTTTGAACTCATAAACTTTAAGCTCAGGCTCGATCTTGAACTCGATAATATTAATTAAGCTCAAGCTCAAGTCGAGGAAAAAAAATTGCTTGCGGAACACATACGCAGAACTGCGTACGTAACTGGGATATAAATGGGGTACATGGATGTTACAAGGAGATTATATCCGCATTATAATTTCCTGTAACCTCTTTATAACCCCCTTGTAACCCCTGTAACCACGCTTGTATTTTCATATATTGGTAGTTTACAGGCTGGTTAAAAGGGTTATAAGTAGATTACAGGGGATTATAACACGGATATAACCCCATTGTAATCCCTTTATACCCGTGTACGTACGTAGCTCTGCGTACGTCTTCCGCACGTAATTTTTTTCCCAAGTCGAGGGTGGCTCGAGCTCGACTCAACTAATTTAGGCAGCTCATTTCATTTTTGGAAAGTCAAAATAATGAAAGTTTTAATCTGATAAGGAAAAATGGAACGATTTAAATGTAAAAAATTATGCAAATACGTAATTTAGGCTGTAATAATCATTCCTCCTTTTCAGCTGTCGTTTCTATTTGGGGCAGAAATGGAAGCGAGGAAAACGAACTAGAACGCAGAGAGCAAGAAGCATCGCCGGAGTACCGCCGGAGAGTTTGCGATGGCGAGTTTCTGGAGAGCAGTTATGGGATCATCGACGGAGCCGGATGCCCTAACCGACGGCGTGGAGTTCTGGTCGAATCCGGAGCGCGGGGGGTGGCTCACGAAGCAGGGCGAATACATCAAGACGTGGAGGCGGCGTTGGTTCGTTCTGAAGCAGGGGAAGCTCTTCTGGTTCAAGGATCCTGTCGTCAACCGTTCATCCGTCCCCCGTGGCGTCATCCCCGTGGCTTCGTGCCTCACCGTCAAAGGCGCCGAAGATGTCATCAATCGGCAATTTGCGTTTGAGCTCTCGACCCATCGGGAGACGATGTATTTCATTGCTGATTCGGAGAAGGAGAAGGAGGAGTGGATTAATTCTATCGGCCGGTCCATAGTCCAGCACTCCCGCTCCATCACCGACCGTGAAGTCGTTGATTATGATAGCGCTCGGGCCGCCGAAGCATCCAGACAGCAGCCGATCTGAACCTGTTGAGGATGAATCAAGCCCTTTGTCTTGGTACTAGGTGAGCTTCTTTATTGATCTTTATCTTCTACCTAGGGCTCCCTTGTTCCAGCTGTCACGTGGTTATTTGAAGCTCCTTGATGTTGATGCTTCTTATGGTGTCGTGTGTATATTTAATTTAAGATTTTTATTTTTTGCCTGTATTTTTGTGAAGACTCTGTTTGGAAAGCTTTTCTTATGAGGTATTACTATATACATCTTGTTTGACTTCTTTTTTGCTTCTTCTCTCAATAAATTTTGGTATCTGTGACCATGATCCTGTAATCGTTATATTTTATAATTTTTTCCCCGTTGTAAGTTTTGTTGTTTATATGACTTTAAATATATGACTCAAGATGAGTCGTCTTAGATGGTTTGCTCCACGTCAACGTCGACCATCTGAAGATCCAATTAGGAGAATAGATGTTTTAGACTCAACTTATGTTAAGAAAGGCAGAGGTAGACCTAGGAAAACTTGGGCTAATTGTATAAAGAATGATCTTAATATATTAGAACTATATGAGAATATGACTCTAAATAGGACACAATGGAGAAAAAAGATTCATGTAGCCGACACGTAGTGGGATTAAGGCTTTGTTATTGTTGTTGTTGTAAGTTTTGTTGTTTATAAGCTTACATCTTGAGAATCAATCTGATGAGGCTTTAAATTGATTTACTTTGTGGTAAATTTTTTTATGTAGCAGATCTTGATGATTAGTGAATATCAAGCATGTGTATTGCCTTGTGAGTAAATTTTTTGC